>OZ024743.1:185674326-185689326 GCA_964016885.1 Eledone cirrhosa
GTGTCTCAACAAAAAGCGCCATCCCACACTATAAAGTGGTCGTGTTGGTGACATGTTAAAAAGGGCCCAACCCACACTGTAAAGTGTCGAGTAGGAGTCACGGCTAAAAGCACCCAGCCTACACTGTAAAAGCAGCCAGTACACACTGTAAATGTGGTTGACATTTGGAAGGCTATCCAACCATAGAAACCAAGCCAGAACCAGTTCTGTATGAGCAAGACATGGTCACCTAATCTGACTTGTCTCACAACATCTAACATATGCTAGTATGAAAAAATGGATGATAAACGGTGATAATAATGATAATGATATATATAATATATTAATATATATAAATATATGCATATTTATTTATATAGGTTGAACAATGAAAACAAAGAAGGCGAGGTTCAATGAATAATTAGTTCATTGTTTTACAATCATTTTGAAAGGTTGAGTGAACCATGATAATATCAATATATTGACTAATCGATAGCAAGTTATGTAACTCCATATTATCAGTCTCAATACAATGGTTCCATCTCTATTCTTGTTAAACTATTCTTCCACAAAAACAAAACCTTTTTTTTCCATATTTCGTTGGGATATTCATATCCATGCTACATAGAGTTCTAACAGTCTTATTGGTCCTGCTGTAGACAGGTAAATATCAGAATATATATATATGCTAGACCACCCGTGACCCATTGGATCACATTCCCCTAAAAATATTTTTAAACATCATGTTCCCTTAAAAATAATTTTTGAATAATTAAAATATACACAGACATGTTTATGATGTAAAATGAAATTGGAAGGCCCACATATATATATATATATATGTGTGTGTGTGTGTGTATGTATGTGTGTGTATATATATGTGGGTATCTATGACCTATATACACACACAAACTTAGAAAACCTTCCTATTTAGCAGGTAATATTCGCTACACACATCCTGTCCTAACATAAGTTATATTATACATATGACTTAATATTCAGTCACCAAATTTTAGCTAGATACAGTAATGATGTATTCGATTCTTTGAAGTAACCTGTTATAATTTCAACAACGCCACCAGCTCTCTCTCTTCCATTTTTCTTCTCTTCTCTGTCTCCTCTCTTTCTATCCCTCTCTTTCAATCTACTCTCTCACAACCACTATCTCTTTCTTTCTATCTTTCTCTCTCTCTGTTTATGAAGGTACCCAGAAAAACCCTGTATCTCGGGGAAACCGTACTCCAATTTATGTGAAACTTGTATTATTCCTTTCAAAGTATTTCCCCATTTTGCGCTGTTTTGGCTGTATTAAATTACAGACAAGCACACAATCACAGAATGTTAGTAGTATATAGATAGATTGATAAATATATTCAAAATAAACAAACACCACCAACAGCACCACACTACCACCACCACCACCACCAATTTTACCAGCCCATATTTTAAACTCCAGTCAAATAATTCAACAAAAGCACATCACCAAAAAAAAAAAGATGTCCCACACACCCCAGGGATTTAAAAGGTGAGGGAGTGGATGGAGAACTTTGTCATTCTTTACAGAAGATTAAAACATTTGTTGTTTCAAAATAAAAAATATTGCAGTAGAATATAGAGAGGGAGAGAGAATTTGGTGGTCTAGTGAGAGAGGGGCAATTGTGAGAGAGAGTGAGGTATGTAGTGGGATATAGAGAGGGGGAGATGGATTAGTGGTCTAGTGAGAGAGGGGGAGATGGATTAGTGGTCTAGTGAGAGAGGGGGAATTGAGAGAGTGAGGTGGAGAGAGTTTGTTGGTTTAATGAGAGAGGAAATTAAGAGAGTGAGATATCTAGTGGTATATAGAGAGAGAATTTGGTGACTGAGTGAGAGAGTGAGGTATGTAGTAGGATATAGAGAGGGGGAGATTAGTTGGTGGTCTAGTGAGAGAGGGGGAATTGTGAGAGAGTGAGGTATGTGGTAGGATAGAGAGAGAGGGAGAGAGTCGGTTGGTTTAATGAAGGAGGGGAAATTAACCCTTTAGCATTTGCATTAATCTATATATACTATTATATTTTCATAGTAAAGGCATTACCTCATATTGTTATCTTACATAATATTGAATCTATGACTTTGATATTATTTATTTTGAGAACAATACCTAAACATCAGTATGAGCAGCTGGTTACAGCTGGTTTGAACAGAAATAGGTGAGAGAATTCTGGCCAGATATGGCCAGTTTAAATGCTAAAGGGTTAAGAGAGGGAGAGAGAGAGTGAGGTATGTAGTGGTATATAGTGAGGGGGAGAGAATTTGGTGGTTGAGTGACAGAGGGGGGATTGTGAGATAGAATGAGGTATATAGTGGGATATAGAGAGTGGGAGAGACTTGTTTTATTCCATTTATATTCCCATTTCAGGGGCAACTTTCTTTCAAAGTATGTTTCCATTATGTGCCATTTTGGCTGTATTACATTACAGACAAGCACACCATCACAGAGTTTTAGTAGTATATAGGTGGATTCCCGATGTATATCGAAGGTACTCAATACATTAGTATACTCTACTAATGTATGAGTATAGGTATATTTATTTTAATATAGAAATGAGTTCTATAGGACAAGAAATCATTATTCTTACAAATGAAACAGTTCTTGTCCTGTAGAAATCATTTCTATAATTGTATGTTTTAATGTTGATGTGTGTACAACTTCGTATGGTTCCACTATAGATTTGTTAAGACAAAAATGATAGTCATATATTGTGCAACATTCAAACAATCATTTGGAACTCTACTTACAAAGAGATGCTTACTTCCAATCATTCACATATTCCTTGAGTTCTGTTTGAATACACCATCACCACCACCATTTTACACCTGTTTACCATGTTGGCATGGGTTAAACAGGTCACAAATTGATAAATTTATGAAGAAATTGAGCAATTTTGAAAAGTTGAAATTTATTTGCTTTTATTAGGAAAATCTTCTACAATTCATATATTAACTATAAAATAGCTGAATTAGTTGGATAAATTGTCTTTGTAAACAGTGATGCCTGTGGCCATCAAACCACATATTTGCTAAGATGGACAGCTGCAATAATTGAATGGACAGACATGATGTTTTCATTGCCGATGTCCATTCTCTTGTGAACTTTAGTTCCACTCAACAGTTGTGCACAGGCTTTAATATTGTATCTCAGTGTTTTCCTATTTGGGTTTATTAGTAACTCAATGAATAAGTTTCTTTATCTCTCATATATTATATATGTTGTATACTTCATATATTTGGACACTAAATTTTTAACTCTTAACTTTCAATTGTTAATCATTAATACTGAATATTTAACCCTTTAGCATTGAAACCGGCCGTATCAAGCCAGAATCCTCTCACCTCTTTCTGTTTAAACCGGCTGTAATCCTGCTTCTTATACTGATGTTAAGGTATTGATCTCAACATAAATAAAATGAAAATCTCCTAGATTCAATATTATGTAATATAATTATGTGAGGTAAAGCCTTTACCATGAAAATATAATAGTATATATAGAGTAATGTAAATACTAAAGGGTTAATGTTCAATGTTGAATCCTAATTTCTAACATTAATTTGTACATCTTCCTATTTATTTTTAATTTTTAATTAATTCTGAATTTTTAATTTTCAATGTTGAATTCTAATTTCTAACCCCTAGCATTAATTTATCTATCCACTTATATTGATAGGTGAATAAAACAATAATTCACTCATCAATATAAGCTTTTGTGGTTAACATTATGACTTGCTTTGTCCCACCATAAGATAGTGGTAGGAAGTGGGGAGATGCATGCATGACACCACTGGAATTTTAATTTAATACTGCTGGTGTCTGTTGGATGAGATAGAGTGGCTGATGTAGCAGATGTCACTGGCTGTTCTTCATGGCAATACCGTCACCTTTCGGAATGGGGTGTTTAGTCTCCTGTTCCTTTCCCTTTCTTTCATGTTTTTCCTCTTTCATATTCTTTTTTTTTTGTATGTAAACATTATATAATCCAAATATAAATATACCTAGTAAGGATTTGTTGACACTAAACAATTACATGCTATAAAGAATTAAAATTCTTATTAGGATTTGTCAGAATTATAAAAATAAAAAGAGAGGAAATGAAGAGGCATACTTAGTAAACCGGAACAAGATGTTGGAAGTTGATCTGAGTGGGGAAATAATGTATAGAACAGTAAACAAGCATAATGATTTCTAATTTTAACTCAAGGCCAGCAATTAATTTTTGGTGGGTGGGGTAGTTGATTATATATTACAAAACGTACATATGTCTATATATATATATGAAAAATGGCGTGCTGCGTGGTTGCACGTGGGTTACATATGAATAAAATTAGTCCTTCATCAGTGATCTTCCAACCTTCATTGGTATTTCTTCGCTTTAAAGATCATATACCTCTGGTTGGTGCGAGCAATAACTAAAGAAAGTTATTGGGACAAGTAAACTAGGGTGAAACGAGCGAGTTGTTTACATGTGTCGCTCGCTTCACCCTAGTTTATGTGTCCCAATAACTTTCTTTAGTTATTGCTCGCACCAACCAGAGGTATATGATCTTTAAAGTGAAGAAATACCAATGAAGGTTGGAAGATCACTGATGAAGGACTAATTTTATTTATATGTATACACACCATAACACAAGTAAATACAAGACATACAGCAACAAAAACATATTTTAAGGGTTGAGCAGATTAAGGATGGCAGGCAAGGAAGAATCTTGAGAAGTTGAGGCATGTATTAAAGTCCTACAGGAAAGAGATGTCCTGGTTGAAGATAAGGCATTACCTGTTGTATTAAAACCTAAGCATGTGATAACATCAGAGATGAAGAGAAGCAAGAGGAATGACCGTGAGATTTAATGTGTTAGGCTAAGGATTTCAGCTATTCCTGGATATTGTTATGAATATCTAGCAAATGCTCACAGAACTTGCCTCCCAAACTGTCATCTGTTTGGAGGGCTATATATATAGTGAGGTGTTGAGGTTGCATGCTATGCAGTATATAGAGTTAGAAGAGGTGCAGTCAAAGCAGCTGATTTCATTGACACTTCACTTAGAGTCTAGTTGTGTAGTTGTGTAGGAGATGAAGTGTTGGGTAAAGTTGACTTGGAATCAAGTTTTATATAATATAATGAAAATGACAGTGCTCAGGTGCACTAGAATTCATCAAAGGTGCATGTATAGTACATAGAATAATGTAAAATGTTAAGAAAGTGAACAGTGTATGAGTCATGTAGTTGTATGGGAAATAAAATGAAGAAAGTTTGTACAGTAGTGGAATTCAGCTACCCAGCAGGTGTTAATATAGTATCAAAGGAGAATATTTATGCCAAACTAATGAAAAATCTGCAGATACTCCACCCTGATTATACCTTCAAATTTATACCTGTAATCATTGGGGGCTCTTGGATATGTTACTAAGTGCCCCAGTATAAATCATGAGAAACTGGGCTTCACAGAACCAGAAAGAGCATGGTTAGTTAAGAAGTTGGAAGTATAGTCCATTAATGGAAATTCAGCATGTAATAACTGTGTCTACACATGTATAGACACAGAAACTACAGAATCATATGTATGTGTACACATATAACTCAAATACATACATACATATATCTATATATATCTATAGAAATAGTGGACACCTTCCGTTACCTGGGTGACAAAATCAGCAGTGGTGGAGGGTGCTCAGAAAGTACAGTAGCCAGAGTCAGAATGGGATGGAAAAAGTTCAGAGAGCTTATACCACTATTGGCCACTAAAGGTTTCTCTCTAAAAATGAAAGGCAAACTGTATGATGCCTGCATATGAACAGCAATGTTACATGGCAGTGAGACATGGGCAGTGTGTGCAGAGGATCTGCGCAGACTGGAGAGGAACGAAGCATGCATGCTCTGCTGGATGTGTAATATACGAGAACAGCAAAGCATAAATGAACTAACCCCCCAAATCCCCCACACCCATCAACACTACCCCTTTCTCTGTAAAGTTATGTTGGTACCACAGCATCCAGTCCTAAATAAATGAGGTCGTGTAGGTGTCACAACAAGAAAACACAGTCCACGCTGTAATGTGGCCGTGTAGGTAACATGGTAAAAATCTCCCAGTCCACACTGTAAACGTGGTTGGTGTTAGGAAGGGCATCCAGCCGTAGAAAACCTGCCAGACAGTCCTATACGAGCGAGACGACCAATCTTGCCTCAAGTGGGACAATTCCCATCTAAACCCATGCTAGCATGGAAGATAGACGTTAAACGATGATGATGATGACACACACACACACACACACACACACACACACACACACACACACACACACACACACACACACATATATATATATATATATATAAAGTGAAGGCACATGGCATTGGGCTTGCAATTGAAAGGTTGTGAGTTCAATTCTTGGACCGGGTGATGTGTTGTTTCCTTGAGCAAGACACTTTATTTCACATTGCTCCAGTTTACTCAGCTGTAGAAATGAGATGATAGGACTGGGGTCTCTATCATTCCACTGTAAAGTGGTCGTGGAGGTGCCACGGCAAAAAAAGCATCCAGCACTCACTGTAAATGAGGTTGGTGTTAGGAAGGGCATCCAGCTGTAGAAATCAAGCCAGTTCCCATATGAGCAAGACAAGGTCAGCCGACTGGACACTGCCCACAACAGGACAATCTGTCTAACCCATGCTAGCGTGGAAGAACTGCCATCACCTGATCCCACTCTCATATATGGGTGGCACAAACATGTCTTTTTAGCCCTGCCAAGGATTTACATTCCTTTCTGAATATGCTGCAGTGATGAACATTACTTCGATTTGGGTCCCTGTTTTGTTTTGGTGAATTTTCAAATGACGTCGGGGTTTACCGACTGAGGGACATTGTTTTCCACACTTCTGACAGGAAGAAATGCCAAAGAGACCCAAATCGACAATATTTTCTATATAGCTTCTATGTATTCACAATCAGAAACACATATACATACATGCACACATATCTATAAGTTTCAGTTGTTCGATCAACTGAGCTACCTACTTATTGAATTAGTAATCTAGATGAATGTGTGTGTAACAAAGTCAGTCTTTTGAATCATAATGTACCCAGTCCACCCTGTAAGATGGTCATACTGCTGCCATGACAGAAAAGCACTCTGTTTACTCTGTAAAGTGGTAGTGCTGGTGCCACTATAAAAAGCACCCAGTATTGGTGCCATGAAAAAAAGCTCCCAGTTTTCACTGTAAGGTGATAGTATTGGTGCCATGAAAAAAAGCTCCCAGTTCTCACTGTAAGGTGGTTGGCATTAGGAAGGACATCCAGCCATAGAAAACCAAGCCAAAATCAGATCGTTTGAGCAAGATGTGGTCATCTGACTTGTCTGGCCTCATAATGTAAGAGTCCATCTAATCCATGCAAGCATGGAAAATAGACATTAAACAGTGATGATGATGATGAATGCTTGGGTCAACCTAAGGCTGTAGTAAAGGACATTATGCCTCAGTGCAATTGATCCCAAAACTCATGATTGTGAAGTGAACCTTTAACCACAGAGCCATGCTTGCCTCTACATATACAAACATATAGAGATAATAGTGTGTTTGCAAGTCATTATGTAAACATTAATTCTGAGGTAGAGTAGATATATTTAATATATTGATTATAGTGTCAGTTTACAGCTTTTCATTATTTAATTTCATGTCCATGGCATTGGACAATTATCAGATGGGGGTGGATAGTTAGTTGGATACCTCCTAGGTCGGTATTTTATAGCACTAGTTGTGCCTAATTTTTGTTCAAATTTGGTTTTATCTAGCTCACAAGATGGTGGTCTACAGACTTCAAGTTGCTTGGTTGTTGATGTTCACTTTGGCTCCATAGTTCTGTTAAGCAAACTTGTTTTCATGTTCACAGTTAGAAATGAACTTTGACATTTTATTTAACCCTTTCATTACCATGTTTCTAATGAAATACATTACCTATGCTTTTCAAATAATCAAGAATTTGGAATGATTTAATAATATAACTAACATTCTTATTATCAAGTTAGTGTTTGGAACATAACTTAAAATATTTTACATACGATTATGATGTAAAATTTCTAGATAAATATAAACAGTATAAAATAATCAGTTTGTATAATAAAACCTGGAGTGTCTTCAGGCAGTTTGTTATCGAAAGGGTTCAGGTGTTTGTTGTTTTCATGAAGATGGTTGCAGAAATGTGCCCAGTTGCTGAATTTCAATATTGACCATATAATATTAAAGTTTTCTTTCCCAGGATCTTTCAGTTATTTTATATGGACTGATAATGTTGTATTTCTTTTGTCTGCATATCTAAAGATGGACTTATTATTTTTGGATGAGAAAAGATTGTAGACTTAACCCTTTAGCATTTACATTACTCTATATTTATTATTATATTTTCACGGTAAAAGGCTTAACCTGAAATAACTATCTCACATAATATCAAATCTATGAGATTTTGATATTATTCATTTTGAGAACAATACCTTAACATCGGTATGAGTGGCCAGTTACAGCTGATTTGAACAGAAAGAGGTGAGAGAATTCTGGCTGGATACGGCCAGCCGGTTTAAATGCTAAAGGGTTAAAGGTTACAGTTGTGGGCGCAGATTTGGGAAAAGGTGGGGCAAATAGTGGCATGCATATAGAGGTGGGAAGATCTTTAAAAAATAGGTTCATTGGAAGAGGCAAGTGTGACAGGTGGTGGAAGTGGAGACAGAAACATCTGGGAAGGAGGTGGTAGTAGAAGCAATGACTGAGCATGATTGTGACTGGAGTGACAGGATTTCTTTAAAAAAAAAAAATATTGAGAGCTGTATAGCGGGGATTACTGGTTGTATGAATGTAACAAAACGAGACAATGTTTGTGTATATAATATTTAATTAACGGTAGATAGAATACTTGACATGTCAAAGATAGATGTTAGAATGAAGCAAAGTTAGTAGTTACCGTTTTGATTGCCAGGCAAACGCGGCTGGCAGAGGGCGCCTGGCCTTAGCCAGGCGCCTGTTGGCCAAATTAATGGCAGAGCCAAATGAGAAGACTCTTGACCTGGTGCCGAAAAGGCAAAGAGAGAGGAAGGAAGCTTAACGTTGTTAGTTTTATAGGGCTCTGACCGGAAGTTGCAGAAAGGGTTCCACCTCCCGTCTAGATCCCAATCAAAACAAGGGAGACAACCGCTACATAACCTCCCGCCAGAATTTTAGTGTATAAAAATCGAAATGAAAATATGTAGCAAGTTGGCGAGAATGTTGTAACAGGCATGGAAATTACGACAAAAGAATGTCTGGAAAAATCAATGATAGATATCAAGGTAACCAACCGCTCTTGGCCAGAGAACGACTGGACATCCATCTATCCATCACCCAAAGACACAATGTAATAAAGTAAAAGTAATAGAAGAGCTCAAAGCTCAAAATATAGTTCACAGGTGTGCAATCACATGACAGCAGGAAAGAAAGTGTGTTCCAGAGAATGAATGCAGGTGGTTTCTGTTCTGTGGTATATCGTGAAATTTCCAACCTCCGAATGGATTTTCTCACAGGAAGAGTGCTGCAAAAATGAATTCTCTGGCTTTGGTGAAGCTGTATTGATGTATTGCTGTTGCTGTTATATTGCTGTTGCTGCTGCTGTTGTCTCGCTGAGTGAGCGTATTCGGTGTTTAAATTCACAGTAAAAAAATTTTTTTTTAGAAAAAATGAGTTGCGCAAAGTGCTAGAAATAGCAGCCGAAGTTGATGGTCGATGTTGAGAATGCGTTGACCTGGAAGGGTCAAGAGGCCAGCGACCAGAGAAATAAGCATTCTTAATAAATGCGCGGTTATCAACGGTAAATTTACATTGTAAATTTATAAACCGGCAAATAGAAGAATATAGCTTAAGGCTGAAGAATCCTTGGGGGAGAAATGCTATCTCTGGCGTGCGGCTGTCTGTGAGTAAGAGACATCTCAGTGAATCGAGAATTTATGCTGCCTACACGTGCCAATACAAGGTTGAAAAAAAATATTTCTAACGCGCGAGAAAATGATAGTGCAATTTTGAAAGTGACAATGATGAAAAAGAAAAGCTTCAATCAGCATAATTATAGGTGTGAACTTTTGGAAAAAAAAAAAAAAACTAGAACGATGAAGAAAACGAAGAACAAAAGGCAATGGTTCATCGAAAATAAATGTTCCTGTTGAAATGTTTTTTAAAGAATATCAAATTTCTTTTTTTTTTTTTTTGTGTGTGTTTTGAAAGAGTTCGTTGTAAGAAACGAGAAACATATATATATATCGTGAAATGTTTTTTCTCGTTTCTTACAACGAACTCTTTCAAAACACCAAAAAAAAAAAAGAAATTTGATATTCTTTAAAAAACATTTCAACAGGAACATTTATTTTCGATGAACCATTGCCTTTTGTTCTTCGTTTTCTTCATCGTTCAAGTTTTTTTTTTTTTTTTTCCAAAAGTTCACACCTATAATTATGCTGATTGAAGCCTTTCTTTTTCATCATTGTCACTTTCAAAATTGCACTATCATTTTCTCGCGCGTTAGAAATATTTTTTTTTCAACCTTGTATTGGCACGTGTAGGCAGCATAAATTCTCGATTCACTGAGATGTCTCTACTCAGACAGCCGCACGCCATTTATCACCAGGGATTCTTCAGCCTTAAGCTATATTCTTCTATTTGCCGGTTTATAAATTTACAATGTAAATTTACCGTTGATAACCGCGCATTTATTAAGAATGCTTATTTCTCTGGTCGCTGGCCTCTTGACCCTTCCAGGTCAACGCATTCTCAACATCGACCATCAACTTCGGCTGCTATTTCTAGCACTTTGCGCAACTCATTTTTTTCTAAAAAAAAAATTTTTTACTGTGAATTTAAACACCGAATACGCTCACTCAGCGAGACAACAGCAGCAGCAACAGCAATACATCAATACAGCTTCACCAAAGCCAGAGAATTCATTTTTGCAGCACTCTTCCTGTGAGAAAATCCATTCGGAGGTTGGAAATTTCACGATGTACCACAGAACAGAAACCACCTGCATTCATTCTCTGGAACACACTTTCTTTCCAGCTGTCATGTGATTGCACACCTGTGAACTATATTTTGAACTTTGAGCTCTTCTATTACTTTTACTTTATTACATTGTATCTTTGGGTGATGGATGGATGGATGTCCAGTCGTTCTCTGGCCAAGAGCGGTTGGCTACCTTGATATCTATCATTGATTTTTCCAAACATTCTTTTGTCGTAATTTTCATGCCTGTTACAACATTCTCGCCAACTTGCTACATATTTTCATTTCGATTTTTATACACTAAAATTCTGGCGGGAGGTTATGTAGCGGTTGTCTCCCTTGTTTTGATTAGGATCTAGACGGGAAGTGGAACCCTTTCTGCAACTTCCGGTCAGAGCCCTATAAAACTAACAACTTTGGGCTTCCTCTCTCTCTTTGCCTTTTCGGCACCAGGTCAAGAGTCTTCTCATTTGGCTCTGCCATTAATTTGGCCAACAGGCGCCTGGCCTTAGCCAGGCGCCCTCTGCCAGCCGCATTTGCCTGGCAATCAAAACGGTAACTACTAACTTTGTTTCATTCTAACATCTATCTTTGACATGTCAAGTATTCTATCTACCGTTAATTAAATATTATATACACAAACATTGTCTCGTTTTGTTACATTCATGCAACCAGTAATCTCGCTATAGCTGTAAGGTCAGCGGGATATGCCTGGAAGGGAAAGGTGTGAAGAAATATTTTAGACAAAGCTGTTGGTTATTATCCATTTTTCTTTCCCTCATTTTTTCCTCTATTTTCTTTTCTCTTGTCTTTTTTCCTTTAAAATGACATGTTATTAAAAGATTGACAACAATAACATTAACATCCACACAAAATCAGTGAAACATATGCTAACAGAATTGTCCACATTGTACATAGATATTGTCACAAAGATTGCTTTTCCTATAACTCTATGTTCTTGATGTTAATAAAATATTTATATATTCCATTTCAATCAGATTGCTGTCACCTAACTTCTAATAATGCCAACATACTTGATCTGTCTTTCATACATCACAGTAGCAATACTCCAGCATGTTGATGGATGTATATCATACATTTACAAAAGATGGTGGCATTTGTTATAGGGTTCTCACTTGCAAATCTGTGTCTGTCTGTCTGTCTGTCTGTCTGTCTGTCTGTCTGTCTGTCTGTCTATTTAAAAGTGGCAACAAGTCCACGATTCGGTCTTTGAAAGACCAAAACGGACGCGTGCTACTTGACCCCAGGCAGATGCGCACGGCCTTTCAGCAGCACTTTGCGCAACTGTTTGAGCAGCACGACGGTGCACCAAACAGGGCAATGGACTTTGGTTCATACCTCGACGGCCTGCCGCGAATCTCGAGCATGGATGCTGAGTTCTGCGAAAGACCGATCAGAGCCACTGAGATACGGAACGCTCTGGGCCGCTGCGTGAAACGCAAATCACCCTGTCTAGATGGTCTACCCTATGAGTTTTACATAGACATACCGGACTTGTTCTCTGGCGTCCTCGAAGCCATCTACTACAATTGGCAGCAGAACGGGACAATTCCCAGTTTTGCAGGCAAGGCCGTAGTAACGCTGATCAGGAATGAGAACAAGGGGGATGAGATAAGCAATTTCAGGTCCATAACTCTGCTCAACACAGAGTTAAAGATTTTGGCCAAGGTGCTAGCAATGAGACTAGGGCTTGTCGTCGAAAACCTGGTAGGGAAAGCGCAAACATGTGCAATCCTGACTAGGTCCATACACGACAACCTCCACCTCATGAGATACATCATAGAGAGGGTGGGGTGTAAACCCGGCTTCGGTGGGGCTCTGATCAATTTAGATCAGTCTAAGGCATTCGATAGGGTCGACCATCGATACTTGGAAGCGGTTCACAAGGCAGCCGGTTGCAGTCCCGTTTTCAGAGGCTGGATCGAGGTGATGCACACCAGCATCTGCTCAAAGGTCAAGGTGAATGGCTACCTATCGGAGCCGTTCGCAATCACACGTTCCATCTGACAGGGATGCCCTCTCTCCTCCATTCTGTATGTATTGACTCTAGAGCCACTACTGCGGAAGTTGCAGCTTTTGCAAGGCATCCTTTTAGAACCGGGACTGCGAAAAGCGGCGTCGGCTTATGCTGACGACCTGAAGGTAATGGTGTCGAAAATCGAGGTAATTGGCAACCTACTACAGGAATACAAAAGGTTCACAGGAGCAAAACTGAACCCAGACAAGTCTGTCGGTTTGCAACTCGGAACGTGGAGAGGCAAACCGATGCCATCCAACAGCGTCGTCGGACGCTGGACGGAATGACCGGTGAAATTGCTTGGGGTAGAGAACAACTGGAACGAGGTCATAGCCAAGGTATTTGCGCTCACCAAGAAGTGGACAGAGTGCAAACTGTCTTTGAAAGGTCGAGCGGAGGTGGCAAACACTTTCATAGCGTCTGTCATCTACTACCGCTTGACTGTTGTGCCTTGTCCCCGTGAATACCTCACCAAGATGGAATGCATGCTCTTCCAGTTCCTGTGGAAGAAGCAGACTCAACTGGTGAGGACATCCGTCTGCTGTCAACACCCTTCCAACAGAGGGCTGGGCATGCCGTGGCTAATGATGCGCAAACATGCGCTGAGGCTACGGCATCTCCAGGTATTCCTCACCGACCAACCGGTGTGGGCACCGTTTGTGAGACAGGCCTTCCCACAACCTGTCTCGCTGACGGAGCTGCAGTCCTGGGTCAAGCAAAGACCGAAGAAGATGGGCGCCTGGCACATTGAATGCGCCCAGGCGCTCACAGTCCTCTATCAAGCGGGCACAGCAATCAGTGGAGACTCCACTTCAACATTCTATAGAGGGTTAGTACTTTACAAGTGCGACGACGTGCTCGGGGAGACTCTAGGCGTCGAAGACGACGAGCTCACCAGTCTGTTCGGTAGGACTTTCCGCCCCGGACCTATGGACAACTTCCAGAGGTCCCTGGCCTGGCAGTGCTACCAAGGAGCTCTACCCGTTCGAGACAAGATCTACAGGCACGGACGCCCCGGCAGGGATCCTTCCAAGAGGACGTGTCCAAGATGCAAGCAGGACATTGAAACCATCTTGCACGCAATTGTACACTGCCCGGGCGTAAGCGACCTGTGGAACTATGCAGAACAACTGTTGTCGCGTATGGGACAAATCCAGTTGACTGCCGAGTCCATAGTAAGGATCAAACCGCCAGCCTCTTTCAAAAATGAAAGAGAGGCGGTTTTCCTCTGTATAGTGGCTATGGTGAAAGAAGTTATATGATGGACGAGATTGAGAGGACTGAGGACAGATGCCTTTCTCTCCGGACAACAATTGATTCCCTTCTTTAAGTATCACTTTAGAAGGAGAATCAGAGTGGAGAGTGAGGCACTGCACCCCAGTAAATTTACTGAAAGGTGGGTGATTGTGGCAAAAATGGCCCGAGTGATTGGGCTTTCTCTGTTTATAAGCCTGTAGGTTAAAGAAGAGAGCACAAGGAAGAAAGGAGCACTTGCACAACACGCTCCTGAAGTTGAGGGCTGTTCTATTGACGGGGCATTAAACAACCCATTTGTGGTGCTTCCCCCCTATTGGGGTTTTGATTGTTATAATTGTTTGTTTCAATATTTTTACACGACTGTATGTAAAATCCCTGGCATGAGTTATATATATACATATACATATATATATATATATATATATATTGGTAAAATATATATATATACATATATATACATGGTAAAATATATATATATATACATACATATATGGAGGTTAGAGCATTGGCCTTGCAATCGAAAGGTTGTGAGTTCAATTCTCAGACCGGGTTATGTGTTGTTTCCTTGAGCAAGACACTTTATTTCACATTGCTCCAGTTTACTCAGCTGTAGAAATGAGATGATAGGGACAGGGGTCCATATCATTCCACTGCAAAGTGGTGGTGGAGGTGCCACGGCAAAAA
>OZ024743.1:185691826-185694326 GCA_964016885.1 Eledone cirrhosa
GTATATCTATATATATCTATATATATCTATATATATCTATATATCTATATATATCTATATATATATATATCTCTGCGGAATCCTGGAGAGTGGAGGTGAGAGAGAAAAATCTGGACGCTCAGCGACAATGCCAAAGATAAAGACAAATTCACCTCTTGGACGAGAATGCGAGCACTCCTCATTGTTTCGACCGCGGACGGCTAACATAACCCCATCGCCCCCCGCCCCTCACCGCCCCCAACCCCCAAACGCAATCCAAAACCTCAGAGTTGGTACCATAAATGTAGGCACCCTAAAGGGTCGCGCTAACGAGGTTGTAGAAATGCTTGAACGTAAGGAGGTCGATGTTTGTTGTATTCAAGAGACCAGGTGGAGGGGTGGGTCTGCTAGGTTCATTGAGGGTAAAAAACGATGTTATAAGCTTTTCTGGGTGGGAAACGACGATGGGCTGGGTGGAGTAGGAATCATGGTAGCAGAAAAGTGGGCAGATAAGATAATAGACGTAAATAGAGTGAACGACAGAATAATTAAAATACGACTTGTCCTCAATAGAACTACGGTGACAGTAATATCTGCGTACGCACCCCAATCCGGACTGCCCGACACTATAAAAGACAGATTCTATGAGACACTGATGCTAACTACCTCCCAAATATCCGACAGTGACTATATAATTATCGCAGGCGACCTAAATGGTCACGTTGGACAACATTGTGACGGCTACGACGAAATCCATGGAGGCTATGGGTTTGGTACTAGAAATGAGGAAGGCTCCAGAATCCTGGAATTCTGTGATGCAAATAACCTAACTATCTGTAACACTAACTTCAAAAAACGTGACAATCACCTGATCACCTATAGATCCGGGGAACACACAAGCCAGGTAGATTATATCCTTACCAGAAGACGTGACAGAGTGTCTGTTGTAAACACTAAATCCCTCCCCCATGAAGAATGCACCTCCCAACATAGACTGATAATTAGCGACCTCATAGTCAGGACGAGACGTACTCGACAACAGAAGAGGACTATCCTCAGGAGGAAAATATGGAAGCTAAAGGACCCCACAGCCAGGAATAAATTTCAAAGCATATTACTTGATGATTTCGACAGTAAGGAAGAACATTTAGAGTCGGACAATATAGAGGGAGAGTGGGAATTTCTGAAAGCAAACCTGCTGTTGGCGACAGACGAAGTCTGTGGCTGGAGCAGGCCTGTAGGCAGGAGGAGAGTAACATGGTGGTGGAACAGTAAGGTGGAGGGGTCAATTAAGGCCAAAAAGCAGGCTTGGAAAGTATGGCGGGATGGGGGAAGTAGAGAGGACTATCAAGTGGCCAGGAGGGAAGCTAGGAGACAAGTGTACTTAGCAAGAAGGGAAGCTGAGGAAAGAAAGTTCAAGCATGTTCTACAACGCGATGACCAAAAACGTGAGGTGTTCAGGATTGCTAGGCAATGCGTCAAGGAAAACCGTGATATTGTCGGGGAGAAGTGTGTACTAAACGACGATGGCACACTTGCCATCACCGACGCTCATAAGAAGGTAGCTTGGAAGTGTCACTATGAAAGGCTACTAAATGAGGAGAATAATTGGGAGAAAGGCAGTCTCCCCCATATCGACCCAATAGAGGGACCAGCAGTGTTAGTCGAGGGGAGTATAATAAGTAAGGCAATCAAGGATATGAAGACTGGTAAGGCGGCTGGGCCTTCGGAAATAGTTGCTGAGATGCTGAAGGCATCTGGCACGGTGGGACACACCATGGTCACCCGCATAGTTAACCAAGTCGTACAGAATGGGGTTGTTCCGAAGGACTGGCATAGCAGCATCATCGTTAACTGTTATAAGGGTAAAGGAGACGCCCTAGATAGGAGTAACTATAGAGGCATTAAATTAATCGACCAGGTCATGAAGGTCACGGAAAAAGTAATAGCGCAACTAATCAGAGAGAGAATTGACCTAGATGAAATGCAGTTCGGGTTTGTGTCAGGCAAAAGTACCACAGACGCTCTTTTCATAGTACGACAACTACAGGAGAAGTACCTAGCTAAAGGTAAACCCCTCTACTTAGCTTTTGTCGACTTGGAGAAAGCCTTCGACAGAGTCCCCCGCTCCATTATCTGGTGGGCTCTTAGAAAACTAGGCGTTGACGAATGGCTTGTGAGGGCTATACAAGCCATGTATAAAGAAACAGTCAGCAAGGTTAGAATTAACAACGAATATAGTGAAGAGTTTAGCGTAAAAGTTGGCGTCCATCAGGGCTCTGTTCTCAGTCCACTACTATTTATTATTGCCCTTCAGGCTATAACAGAGGAGTTCAAGACAGGCTGCCCATGGGAACTCCTATACGCAGACGACCTGACACTCATAGCGGAATCAATGGCCGAGCTAGAGAAGAAATTCCAAACATGGAAGCACGGCCTAGAGTCAAAAGGACTTAAAATTAACCTGGCTAAGACCAAAGTACTAGTTTGTAGGAAAGAAAACAAGGCGGCGGTCCCTTCT
>OZ024743.1:185699326-185709326 GCA_964016885.1 Eledone cirrhosa
GTGACCAACACATCCATGTTAAACCCTGCACGTGCACACACATATATCTATATATATATGCGCACACAGAATTCACCACTGTCGGTTGCGGGGCCCAATCTACAAGAAGAACTCAATGTGATCAGAATGACTTGTATTTTAATTTCACTGTCCTAACTTCTTATATTATGGAAAAAATATATGTGTATGTATGTATATATATATATTTGGAGGCCATTTCTCTGTGTGTGGGTGTATGTATGTGTATATGTGTGTGTGTGTGTGTGTATGTGGATTTATGTATTGTGCGTGTGTGTGTGTGTGTGTGTGTGTATGTGTATATATGTGTGTGTGTGTGTGTGTTTGTATGTGTGTATGTATATATATGTGTGTGTGTGTATGTATGTGTGGGTGTGTGTATATATATGTGTATGTATATATGTATATATGTGTATGTACACATATATATATATGTGTGTGTGTGTATGTATGTGTGTATCTGGATGTATGTGTATGTATATATATGTGTGTGTGTATATATATATATATGTGTGTGTATGTGCATATATGTGTGTGTGTATGTGTGTATGTATATGTATGTGTGTGTGTATGTATGTGTGTATATGTATATATATATATATATATGTGTATGTATATGTATATGTATGTATGTGTGGATGAAGGTATGTGTGTATATATAGGTGTAAGTGCACTAAATCATTTTCTATCAATCTCCCCTCTCCTACCGAGCACAGGAAGATATATGTATGTATATTGCTTCCACCTCCTCACTGACCAGCAGCTGGCCATCTGGCCATTGCTAAATCTGACCTTTATAAAATAACCCACACCCCCAAATAACTTCTCATTCACTACCAGAAAGGCACACAGCAGTCAACGAGCTGCTACCAAGATGAAAACTACTATGAAATCCCACAATGAATTTTATACTTGAATTTTCAAATCTCAAATTTTAACTCTTCTTATTATTAATTTTTCTTAATATTAATCAACATTTGAAAAGATGGCTTTTGCAGACCCATCGAAACCGGTCATTTTTTATACCCTTTATTATTTCCTTACCTTATAAAATTATATGTTTTTTCACAAAAAAGTATTCTGTCTCTTATATATTCCATGTGCCATTACCAACCTCAATTTTCTCTATAACCTTCGTTTTGTGTAGTAAATTACACTTTTCATATATATATATATATATATATTTATTAAAATAACAGATTAAAGTTTAAGCAAAGAATCGCTGCTTTCACCTTTAACGGGATCTTCTGAAACTAACAAAGTCAATCTGTAAACGCAGAAGTGGATATTTCAAAAAAAGTTGCAACCGGAGGAAGACAGGAAGACGATACTTTGGTTCGTGGAAACGTTCCCTGGCAAAGAATGGGAAAAAACGAATATAATACGTCATTAATAGGAGCGGTGAAAAACAATTACGCGCAAAGACAGAACCACGTTTATGGTATAAAAGAGGTCGTAGACTAATGTTCTCTTAGGTGGTGCATAGAGACATTCTCTGGCAATGAACATACATATATATATACATGCATATTATATATATATATATATATATATATACATACATACATATTAATGACGTATTATATTCGTTTTTTCCCGTTCTTTGCCAGGGAACATTTCCACGAACCAAAGTTTCGTCTTCCTGTCTTCCTCAGGTTGCAACGTTTATTGAAATATTCACTTCTGCGTTCACAGATTGACTTTGTTAGTTTCAGAAGATCCCGTTAAGGGTGAAAGCAGCGATTCTTTGCTTAAACTTTAATCTGTTATTTTAATAAATATTTGCTCTATGGTTCTTATATATTTGATATATATTTATCCTTATCGAGCCCTCTTTGGATTTTAGTCTTCAAATTTATTATTATTACTATATCATCATCATCATCATCATCATCACCGTTTTACGTCCGTTCTTCCACGCTAGCATGGGTTAGACGGGTTGTCCTGTTGTGGGCAGTGTCTGGTCGGCTGACCATGCCTTGCTCATACAGGAACTGATTTGGCTTGATTTCTACAGCTGGATGCCCTTCCTAACACCAACCTCATTTACAGTGAGTGCTGGGTGCTTTTTCGTGGCACCTACACGTCCACTTTACAGTGTGGGCTGGGTGCTTTTTTTGCCGTGGCACCTCCACGACCAGCTTGCGGTGGGGGGTGTGGGGGCATATTGTCTATATGCTTCAGCTTGTACCCATGGGAGGTCGGGTACTCTGTATTACTGCGTGACGCCAGAAGTCACGGTCGTGTGTCATTGCCTTTGAGAGTTGTAATTGGGTAAGGTCGGCTTTTATCAACTCATCCCAGGTCATCTTGGGTCTCCCCACTCCGCGGTTTCCATCAACTTCTAGTGCTCTGCACCTTTTTATGCAGCTGTCATCCTTCATACGCATCACATGTCCATACCAGCGCAACCGCCTCTCCTGCACACAGCATTTGATTCCTCTTATGCTCAGTCTCTCTCTCAATTCATTTATGATTTGTCGTTCACGTATATTACTGTTACACATCCATCGGAGCATGCAGGCTTCGTTTCTCTCTAATCTACGTAAGTCTTCCACCTTCAGCGCCCAGGTCTCACTACCATGCAACATCGCTGTTCGGATACACGCATCATACAGTCTGCCTTTCATTCTGAGGGAGAAGCCTTTTGCAGCTAGCAGTGGTAGTAGTTCCCTAAACTTCTTCCATCCCGTTCTTACCCTAGTTATTGTACTTTCTGAACACCCGCCTCCGCTGCTAATTCGGTCACCTAGGTAGCAGAAGCTGTCTACTGTTTCTACAGAGCCCTCCCAGAGATTGGTGGTTCTTGTTTCCTGTGGCTGTTTGCTGCTTGCTGTCTCAGCACAGCTGCTGCATGTGAATCCTAGATTCTTAATTAAGCTTCCTGAGATCCCGCTACATCTCTTGTGTACCCATTGTTTGCATTTGGGGCAGAGAATGGAGTTCCTACCTACACCTTTCCTACATACTGAGCAAGGCCATTTCCCTGAGGGGATCTGGGTTCTGTTTTCTCATCTACTTACAAGGACCTTAGTCTTTGTCATGTTGACTTTGAGACCCTTTCTTTCTAGTCCCTGCTTCCAAGTTTGGAATTTATTCTCTAGTTCTACCATAGATTCAGCTATGAGTGCGAGGTTATCAGCATACAGGAGTTCCCATGGGCATCCGGTCTTAAACTCCTCTGTTATTGCCTGCAGGACTATGATGAACAGGAGGGGGCTAAGAACAGAGCCCTGGTGGACCCCAACCTGTACGCTAATTTCCTCGCTATACTCATTGCTAATCCTAACTTTGCTGACTGCTCCCCTATACATGGTTGTACCGCTTTCACAAGCCATTCATCTACTCCTAGTTTTCTAAGAGCCCATCAGATTACAACATGTGGAACTCTGTCAAAGGCTTTCTCAAGGTCGACAAATGCCAAGTAGAGTGGCTTACTTTTAGCTAGGTACTTTTCCTGTAATTGCCTCACAAAGAAGAGGGCATCAGTGGTGCCTCTTCCTGGTACAAACCCAAATTGCATCTTGTCTATTTTCACCTGGTCCCTAATCAGCTGTGCTATAACTCTTTCTGTTACTTTCATGACCTGGTCCATCAACTTTATACCTCTATAGTTTCCTCTATCTAGTGCATCGCCTTTACCTTTGTAGCAGTTGACAATGATGCTACTGCACCAATCTTTTGGTATGGCATCTTCTAGTATTACCTGGTTAACGATACGTGTGGTTATAGTGTGACCTACAGACCCAGATGCCTTCAGCATCTCGACAGCTATACCCGATGGACCGGTTGCCTTCCCCATCTTCATATCTTTGATTGCTTTACTTACTACGCTGCTGCTGACTTGTACTGCTGGTCCCTCTATAGGGTCTACTTGGGGTAGGGTCTCTTCTTCCCATGCATTCTCCTCATTTAGTAATCTATCATAATGACTCTTCCATGCATCTTTCTTCTCAGCACTTGTGAGGGCAAGCTCACCTTTATCATTCCGGATACACTTCTCTCCAATGACATCACAACTATCTCTGACACACTGCCTCGCAATCTTGAATACCTCCTGTTTCTGGTCCTTACGTTGCAAAACATGCTTGAATTTTCTATCCTCTGCTTCCCTCCTAGCTAAGTATACTTGTCGCCTAGCTTCCCTCTTGGTCTCTATGTAATGTACCCTGCTCCCCCCGTTCTTCCATTTTTCCATGCCTGTCTCTTGGCCTTAACTGCTTCATCTACCTTATTGTTCCACCACCAAGTCACTCTCCTCCTGCTTGAGGTCTTACTCCAGCCACAGACCTCATCCGTCGCCTCTAGTAAATTATTTTTTAGGAACTCCCAGTTCTCTTCTACATTAAATGTCTTTATCTGTTCTTCTTTACTGTCATAGGCGTTGAGTAAAATATCTTTAAATCTGTTACTGGTTGAGGGGACTTTCAGCTTCCAGATCTTTCTTCTCCAGGTTGGCCTCTGTTTCCGGGTTCGTCTAGTTCTGACCGTGAGGTCGCTGACAACTAAGCTATGTTGGGATGTACATTCCTCACTAGGGAAGGCTTTTGTGTTTACGACCGTCCATCTGTCACGTCCTCTGATGAGGATAAAATCTAACTGACTAGAGTGCTCCCCTGATCTATAGGTGATCAGGTGGTTGTCGGGTTTTTTAAAGTTTGTGTTACATATCGACATGTCATTGGCGTCGCAGAATTCTAGAAGTCTGAATCCTTCCTCATTCCTTGTGCCAACCCCATGGCCTCCATGTACTCTATTGAAGCCGTCGCAGTGTTTACCTACGTGTCCGTTAAAATCTCCTGCGATGTCTAGGAAGTCATTGTCGTCTGTTAGAGCAGTAGTGTGCATTAGGGACTCGTAAAACCTATCCTTAAGTTCTTCTGGCAGCCCCGATTGGGGTGCGTAAGCTGATATTATTGTGGTAATTGTTTTATTCAGGACTAGTCTGAGTTTAATGATTCTTGCATTTACCCTGTACACTGAGATTACTTTATCTACCCACTTGTCAGCTAGTAGTATACCTACACCACCCATCCCATCGTCATTTCCCACCCAGAAAAATTTGTAACACCGACTTTTTCCTACGAGGACTCTTGCAGACAGCATACATCAATTTCCTTTCGCTCTAGCATTTCTACGATTTCTCCTGCTCTTCCTTTCATTGAGCCTACATTGATGGTACCAACTCGGAGTTTTGGGCATTTGTCGACACTCGTAGGGAAGGGTCTCTGGGTTGGCGCTTCACGTGGGTGCATGGTAGCTCGCAGATTCATATTTCATCTATTGATTCAGAGTTGCTCAAATTTATTCTCAGCTCATCCATCCATAACGGTGGGAAAATTGAGGGCTAGAAGAACAGTGGTGGTGGGATAATGGCAGGGTGTGTTGGGCTGCGACAGGGGAGGAGAGAGTTAGTTAGGTAGTAGGAGTAGTAGCAGCAGCCGTAGAAATGGCATGCTGAGGTTTGATTGGTCGAATAGGCTATGGCGGTGTGAGGGGGTGGGAGGAAGGGAAATTGTGAGGTAGGCACTGAGGGTCGCCTTCAAGACCGCATGGTAAATCCAAAATTATACAGCAGAAAAACAGCAGCATAATAATAATAACGTAATAATAATAACGTATAATAACTATATATATATATATATGTAAAATCTGTGTTCTTAGTTAGCTTACCTGTGATCCCACTACATCTTTTATGCACCCATACTTTGCATTTAGGACATAAAATGGAGTTTCTACCTACGCCTTTCCTACACACTGAGCATGGCCATTTCCCGGAAGGGACCGGCACCTTATTTTCTTTCCTACAAACTAGAACTTTAGTCTTAGCCATGTTAATTTTAAGGCCTTTTGATTCTAGGCCGTGCTTCCATGTTTGAAATTTCTTCTCTAGCTCGGCCATTGATTCAGCTATGAGCGTTAGGTCATCTGCGTATAGGAGTTCCCATGGGCAGCCTGTCTTGAACTCCTCTGTTATAGCCTGAAGAGCAATAATGAATAGTAGGGGGCTAAGAACAGAGCCCTGATGGACACCAACTTTTACGCTAAACTCTTCACTATATTCGTTGTTAATTCTAACCTTGCTCAGTTTCTTTATACATGGCTTGTATAGCTCTCACAAGCCATTCATCAACACCTAGTTTTCTAAGGGCCCACCAGATAATCGAGCGGGGTACTCTGTCAAAGGCTTTCTCCAAGTCAACAAAAGCTAAGTATAGGGGTTTACTTTTAGCTAGGTACTCCTCCTGTAGTTGTCGTACAATGAAAAGGGCGTCTGTTGTACTTTTACCTGACACAAACCCGAACTGCATTTCGTCTAGATCAATTCGCTCTCTGATTTGTTGCGTTATTACTTTTTCTGTGACCTTCATGACCTGGTCAATTAATTTAATGCCTCTATAGTTTCCGCTATCTAGGGCATCACCTTTACCCTTGTAACAATTAATGATGAAGCTGCTGCGCCAGTCCTTCGGAATGACCCCATTCTGTATGACTTGGTTTACTATCCGGGTGACCATAGTGTGTTCTACCGTTCCAGATGCTTTCAGCATTTCGGCAACTATTTCCGAAGGCCCGGCCGCCTTGCCCGTCTTCATGTCTTTGATCGCCTTACTTATTTTACTACCTTCAACTTGCACTGCTGGTCCCTCTATTGGGTCGATGTGGGGGAGACTGTCTTTCTCCCAATTATTCTCCTCATTTAGTAGCCTTTCGTAGTGACACTTCCAAGCTACCTTCTTATCAGCGTCAGTGATGGCAAGTACGCCATCATCTTTAAGTACACACTTCTCCCCGACAATATCACGGTTTTCCTTGACACATTACCTAGCAATCCTGAATACCTCACGTTTTTGGTCCTCGCGTTGTAGAACATGCTTGAACTTTCTTTCCTCTGCTTCCCTTCTTGCGACGTACACTTGTCTCCTAGCTTCCCTCCTGGCCACTTGATAGTCTTCTCTACTTCCCCCATCCCGCCATGCTTTCCAAGCCTGCTTTTTGGCCATGATTGACCTCTCCACCTTACTGTACCACCACCATGTTACTCTCCTCTTGCCTATAGGCCTGCTCCAGCCACAGGTTTCATCTGTCGCCTTCAGCAGGTTAGCTTTCAGGAATTCCCACTGTTCCTCTATATTGTACGACTCTAATTGCTCTTCCTTACTATCAAAAGCATCAAGTAATATGCTTTTAAATTTATGACTGGCTGTGGGGTCCTTTAATTTCCATATTTTTCTCCTGAGGATAGTCCTCTTCTGTTGTCGAATACGTCTCGTCCTGACTATGAGGTCGCTAATTATGAGTCTATGTTGAGACGTGCATTCTTCATGGGGGATGGATCTAGTGTTTACAACAGACACTCTGTCACGTCTCCTGGTAAGGATATAATCTACCTGGCTTGTGTGTTCCCCCGATCTATAGGTGATCAAGTGATTGTCTCGTTTTTTGAAGTTAGTGTTACAGATATATTTCTTTATTAGCCACAGGGGCACAAAAGAAGGGGACAAATACAAAGGGGGAAGTTTACATACAATAAAAACGTGTAAAATGTTATCACAAATGGAATTTAAAAAGTTAGTCGATTTTCCCCAATAGAGGGAGACAGTTTATATGGGTAACACATACCCCCGAAAAAAAATGTGCAACCCTCATCTCCAGGAGTACGAAGAGCTTGTACTCCTTTCCTCTCCTCCTCCTTTTCCTGAACCTACAGGCTGATATAGAGAGAAGGCCCATTCACTCGGGCCATTCTCGCCACTTTCACCCACCTTTCATAAAACTTGCTGGGGTACAGCACCTCTCTCTCCATCCTGATTCTTCTTCCAAAGTGGTATTTGAAAAAAAGAATCAGTTGTTGACCGGAGAGAAAGGTGTCTGACCTCAGCCCTTTCAACCTTGTCCACCATACAACCTCTTTCGCCATAGCTATCACACAAAGGAAAACCGCCTCTCCTTCGTTTTTGAAGGAGGGTGGCGGTTTCATCATCATCATCATCATCATCATCAGGTTTAGCGTCCGTGTTCCACGCTTGCATGGATTTGGATGGGGGTTTTCCCACTTGAGGCAAGAGTGGTTGTCTTGCTCGCATAGGACTGTCTGGCGGGTTTTCTACAGTTGGATGCCCTTCCTAACACCAACCACATTTACAGTGTGGGGCTGGGAGGTTTTTACCGTGTTGCCTACACGGCCACATTACAGCGTGGACTGTCTGGCGGGTTTTCTACAGCTGGATGCCCTTCCTAGCACCAACCACATTTACAGTGTGGGGCTGGGAGGTTTTTACCGTGTTGCCTACACGGCCACATTTACAGCGTGGACTGTGTTTTTTTTTTGTCGTGACACCTACACGATCTCATTTGTTTCGGCCTGGATGTTGTGGGTTTGATCATGACAATGGACTCGGTGGTCAACTGGATTGGTCCCACCCGCGACAATAGTCGTTCTACATAGCCCCACAGGTCAGTGACGCCCGGGCAGTTTATGAATGCGTGCGCGACGGTTTCTTTGTCTCGCACGCACCTCGGACAGATCTTTTTTGCAGGGTCCCTGCCCGTTACAGATAGTTAGGTTATTTGCGTCACAGAATTCCAGGATTCTGGAGCCTTCCTCATTTCTAGTACCAAACCCATAGCCTCCATGGATTCCGTCATAGTCGTCACAATGTTGTCCAACGTGACCATTTAGGTCGCCAGCAATAATTATATAGTCACTGTCGGTTATTCGGGAGGTTGTGAGCATCAGTGTCTCATAGAATCTGTCTTTTATAGTGCCGTGCAGTCCGGATTGGGGTGCATACGCAGATATTACTGTCACCGTAGTTCTATTGAGGACAAGTCTTATTTTAATTATTCTGTCGTTCACTCTATTTATGTCTATTATCTTATCTGCCCACTTTTCTGCTACCATGATTCCTACTCCACCCAGCCCATTGTCATTTCCCACCCAGAAAAGCTTATAGCATCGTTCTTTACCCACAATGAATCTAGCAGACCCATCCCTCCACCTGGTCTCTTGAATACAACAAACATCGACTTCCTTACAATCAAGCATTTCTACAACCTCGTTAGAGCGACCCTTTAAGGTGCCTACATTCATGGTACCAACTCTGAAGTTTTGGATTGCGTTTGGAGGGTTGGAGCGGTGGGGTGCAGGGGGGGGGGGTTATGATAGCCATCCGCGGCTGAAACAAAGAGGAGGAGTCCTTGCATTCTCGTCTATGAGGTCAATTTGTCTTTATCTTTGGCATTGTCACTGAGCGTCCAGATTTTTTTTCTTTTCAACTCTCCAGAATTCCATAGTCCATCCATCATATCGAAAGGCAACCAGGTAAGCGATAGCATAGGCAGCTGACTTATGATTGGCCCACGTAATAATGGTGGTGCGTGGGGGCGGGTGGGAATGATATTGGGTAGTTAGCGAGAAGGTTAAGGTTTAAATAAGATCCTCGTATTTTGGGCATAATTTAACAAGCATAAAACAATAATACAAGATTTGTTTTGAAAAATACGCTAGAATTATCGAATTATCTAAATCTGATATAGGCAAAATTAGCAAATATATACTAGACAGAATTATCCCCCAAGTTAAGGTTAAAGTAGAAATTAAACTATGGGGTAACACTCATGAAGCAATAAGATGGTTTAATAACATTACTGATAAGAAAAAATCAAAATTTATTCAGTTTGATATTGATGAATATTATTCCTCAATTTCACCTGATACTCTACATGAAGCTCTTTCGTTCGCTAAGGATAATTCCGACCTTACGGATGCTGAAATTAAAATTATTATGGAAGCGAGGAAAACTATAGTTAAATTCGATGATAGCTACTGGGTTCGCAAAGATAGACCTTCTAATTTTGATATTACTATGGGTTCTAATGATTCGGCGGAAGTAACAGATCTTGTGGGAATTTATATCACCCACAGACTACAAGGAAAATTCAAGGATCTCCACGGTGGAATCTACCGTGACGATGCGCT
>OZ024743.1:185719326-185721826 GCA_964016885.1 Eledone cirrhosa
GTGTCAGAGATGTGGGAGGGGAGGGTGGTGACAAGGGGGGCGAGGAGGGAGTCGAGAAAGGCGGAGATGAGTTCGGTGGGGCAGTTGCAAGCGGAGACGATGGGACGGCCGGGGTTGTCGGGTTTGTGGAGTTTGGGGAGGAAGTAGATGGTGGGGGTGCGGGGTGTGCGGACGATGAGGTGGGAAGCGGTGGGGGGAAGGAGGGAGGAGGCGATAAGGTCTTTGTATGTATATATGTATATATATATATATATATATATATATATATATATATATGTATATATATATATATATATATATATATATGTATATATATATATTGTTATACTTTGGGAGGGTCATGTTGCCAATAAGAAACACACGCACCAGTTGCTTTCACTTCAATTTAATTTATTAAATATTTATAAATTTACAAATTTATAAATTTCTGGTTGGTTGGTTGGTTCCACAACCAGATAGTTGTTTATATATATATAGTCATAGTTCTTTCGTCACACACTCTGTGACCTCTTCAGTGACTGGGGATTTCTTTCTTCGTTTCTGTGCCTTTCCTTTCTTCTATCCTACGCCATTTTGTTTAACAAAATGGCGTAGGATAGAAGAAAGGAAAGGCACAGAAACGAAGAAAGAAATCCCCAGTCACTGAAGAGGTCACAGAGTGTGTGACGAAAGAACTATGACTATATATATATAAACAACTATCTGGTTGTGGAACCAACCAACCAACCAGAAATTTATAAATTTGTAAATTTATAAATATTTAATAAATTAAATTGAAGTGAAAGCAACTGGTGCGTGTGTTTCTTATTGGCAACATGACCCTCCCAAAGTATAACAATATCGGTTTCAACACACGATTTCAGATAAAGAATCTTGCTAAACAAATTCAGAAACGAAATATATATATATATATATATATGTATATGTATATATATATATATATATATATATATATATATATGTATATATATATATATATATGTATATATATATATATATATATATGTATATATATATAGAAGTTAATATGTCCAGGGATACTAGGTACCCCTAGAAATACATAGGTTGTCTATGATTCAAGGTTGTTCAATGGTGTTAATTTGATACACCAGAACTTTAATATTAAGATAAGCAGAACAAGTAAAATTCAATCAATTTTTCAAAATACATTAAAAAATATAATATAAATATTTACCTCTTCTAGTGGCCCTTACTGATCAGTTTCGCTTTGTAAAACCTCATAAATCCGATGGATTTATGATGGAAAACCAAAGCTCATCAGAGAAGCATTTTCCCTTCCTAGGGCTAAACGTCCCAGGAACGACAAAATATACAACCTCCTGCCAGCTAATAAAGGTCTGAAAGGTCGTAAAAGTGACCCGTATGTAAACTGGACCGAAGTAAAAGCGGGAAAATCAAAGACTTGCTGTCTACAATTACTACTAAAAAAATAGCAGCCAAGTAGAGCAACAGATTTGTTCTCAACGGACGGAGAAAAAGGTAGAAGTTAATATGTCCAGGGATACTAGGTACCCCTAGAAATACATAGGTTGTCTATGATTCAAGGTTGTTCAATGGTGTTAATTTGATAGTGGACAGCTTCCGTTACCTGGGCGATAAAATCAGCAGTGGGGGAGGGTGCTCTGAAAGTACTGTAGCTAGAGTCAGAACTGGTTGGAAAAAGTTCAGAGAGCTTATACCACTATTAGCTGCTAAAGGGTTCTCCCTAAAAATGAAAGGCAGGTTGTACGATGCCTGCATACGAACAGCAATGTTGCATGGCAGTGAGACCTGGGCATTGTGTGCAGAGGATATACGCAGACTAGAGAGGAACGAAGCTTGCATGCTCCGCTGGATGTGTAACAGTAATATACGTGAACGGCAAAGCATAAACGAACTAAGGAAAAAATTAGAGATAAGAGGGATCAGATGTTGTTTACTCGAGAGAAGGCTACGTTGGTATGGACACATGATGCGCATGAAAGTCGATAGCTGTATAACAAAGTGCAGGGCAATAAAGATAGACGGTAGCCACGGAATAGGCAGACCTAGAAAAACCTGGGACGAGCTGATAAACTACGACCTCACACACTTACACCTCTCCAAGACAATGTCACTGGACCGAGACCTTTGGCGGTACTCAATAACAGAGAAGACCCGCCTTACCTAAATATATAGTAAAACCTACTACAGCCAGTAGGCATCTCTAACAAAATACACCCCGTCCCGCCACCACTCCCACCCATCCACACCACCCCGTCCTATGTAAAGTTATGTTGGTGCCACACCATCCAGGCCGAAACAAATGAGATCGTGTAGGTGTCACGACAAAAAAACACACAGTCCACGCTGTAATGTGGCCGTGTAGGCAACACGGTAAAAACCTCCCAGCCCCACACTGTAAATGTGGTTGGTGTTAGGAAGGGCATCCAACTGTAGAAAACCTGCCAGATAGTCCTATGCGAGCAAGACAATCACTCTTGCCTCAAGTGGGACTACC
>OZ024743.1:185726826-185731826 GCA_964016885.1 Eledone cirrhosa
ATCCTCTGCTTCATTTCTACAATTTGATATAGATAATTACTATTCTTCTATATCACCTATACTCCTGAACAAAGCTTTGATATTTGCTAAAAATAGATCTAACTTAACTTTGGATGACATTAATATTATTACACATGCTAGACTAACACTTATTGAATTTCAGAATGAATACTGGACCAGAAACACATATAGTAATCTATTTGATATTACTATGGGCTCAAGCGATTCTGCCCAAATTACTGATCTTGTGGGCCTCTTTCTTCTTTTCAACATAAATGCTTCCTTTCCCCACCTTAAAGGTGGTTTATATCGTGATGACTGTCTTCTTCTTTCCAACAACCTTAGCCTCTCAGGAATAGAAAAAAACAAAAAGCTTATTAGAACTTTCCTTAAAGACTATTATAGTCTAGATATTACTTTTGAAAACACAAGTAAAGTAGTTAATTTCCTAGATATAACTTTAGACTTGGCTACGGGTATCTACCAACCTTACCATAAACCCAACCAAAACTTACACTACATACACTCACAATCTAATCACCCTAAATCTATCCTTAAAAACCTTGCATATAATATATCACTTAGAATTTCTAACCTTTCGTCTAACCAAGATGTATTTGATAAAAATGCGACCTTCTATAACGAAGCTCTAGCTAGAAGTGGCCACAAAAATAGATTGGAATATATACCTTCTACCAATAACACTATAAACATACAACCTAATATTACCAACAAACACCAAATGAAACGTACACACCTAAATGCCACTCACACTATACCCCAAAATACCAACATAAAACCAAATTTCTCTAACTCCTCTAATATAAAGTATAGTAACTCTCAAAAAACTACTCATCATACAACTCTAATAAATGTTAATAATAAAACTCCTAATAAACAAGCTAAAACACCTAAATCAATAAATCTAACTAAAAATGTGTGTGGAGAGGTCATTAACAATAATCCTCCTAGTAAACATCAGGATGCATCCTATAAAAACAATAAACAACATAGAAACCGTAATAGACGTGTTACTTGGTATAATGCTCCATTTAATTTACAAATTAAGGATAATATACCTAAAAAATTCTTTAATATCCTAGAGAAAAACTTCCCGCCAAACCACAAATACCATCAAATCTTAAATAGATCAACAGTTAAATTCTCATACTCAACAACCAAAAACATAAAACAAAATATAAGTGCCTATAATGCATATAAATGTAAAAAAACCATAAGTATACCACCAGTACATCAAACTAGCCATAATATCTCCTCAAATACAGAATTAACGAAAGGTTGTAACTGTAGAAACAAGGCAAACTGCCCATTAAAAGGAAATTGTCTTGTTAACAACATAGTATATAAATGTAAAGTTAAAACTAAGGATTCTATTTGCTCATATATAGGAGCTACTTCTAACAATTTTAAGATAAGATTTAATACCCACAAACATAGTTTTAAAAATGCCGCACTGGCTAATACAACATCTCTAGCAGAAAAAATTAATAGTTATAGAAATAGGAATATAGAATATGATATGACCTGGAGTGTGCTCAAAAGAGCCACCCCTTATCAAAATAATAGAAATGAATGTAGATTGTGTTCCCAAGAACTATTTGAAATAATGAAATCTAAGGATATCCTATTAAATAAGCGACAGGAATTAATAATATCGTGTAATCATAAACTGAGAAAAACATTTAAATATTATAAACCTAATTAATAATATATATTTTAGAAATTAATATATAAATTAATTTTAATGTAGTTAACCTATAATTTTAATTTAATTAAAATTCTACTACAGATGAAATTAAAAAATATCGTATAATCATAAACTGAGAAAAACATTTAAATATTATTAACCTAATTAATATATACTTTGGAAATTAATATATAGATTAATTTTAGTTTATTTAACCTATTATTAAAATTCTTTTACAGATGAAATACAACAAAATATCGTGTAATTAAAAACGGAGAAATACTTTTTAATATTATAAACCTAATTAATATACAAAGCATTTCTACAACCTCGTTAGCGCGACCCTTTAGGGTGCCTACATTTACGGTACCAACTCTGAAGTTTTGGATTGCGTTTGGGGGTGGGGTGGGGGGGGTTATGTTAGCCGTCCGCGGTCGAAACAAAGAGGAGTGCTCGCATTCTCGTCCACGAGGTGAATTTGTCTTTAACTTTGGCATTTTCGCTGAGCGTCCAGATTTTTCTCTCCCTTCCACTCTCCAGGATTCCGCAGTCCATCCATCCATCCATCATATATCGAAAGGCAACCGGGCAAGCGATAGTATAGGCCTCTGGCTTATGATTGGTCCGCGTAATAATAATAATGGTGATGCGTGGGGGCTCTGGCTTATGATTGGTCCACGTAATAACAATGGTGGTGTGTGGGGGCGGGTGGAAGGGGTGTTGGGTAGCTAGCTGGAAGGTTAGGATTGTTTAACAAGCGATTAACAAAAAACAAAAATGCAAGATTTGTTCTGTTCAATACGACAAAAACTCCCGTATATATATGTGTTTGTGAGTGGTGTGTGTGATTGTATGCATGAATGAGTGTTGGTATGTGTGGTTGTGGTTTGTATGCATGAGTATTGGTGTGTGAGTCGTGTCAATAAGTTTTTTTTTTTTTTTTTTTTTTTTTAATGACCATGCTGTAAAATGGAGGGGTAGAGAGGGCCCTTGAGTCTAGTAAGACATCCTCTCTAGTGCTGGTGGCACAAATAAAAGCACCCAGTCCATGCTGTAAAGTGGCACTGGTGTTAGGAAGGGCATCCAACCAGTGTATCAATGCCAAAAAGCTTATCAGCACAGCAACAAAACAGCATAGGAAAATATGAAGACGTCGCATCTCAGAGTTGCAACACTTAATGTTGGCACTCTCAGAGGTAGATCTGCTGAAATAGCGGAGATGCTGGAGAGAAGGCAGGTGGATGTGTGCTGCGTGCAAGAGGTGAGATGGAGAGGTGCCTCTGCGAGACTAGTCGTAGGCAAGCGTCTTAGCTATAAGCTATTCTGGGTAGGTAAGGATGATGGGTTAGGGGGAGTAGGCATTTTCCTGGCTGAGAAATGGATCAATAAGACAATAGAGGTAGTTCGAGTTAGTAATCGAATAATTAAGCTTAGATTAGTTGTAGGTAGGAGACTACTGACAATCATCTCGGTCTATGCTCCCCAAGCAGGCCTAGGCAAAGATGAGAAAGACTGCTTTTATGAGCAACTTTTGCAAACAACCACAATGACAGAGGACGGAGACATCGTTATGCTAGCAGGAGACTTCAATGGTCATGTTGGACAGCTCCAGGATGGTTACACTGGGGTACATGGTGGGCACGGTTACGGTTCAAGAAATGAAGAAGGAGTGAGACTTCTTGAATTTTGTGATGCGAGTACATTGACTATTTGCAACACAAACTTCCAGAAACCTGCCAATCACCTAATAACCTACAAATCTGGTGAGCACATAAGCCAGATTGACTTCCTGCTAGTTAGGCAGCGGGACAGGCAGATAGTGTCTAATACCAAGGTATACCCTGGGGAAGAATGTACCCCACAGCATAGGTTAGTTGTTAGTGATATCTCAGTAAGCAAGAGATGGAATGAGACATATAGGAAGGTGTGGAGAAGAAAGGTCTGGAAGCTAAAAGACCTTTCACTAAAATACAAATTTAGGAAAGCCCTTCAAGATGTATATGACGAAAAAGAAGACGATTTAGAGACGTATGACATAGATAATAACTGGAAGTTCTTACGTGACAACTTGCTGCAGGCTACTGATAAAACCTGTGGCTGGAGCAGAGCTCCAACCAGACAGAGAGTGACCTGGTGGTGGAACAGCACAGTAGATAAGGCTATTAGAGACAAAAGACTAGCATGGAAGGCTTGGAAAAAGGGTGGGAGTAGGGAAGAATATACAGCCACTAAGAGAGAAGCTAGACGTCAGGTGTACTTAGCACGCAGGGAGGCAGAGAGTAGGAGGTTTGCCAATGTTCTGCGATGGGAAGATCAGAGGCGTGCGGTGTTCCACATTGCAAGGCAGTGTGTCAATGCAAATCAGGATGTTGTTGGAGATAAATGTGTCCGGGATGATGCCGGTGTACTTAGTGTCACGAATGACCAGAAAAAGGAGGCCTGGAAATGTCATTATGAGAGACTGATGAATGTGGAGAACGAATGGGAGAGAGAGAAATTACCCTTGGTAGATCCGACAGAGGGACCAGCTATTGAGATTGACGAATATAGGGTCCAAGAGGCGATTAGGGAAATGAAAAATGGTAAGGCAGCCGGACCATCGGGAATAGTTGCTGAGATGCTGAAGGCATCAGGGGACGTAGGCACTAAACTGGTTGCATGCATCATCAATCAGGCTATATATGGTGGTGTCATACCCAAAGACTGGTGCAGCAGTATTCTCATAAATTGCTACAAAGGTAAAGGGGATGCTTTGGAGAGGAGCAATTATAAGGGTATAAAACTGATAGATCAGGTTATGAAAGTGGCAGAAAGGATTTTAGCACAACTAATTAGAGAAAGGGTCAAACTAGATGAGATGCAGTTTGGTTTTGTGCCTGGGAAAAGTACAACAGATGCCCTCTTCTTGGTGAGACAAATGCAAGAGAGGTTCTTAGAGAAGAATAAGCCACTATACTTAGCCTTTGTTGACCTAGAGAAGGCCTTTGATAGGGTACCCCGATCTGTCATCTGGTGGTCCCTAAGGAAGCTAGGTGTTGAGGAATGGCTTGTGAGGACAGTGCAAACTTTGTACAGAGGTACTCTCAGTAAAGTCAGGGTAGGAATGGAGTTTAGTGAGGAATTCCAGATACAAGTAGGAGTACATCAGGGTTCGGTCCTCAGCCCGCTCTTGTTCATTATAGTCCTCCAAGCCATAACAGAGGAGTTTAAGACTGGCTGTCCATGGGAACTTCTCTATGCTGACGATCTGGCTCTTATAGCAGAATAAGTAGAGGAGCTAGAGAATAAATTC
>OZ024743.1:185741826-185786826 GCA_964016885.1 Eledone cirrhosa
TTGAGGACAATATTGATTTTCTGATGTTGATGGGATACTGGAACATTTTAATGGATTATGCTTCTTTTCAAAACCGAATCTTAATATGGTCTATCATCAAGTAGAATTAGATTGAACTATCATAATCTCAATATAAAAAGGAAATATAAACCTAACATAATTAATATTGCAGATGTCCAACTCTTTCTATCAGGGAAAATGAACATTAAATGATGATGATGATGATGATGATGACAAGGTGACAGCATTCTAATCTGTATTTGATCAAAAGAAGACCATGACACAGCATTAAATTTGTGCCCAACATAATAATGGCCTTCATTCAATCAGAAGAAATATATTTTGTGTGTGAGACAGATAGAATATTCTAACTTCAATATTTGAAATGAACATACTGAACTAATGAAATATAAAATTAATGCTCTGACATACTTTAAATATCCAATAATTCTGATTGAATTAAAATGTTTTGGGGAATTACTCAGTTTTAGTTGTTTCATACTACATTAATCCTTTAGCATTTATATTATTCTATATTTACTATTGTATTCTCACATAATATCGAATCAATGAGATTTTGATGTTATTTATTTTGAGAACAATACCTTAATGTAGATATAAGCAGCCAGTTAGAGCCGGTTTGAACAGAAAGAGGTGAGAGAATTCTGGCCGGATATGGCTGGTTTAAATGCTAAAGGGTTAACATATTTTGGGGAGTTACTCAACTATCTTAGTTGTTTCATATTATATTTACCTACTATGATAGGTTTATTAAAGAAATTGATTATAAAAAAAAGGGGGTTTCAGTAGGAAAGTGATCACAGGAAGAAACATTTCAGATATTAAAACAATGTATAATCTCACATACACTAGTGAAAATTGGTGTACCAGAAGACATAGTTGATCTTCAGGCATTTGCTGCCAGTTCATCCAAAGACTTGAGCTGTGCTCCCGTGAAGGGCGCTCTACGGCTTGGCCGACCAGGTCCGAAACCCAGGCTAATTAGACTGTCTTTTTCGAACTCAACTGAGGCATGTTCATACCTTATATGAGCTCTGCGCATTCCTTGGGGTTGTCAGTAACCTGGCTTGTGTGGGGATTGCGAAAAGCACCAACTGGAGAGTGAGGCCTCTGCTTTGAGTGAACATACTTCCAGAACACCTTACTGTCAGGGCTGGTTGCTATGCGCTGCTCAAATTAAAGCACTGCCTTTTTTGTCACCTGTTTGAGATGGCTGGATGATTTATTTCGCCTCTTCCTATTGATATCTGATTTATGCAGTTTGTACTCACGTTCAGCATTACGACGTTCTTTTCTGGCAAGATGGACTGCTGCAGTCTCCCAAATTGCACTTTTGGGATGTTTTTTCTGCTTACATGGCACTGATGCTGCACATGCTGTCCATATTGAGCTCAGGATGTTCTGGAGTACAGTGTTGACATCTCCAGAGTCGTAGAACTGAAGCCAGTTTGGACGTTGCAACTCGATGCAGTAACAGTTCCAGTCTGCTATATTCCAGTCAAAGTGAGCAGTTTGGAGATGGTTGTGGTTTTTGTTACTGCCCATGAGGGATAGATTGGCAATGATCATAGCATGATCAGAGTCACCTAAAGGTTCTTAAGCAGTAACACTAATAACCATTTCAGGAGTAGTGGTGAAGAGTAGGTCCAAAGTGTTGTCACCTCTTGTTGGGGAGGTGACTACTTGGGACTAATTCGAGTCCAGCACTAGCTCAAGGAAGTCATTTGCACTTGGCAGCCAATGAAAGGGTGATTGAAGTCCCCTGCAATAAAAACATAAGTCGCTGTTTTCCTGGCAGCAACTCTGAGGATATCACAAAGTTGAGTGTCCTGATGGTAATTTGGGGGACAGTAAATGACTCCAAGTAGCAGTGTTGACATGGTCATGCGTGTATCACAGAAAAATACTTCCTGCCGCGATTGGTTCAAATCAACACAAGGAATTGCTGACAAATTTGACCGAACGTAGACCATTACACCACCACCACGATGATTAATGCGGTCTTTACGAAACAAGTTGTAGCCAGTTATGCTGAAAACCCCATCACAGAGTAAGGAATGTGCCCAAGTTTCCATGACTGTAATGAAGTCAGGGTTGATACTTTTGACGTAGGAGTCTAAAAGATGAATCTTATTGCATAGACTATGTGCATTCAAGGACAACAATTTATACCTTGATTCCAGTCTATGATTATGTGCAGGGGATAGCAGGTTGTTCTGATTTAGTTTCCCAGAGTTTTTTCAGTTTTTTTATTGTCAGTTGTTGTGGGTACAGTGTTTTCAGACCAGCTGGTATCTCTTTTTTATGTTTCACCAGCCTTAACAAACTTCCATATCTGCCCATCATCACGTAGGCTGAAGCTTTCATGTTCTGCCGAGTTGCGGTTTAAGGAAGCTGCAGCACGCAGCTTCAGGCGGACATCAGGTGGAAGACCAGGGCGTGTTTGGAAAACAATCCGACTTTCACACCTAGCTTTATCAGAGGCTACAAGGTATGAACGGGCCTCAGTTGAGTTCGAAAAAGACAGTCTAATTAGCCTGGGTTTCGGACCTGGTCGGCCAAGGCATAGAGCACCCTTCGGGGGAGCACAGCCCAAGTCTTTGCATGAACTGGCAACACATGCCTGAAGATCAACCATGTCTTCTGGTACACCAATGGCAATCACTTCGTGGTTTGCAGATTTAGTGGCATTCTCAATGCGTCTAGGTTCAACATGAGGTACGCAGAGATTTTTTAACAAGGCACTCCGGTAAGATCCCTCATTGTGAGGTTCTACACGAATGCTTGATTTTATTCCCGCTATTTCTCGGCTTAAAGCGGAAATCATTTGCCGTATTCCCTCAAACTCCGTATTGACGATCAATTATTATTGTTGTTCTTCTCCTTCAACAAGCATGGTAGGGGAAGACACAATCGTCGGTTGTTGTTGTTGAAAAGTAACGGGGAAGGAAGACATGGGTTGCTTTTGTTGATGAAGTCCTTCAATGGGGGTAGTAGCAGAAGCTACGGTCATTGGTTTTTCGGTTTTTGGTTTTTGCTGTTGTTCAGGAAATTGTCAAGAAGGCTGAGGGTGTCTTAGCATCACTCAGCAAGACCTTTGTCAGCCGCACTCCAGCTATCTATTTAAAACTGTACATAGCTATGGTGTGGCCACACTTAGAATTTGCATCACCAGTCTAGAACCCCTATCTTGCTCAGAACATTGACCATGTGATCCATTGTTGCATTGTGTCCAGGTCAGATTGCAGGCAAGATCTATAGTGTTCAGGATCTGTCCTTTTTATCTCAATTTCCTGAACATGCCCACAAAGTCAGAAAACAGCACAGCTCCCATGACTTGCAGAAACATTTTCATTTTTTTCACGCTCAGAGTTGCTGAAGCATGGAACAAACTACCTGTATCAGTTGTTAGCTGTCGAAACACTGCATCCTTTAAAACCTCCATGCTTCCCGAGATTCGCCAACAGTACACCTAATGTTCCCCCTCGATACACATACACACTTGTATATCATGACTCACTATTCACTTCCCTGACATTTGTATATTATTCTATGTACTATACATGCACCTTTGACGAGTTGTAGTGCACCTGAGCACTTTACACAATTATTTCATTATTATTATTATTATGAAATAAAAGCTTCTATTTATGTTGATGCCAGTCCATTGGATTTGATGACATATTTGTACAATATGACTCAAAAGGTGAATAATCAAATATCCTATGCATTCAAAACATGTTAAAAAAATCAAACAACAACATGAAAAGGAAGGATTTCCAGTGACAAGGGCATGTGAAAAATTCCCACTTATCTTTATGGGAAGAGTGCTGAACATCTTTAGTGACCATTAACCAGAATTAACATTATTTATTGTAAAAGGAAAGCTTTCACTAAAAAATACTTTGTTGGATACTGAGAGTGATGTTCTACAATTGCCAGTCACAGCACATTAAAGACATCCACAATCCAGCAAGTGTCACATCAACCAACTGCAAAGTATGTTATTGATAATGCTATTATGTTTGATATGTTAATTTATAATTAAATATGCAATTTTTAAGTTCATTATTTTATGCAATTTGTTAAAACATGCAAAAATTCAATGACTGGCTCAATTATAGAAGCACTATGAATGGGTCAATTTTACAATGCTGATTTCAGAAGTTCTGAGTTTCGCTGGAGATATGGTTTTTACATATGGCCTCCAGCCATAAGCATATGTACTTTGGAATATTCTGATCAATAGCAGCACTTCATGCCATTAAATTGTAAAAGTACTAACCAAAGAAACTACTGTAAATCAGAACAGATGTGTCTTGGATTCTTGAGAAGATGTTTATTTAATATATGATATTGGTGAATGCTATCAGTACCTACTAGATCCTGGAGCAGACACATACTAAATGTTTGGTGAGTAATTTGAACTGTTAAAATGCTGAACTCTCACTTTCACACTCAGCCCTATTTAGTGGTGCCTGTATCATAATGAGGTGACACAAGAGAGAGTTTGTTTGGCAGAAATGATCAAATTGTACATGCCATATGGAGAACTTTTGATGCCAGCGAGTGTTCAACTCCTGCTGTTTACCTCTGGTCATACCAAACTTTGAGATACCTGTTGTAGAAAATGGAATAATTGCTGGGTGCTTCATTAGCTCTTCAGTGAACGGTTCAATTGTCAATGTTATGGAAGTCAAAACCATCTAAATTTGGCAATTAATAGAAATAATTCATACATGATTGGTTCCACCCTCCACAACATAAACCACGATACGTAGCCAATATCACAGACTTTTATGAAGCACTGAGAGGATAAAGTTAATATAAAAAGTGATGTGCTCATGTGTATATAAAATAGCTTATGAAATAGGGTGAATACTCATAAAGAAGGAAAAAGAAGTTGCTATCAGCCGTTCGAGGAATCAAACACTGACAACAATTTCTTTTTAAGCTATTTTATAGAAGTTCCATGCATGGGCACACCACTCTTTATATTAACCATAAACCACAATAATTTCCTAAAAATAAGACTAATAATGCTTTTTATAAAAGATAGAATGCCAAATCTTCCAATCTTTCCTTATTTCAATTGAATCATCAATTGGTAGTAACTTTGATTGTGAAAGGTCCTCACTATTTATAAAAGCCAATTCTAAAAACATGGCTATTTGTACATTCTTTTTAGTTGCTAATGTAGTTGTTATTTGACCTCTGTCCAGCCCCAGTCAAACAGATTTATGACCAAAGGCTTTCTAGCTGTGACCATCCCATCGCATTTCTGAATGTTTACCTCAGACTATGTTATTCAATACATCTTCCTTTTATAGATGTGTTTCTATTACTAGCGGACCAAGCAGCCATGTAGTGACTTCATCATTGGCTGCATTTAAAAAAAATAAAATAACCTATATTGTCCTGGGTCAGTTATATAGGACAGCACAACAGGATGTATCAAATATCAAGGAGAAAGAAACTACCAGCTGCTAAAAACTAATTAATTCAAACTGTTTCGTAGAGCATGGAAAAGCACATTTAGATGTATTTTAAACAGTGTAAATATTCTGGAAGATTCCATAAATGTGAGTACAAAACATGTCTCTATATATTATATTTGATATCATGGTTAAGTTTGCAAATAACATGTGAGACACTTTTCAATTCCTGTATATAGGTTTGTTAAATTAGAACATATGCTGGCAAGAATAAGTTAAATGATTAGCAGCTTTCAATAAATATTTCACCTCTTGATAGTTATTTTGATCTGAGTTTTCTCTATGATAATTGACAAGTAAAGATTATTTAAGACTTTTGTGCTATTTATTTACAGATGTACTTGTATCTATGGTTTTATCATATTGTAAGAAAAGAAAGAAGACTTGTATTGAATTGAGAAGTTCAGTTACAGTATATTAGTTTGTTTGGGATTATGCCTGTGGGAATTGACAGATCATAATATTAAGTATGTTTGTGTTATTATATGAGCTGAACTTGACATACACAATCATATGTACATATGTGCATATTCACACACATAACACACATACACAATCTCAAATTAACTGTAGACACACTTACAAATACTAACAGAAATATATACATATACATTCATATGTACAAATGTATGCACAATCACTCACAAATGTTCAAAAATATATGTGTACACGTGCTATGTGTATCCAGGTTTTTATAGTAGGTACACCATATCCCTGCATGTTACAAAAGGTGACTAAAAACGTTGGTGTTATGAAGGACATCCAACTGTAAAACATTGTCACAAATCATCCTGTCCAACTAGAATCAGCTTGTGACATATATGATAACGCACTTACTATTATATAATGAATTATTAAAGAAAAGCACTTTAAGATATGAATAAGTTGAAAGTATTGTCAAACAATGTATGTACACATTGTTTGTATATGTTAATATAGGTTTCAGAAATGAGTTAATCATACTTTGATATAGGTGGTTCCACTTCGATGAACATTTTGTTTTATGATATCTTGTTTTTCTTACATTCTATTCATGTATGTACATATAGACCTGTAACTCCTGATGGTGCTGTCATGACTTACTGTGTGTCTAGGTTATTTTAAACTTGGTGACGGCCATAACTTTCCAGGCCTGAACACAGATGATTTCTTAAAAAAAGGAAAGGGTGAGAAAGAGATATAAAGGAAGAATCAACTCCAGTACTGGATTGGTACTTCTTTTATTGACCCGAAAGGATGAAATGCAAAGTTGACCTTGACAGGATTTGAACTCAGAGAGCAGGAACGAATACCTCAAAGCATTCTGAAGTTCTAACACCTTACATTCTATTCTTAGACTAAACAATTTATTTACTCTAATCATTGATGTTGTTTGCACTACCATATATGGTAAATGAAGTGGCCTGGAACTTTGTAATAATAGAATTATTTGTTTATTCAAAACAAACAACTTAAAAGAATAGTTCACATTCTTTTGGAAACCTCTCAGTAAGCACTGGAAGGTAAACTCCAAGTTTACCTTCCAGTGCTTGAGTCATCAATGTGTGTGTGTGTGTGTGTGTGTGTGTGTACATGAGTGTGTGTTGTGTACATGAGTGTGTGTGTGTGTGTGGGGTGTCTGGTTAAGGGAATCTATTGCATGTGTGCTCTTAGTACTAATTTCTCATCTGCAGAATACAAAGTCTGCCTTTTCTGTTAACCTGCCTGTAATCCCACTCTTGTATGGTGATAGATTACACTGTGTGTACTTTATGGAGTTTTATCCCCATCTAACACACTGATCTGTTTATACCCAAACCAATCCACCACTGCTCCTTAGTAACTATTCTCATCATCACCTCACCCCCCACTCTATCCTACATTACTGTGGCTGCCATTATGTAATGGATGTTACCTCTGGCTCATCCATAACTAACTCTTCCATCACTCTTTAGTAACTATTTTCATCATCCCTACTATACCTTTCAACTCTATCTAAGGTCACTCTCACCTCTTTTAATGGTAAGATTCATAGTTAAAATTTTGTCAGTATAGTATAAGTGGTGAAAGATATATTTTGTTGGATGTCATATTAAATTCTTACCGTTTTTTTGTTATATCTCTTTACATTCAGAGTTAAAATCCCACCATTGATTGCTTATACTTTATCTTTTATTCTTCTGGTGTTGATAAAGTAAGTGGCAGTCAAGAATAGAATGGATTTTATTGATTGCCTCCGCCTTTCCATAAGTTATGTCTTTACGAATGTTATGAATTAATTTGCCAAAAAAAGAGTTGGGAGGTCTCTTCAGTTGTGAAGACCCATACAATCCTTGCTAGCAGGGAAAGCTGATGTTAAATAATAATAATGATGATGATTCACTGAATACTTTAGTGTTGTAATGAGGTTGTGTTGGTGGCATGATAAAGAGGACCCAGTCCACCTTCTAAAGTGGTAGTGTTGGTACTCTGACGTAAAGCACTTTGTCCACCTTCTAAGGTGGTAGTGCTGGTGTAATGCAAAAATGCTCCTAGTGTATTCTGTAAAGTGGTAGGCATCCAGCCATAGAAACCAAGTTGAAGGGGTATGGGAGCATATCAATACAACATAGTCATTCGACCAGTCTGGCCTCAGTACATGATAATCCATCTAACCCATGCAAGCATGGAAAATAGACATTAAATGATGATGATAATGATGATGATAATGATGATGATGATATCAAATTGGATGCAGAAGGATGGAAGAAAATTTTTGAAAAATAAAGATAAGCACTTACTAACCATTTAGCATTTACATTACTCTATATTTGCTATCATATTTTAATGGTAAAGGCTTTACCTCACATAATTATCTCATATAATATCGAATCTATGAGATTTTGATATTATTTATTTTGAGAACAATACCTTAACATCAATATGAGTGGCCAGTTACAGCTGGTTTGAACAGAAAGAGGTGAGAGAATTCTGGCCGGGTATGGCCAGTTTAAATAAAGGACGAAGGGAGTCTTAGATGGATACATTTTTAGAAGATGTGTTTTGATGATAGTGGGTTTTAGAATTGGCATATTCAGATTTGAAGTTAGCATTGAAGTTCCAGTTGAAATGGAGGAAAAGGTAGTAATACAATGGGGGAGGTGTAGGTTATTTTTAGAAGTTATTAAGTGCTAGTTGTTGTTGCTTAGCCTCAGGTCAACCCTGATTAAGCAGACCTTTGATCAAAGGTCTTTTAGCCATGAAACCATCCCATCTTTTTAAAGGTGTTGAGGACATTGTCTAGTGTATGCTTTCTATATTTAATGTAATGGACTGTCATTTAAATGAGATTTGTCTATTTCTTGCAAGTTGAATGACAGTGAAGAGTCTCCTTTATTGGATTGTGTATGAGTGCCTGTGACATGGATATGAGTTATTTTAGATTATAGCCACTGTTAGTTTTGTCTCACACTCTGTTTATCTCCTATGTATACATACATTGATAACATTACTAATCATCCCAATACTGAAATAGTAAAAACACATATATAACTAAGACCAGTGGTGGACTTACATATAAGCTACAGCATAGGACCACACACTCTCGGGGAGTCTCTGTTAAAATATATTTTTATTTTATCATTAGTTTTTATTCTTTGACACTAATTCATTATATATATCATCATCATCATCATCATCATACGTCCGCTTTTCCCATATATTAAGGGAGCTCATAGATTGAACAACACACTGTTTTTCATAGGGGTAAGTTTTTATTAATTTTCCTATTCTGAAAGATCAAAATACAACAAAATGTTTGCTCATTGGACTCCGGGGAAATGTTCTGACAAAAGCTGTGGATGCTACAGAAATATTCCATATATTTTGCCAGAGCAATCTCTATTTAAATTTTACATTTTACGTTTACTTGCCCCCCATTGCAAAATGGCCATAAATTCAAATTTTGAAAAGAGAGGAAAAGGGACAAGTGAACTATGAACTTGATACATCTCACTGCCCCCGCCACCACAATAATGTCTACACTCGCTCCCTACCACCACCACCACATAAATCATTACCCTATCTACACTAAGGTGTCTGACTTGTTGCCAAACTCCTTTCTCTGTGTTGAATGTGTGTGTGTGTATATATATATATATGTATGTATATATATATATGTATGTATATATGTATATATATATATATCACCGATCTGTTGCTAAACTCCTTTCTCTGTGTTGAATGTGTGTGTGTATATATGTATATATATGCATGTGTATATATATATATATATATATATATATATATATATATATATATATATATATATATATATCATCATCATCATCATCATCACCGTTTTACGTCCGTTCTTCCACGCTAGCATGGGTTAGATGGGTTGTCCTGTTGCGGGCAGTGTCTGGTCGGCTGACCATGCCTTGCTCATACAGGAACTGATCTGGCTTGATTTCTACAGCTGGATGCCCTTCCTAACACCAACCTCATTTACAGTGAGTGCTGGGTGCTTTTTCGTGGCGCCTACACGTCCACTTTACAGTGTGGACTGGGTGCTTTTTTGCCGTGGCACCTCCACGACGACCTTGCAGTGGAGGGTGTGGGGGCATATTGTCTATATGCTTCAGCTTGTACCCATGGGTGGTCGGGTACTCTGTATTACTGCGTGACGCCAGAAGTCATGGTCGTGTGTCATTGCCTTTGAGAGGTGTAATTGGGTAAGGTCGGCTTTTATCACCTCATCCCAGGTCATCTTGGGTCTCCCCGCTCCATGGTTTCCATTCTTGGGCCTCCCCACTCCGCGGTATATATATATATATATATATATCAGTCGATGTGACCAGATTTCAACACAACAACAACAACTACAGCAACAACACCATTGTCTGTGTTGAATGTGTATGTATATATATATATATATGTATATATATATATGTATGTGTATATATCACACATGCGAAACGACCAAATTTCAACCCAGCGACTACAACAACAGCAACAACACCATTGTTTGCAGCAGCAGCATCAGTGAAATGAACAACAACGGCAACAACAACAACGACAATAATAACAACTGCCATCACCATCACTGACACTATCCACCACCACCACCACCATTACCATCACTGACACCATCCACCACCACCATCACTGACACCATCCACCACAACCACCATCACCTTCACTGACACCATCCACGACCATCACCATCACCAATGATCAGACCTTAAGAAGAAGAAAACAACTATAATAATAGTAATAACTATTCTGTTCTTGGCGTGGGGCAGCGATTGTCCCAGCGCATTGCTGGTGCCTTGTTTTGGGCCTGGAGCATGGAGGGCCGTTGCTCTATGCTGTAAAGCAAACAATTATTATTATTATAATAATACTGAACTGTAACACTCGGCTTCTATTATATGAGCTCTTTCTAAAGTCAACTGTTGACATGATCTTGTATCAGTACTGACAGTAATATGTATGTGTGTGTGTGAGTGGCGTGTGTGTGTTTGTATGCATGAGTGTTGGTGTGTGAGTGGCGTGTGTATTTGCATGCATGAGTGTTGGTGTGTGAGTGAGTGTGTGTGTGTGTGCCGTGAGTGTCAATAAGTGTTTTTTTTTGTTATGACCATGTAGTAAAATGGAGGGGTAGAGAGGGCCTATGAGTCCAGTAAGACAGCCTCTCTAGTGCTGGTGGCACGAATAAAAGCACCCAGTCTATGCTGTAAAGTAGCACTGGTGTTAGGAAGGGCATCCAACCAGTGTATCAATGCCAAAACAATTATGAGCACAGCAACAAATATATACCATGTTAGGGCTGCGCACGGTAGTGGGGCGGCTGGTGCAACCATGTGCGAGAACCCCCTGACCGTCTTCAAGCAATCGCACTACAGGAAAAGGAACAACAAAAATATGAAGACGTCGCATCTCAGAGTTGCAACACTTAATGTTGGCACTCTCACAGGTAGATCTGGTGAAATAGCAGAGATGCTGGAGAGAAGGCATGTGGATGTGTGCTGCGTGCAAGAGGTGAGATGGAGAGGTGCCTCTGCGAGACTAATCACAGGCAAATATCTTAGTTATAAGCTTTTCTGGGTGGGTAAGGATGATGGGTTAGGGGGAGTAGGCATTTTCCTGGCTGAGAGATAGATCAATAAGACAGTAGAGGTAGTTCGAGTTAATAATCGAATAATTAAGCTTAGATTAGTTGTAGGCAGGAGACTACTGACAATCATCTCTGCCTATGCTCCCCAAGCAGGCCAAGGTAAAGAAGAGAAAGACTGCTTTTACGAGCAACTTTTACAAACAGCCGCAATGACAGAGGACGGAGACATCGTTATGCTAGCAGGGGACTTCAATGGTCATGTTGGACAGCTCCAGGATGGTTACACTGGGGTACATGGTGGGCACGGTTACGGCTCAAGAAATGAAGAAGGAGTGAGACTTCTTGAGTTTAAATAATTACACACAATTATTATTTTTTATATTAATGTCAATGATAAAGAATATATAATATATATATCTATATACATATATATATAAAATATTAAAAAAATAATGAATAAAACAATGAAACAGTTCCTTATATTAAACAAAAAAAGTTCATTATTTAACGATCGTTTCTAGGACATATATGTGTTAGAATTGGCATGCATATTTAACAGATCTATGTACAAAATTATACAAAATTATACAAACTATCAAATTTAATATACATACCAACACATATATATGCCGTCTTCAGAAATAATATATATATATATATTTATATATATATTTATATATATACAATATATAGAGAAACACACAGATACATGCGGACACATACATACACATGAATATATCCACATATATTCCTGAGTTAGTGGTACCAACCTCAACCGATGTTGCTCTATGAATAACTGGGACAGAACTACCCGAATGGATTAGATTGATTCAGTATCAGAGCTATAAAGTACATTATGAAGAGAGAAGAAACATTAGATATAATTAGTAATAAGATATATCATACCTAGCTGGTTCTTCAGTCCCCGACTACGTAGTTTCGTGGCATATTGTGCAAAAACACTACATCAAAGAGATATAGGGTTTTTGTGAGGTTCTGCCGACTTATCAAGGGGATGCCTCATTAAGGATTTCAAAACACGTCTGTGATGCGTGAGATAGAATCTCGAAAAGGCGGAGAGGGAGTCAATCACGTGATACAGCGGTCAAGAGCTAAGCCCCTTATAACCCTGAAAAAAATACCACGGAGACGGAGGGGGTATTTATATCAAAGCCGTAGAAGAGGTGGTTTGAGGAGGCGAGAAGTATGAGTAATGGTAGCTATCCAGCAGTCACTACACTTCAAAGGTTACTCGACCAAAGGGAGTTATAAACAATATTTATAGAGAAACACACAGATACATGCGGACACATACATATACATGAATATATCTACAGATATCCCTGTGTTAGTGGTACCAACCTCAACCGATGTTGCTCTATGAATAACTGGGACAGAACTACCCGAATGGATTAGACTGATTCAGTATCAGAGCTATATAATACTATGTAGTCGAGGACTATAGAAGCAGTTTAGGTATGATATATCTTATTACTAATTATATCTAATGTTTCTTCTCTCTTCATAATGTATTATATATATATATATATATATATATATATATATATATATGTATATATATATATGTATGTATGTATATATGTCTATATATATATTATATATTCTTTATCATTGACATTAATATAAAAAATAATAATTGTGTATAATTCATATAGCTTAGGACAGAGGTGGCGTTGAGAAGGTTCGGCGAGGTCTGGGCCTAAAAAGGTTTTGGGAGGAGGATAATAGAGAAAAGGAGCATTGGTAGGAATGGAGAGGCTGTAAGTGTCTTTCTGCCTGTGAAAACTTGTTCTTTCCCCAACTTAATCAAACACTCTTCCCAGGGCTGGGTTCATCAAATATTTGCAGCTTTAGAGACAACAGATTGCTATCAGAACAAAAGGTATCTCATATCACTTACATGGAGATCATCAACCATCAGATGGTTGTGGCATTTGTTTGTGTGTGTGTATGTGCCCACTTTCACTCTATATATATATGTATATCTACCCACACACACCCATCAGTGGTTAAGGAGAGTGAAGAGAGTACCACTGAGCTGCTGTTAAATTTCACTGTGTGTGTGTGATTTTATATATATATATATAACAAAGAGGGTGTGGTAAGATACCAGGTGGATCATACATAACACACCAGAGTACTCGATACTTGGGGTAGTTGTAGAGTGGGTAATATGAAAAGATTCAGGACCCTGACGGCTGAGCTCCAGCCGTTTCGACAGCTAGATCCGAACTGAGTTCAGATCTAGCTGCCAAAAGTGACTGAATACTACCATTCTCAACATCTGCTACTGCTTATATATATATATGTGTCAGAGTTATTCTTAGTAAAATTCAGCCCGAGATTGAGCGGCTACTTTTACTTCACCAAACTCATCCTTCTCATTGAAGCCCGTCCTGGATGGGCTGTTTTAGTGGTATAGTATTGACTTCTCCAATATGCATTGTAAATTTGTGCATCATTTTATTGAGTAAGAATATATTTGCATATGTAAAAAGGTCTCTTTTTTTTCGGTGGTGGCTTGAGGGACACTATGAATTTATTATTTATAATATCATTATAGTATTGTATATATATATGATATAATAGTATATTAACTATCAAATGATACATCTCGATATATATAAAACAGAGGATGTCTGTCTGTTTGTCTGTGTAAATCCCTAAAACTCGAGCAGTACCCGACCGATTTTTTCAAACTTTACACATGCGTTACTTATATTTCTTGAAGTACAATGGGCTAAAAAATTTCACTTTTTCAGCCCTAGTGCATTAGGCAAAAAAACGCATTTAGGCTTTTTTGAGGCGTAACTTAAAAATAATCCAGACGATTTCCTCGAAATTTACAGCACACATTAGTTAGTCCCCTCGCATTGCTGTGGACAATTTCCGAATCCATTAATGGTTTCTAGGAAATTTACGAATTAGCATAGGCATTACATGTCATTTTCATTTTCAATATAAACGCTACTTAAACATCGTAAGTAGCGTATAATATTTCGTTAAAAATTTGGTTTATTTAACAGAGGACACAACACTTACTTACTTTTAAGCAGGCCATTTTCGGGGGATTGAGGAAATGAGGAGGAACTTAGGATTTTTGTCGGTGTCCTGTTGACGCTTCATGCTTTCATCACACGCAAATCTGTCACGTCTGTGCTACTTCTATTAAGACCCCATTTGTTGCACCTACACCGCAGTATGAACACCCTGCGCAAGTACGCCGAACAGCCGTTGTGCTAATTCCGCGGTGACTCTTTTTGTCGCACCTTTGTTGCTGTGTAAACGCAGTGCCACCCAGCGTTTGTGCTAATTGCACTATGACCCCCTTTTGCTGCAGCTGCGTTGCAATATCCCTACTTAAACGTACATCCCTACGTGGTTTTCACACAATTGACTACGGCGTTCCTTCACACTGACGTGTGTTCCCCATCCGTGACATAATTTGTGAACAGACCTACGACATACATCGCCCCACAACACTTACTTACTCCTTTTGCATTCAGGATTTCCGCAATCAACACACTAACACTGCTACTACTGGATTCGGCCTGCTGGTGTTCTACGTTTCCAGTAGATGAACAATATTCCCTGAAAAAAAGGGAATTCAAAAAGTACAATCTTTGCATATGCGTGTTGCTATTTCACTGGGTCAGACCATGAACGCTGGGTCCTGCTGCTAGTATTATATATAAAATAATGATTTTATTTATTATACATTATTTATAATTTGTCTTTAGGCAGGTCTCTCTGGAAGAAAAAAAAAGGGGGGGGTGCAGGTATTACGTGGCCACGAGGGGGAGCAGTGGCCCCAAAAGTTTGAGAACCTCTGGCTTAGGGCTTCAGCAGGTGAAAGTTTGGCCCTGACAAAGACTATCATTTGCTTTAACTAAAATGTAAACAAATCTAAACCAAATCCATGCTGTCCATGAACTTAACCAAATGCGAATTTGCAACTAGAACCTGCCTCTAAATAACAACCACTAACCTATTAGCCAACTGCACCCTATCCATAATAACACTCAAGTGAGCAAAAGCAATAACAAGCAATCCCACCAAAGGACCTACATGTCAGAGGTCTTTTCTTTCATTTGAAGCAGTATGTAATATCAACGAGTATGATAATATTTGTTTGTAATTAGAAAGGAATGGTTTGTTATTTCAATAAATGTAAGTTGAATTGAGGTTCGGCTGTAAGTCTCAGGTTCTGTTGCTGCTGTGATAATAACTCCGGAAAGAATCTTTCCGTACCACATTTAAAGACTATGGCTGTGGTAATAGCATCACAAGACTTTACAATGTTTTTACATAATTTATTTACAAAGGTTGAGTTGGATTGAACCGACATGCCAAAACAAATGAAACAAACAAATTAAGAGTCCAGAAGGCACAGTCCACTGGGTGAGGTGTTGGCCAGGCCCATGGTTACATTGTTGTGTTACATATTGGTGTTACATTTCACGGTGAAAGAAAAATGGTTGTTTACCTTTCCACAGTCAAAGCTGCAAGAGATCGAGTTTATTGAAAGTTGCGGGGAAAATCTCAGTTTGGGCGGAAGTTGAAAATACATATCCGTGCATGACTCACGATTGGCCTGACTTAGCCAAATCGCGCACGGACAGCCTATCAATGCGCCAAGGAAAGTAGCTTGCTACACATTTATCTAATAACCAGCTAACAGAATTGCAAGTTTATAACATTAAATCTGTAAATGATTATGCTTGTGTTATATATTCCTTGATTCAACTACAGAATATTTTCCTGCCAGTTCCAGATGATAGCAAGTTGGCAGAAATGGTTGAGATTAGAATAGATGCTTTGTAATATTTAGTTTCATCCTTCAATCTGAGTTCAAATCTAATTACTGAATGCTGAACCTGGCGCAATACTGCAACAGCTCCTGTTCATTATTTTCATGAACAGGATTGATGTGCACAGCTAGGTTGGAAGTAGTATTATGAGTGGTGGGTGTAAAATCAGTTGGTTGGAATTTGCAGACGACATGGTTTTACTTAACTCGACAGAAGGTGATCTCCAACTTGTACTTGATAGGTTTGATGCCGAGTGCTGCATGCCATAGAAACCATGCTATATATATAAAATGTATGAGCAAGATGAGGGCTCTCCAATTCATCTTATCTCAGACCATGAACAACCTGTCAAACTCATGCAAGCATGGAGAGTAGACATTAAACAGTGATGATGATTATGATAATGATCCTGGAATGATGGAAAACAAAATAACCCTAGTGGGATTATATTTATATTTCAACCATGCAGCACTAGGCATCAAACCTAGTGGGATTATATTTATTTTCCAGAACAAAGCACTTTGGTTCTGCCAAAAAAAGGATACCTCTTCCACATATTTCCATCTTTCTTCAGCAGGCTGTTAATGAAGCTAGTAACCAAAGATTTGAGTGGCTTTATGCACACAAGTGATTCAGTTGGGACATGGTTTAATCACTGGAAAAAAGATTTTGTTCATATTAAGATTTCTGCGTGCAGTGATTGCTAGAAATGACAGAACTTTCATACTGATCCAATATATACAGTTCAATAGTGGTCATATAAAACAAGAAGTGAACAGATTGACAGTCCAGATTATATCGATTCTGTGAGATAACTGTAGACCTTTCTATAAGGCAGGTTCATAAATAGTATCAGATTTTACATTTTGATGAGTGCCTTCATTGTTGTTGGGTGTTCTGAAATGTCAGGACCCATTAATCAGTGATCAATCTTGTTTTGATTGATCTCATTGTCACTGGAAAGAGAAATGGAGGGGAGGGAGAAAGATTGATTTGAATGAAATAAGATTTATAATTAATGTCCATTTCCACGCTAGCATGGATTGGACGGTTTTACCCCACTTGAGGCGAGATTGGTTGGGAGACTGTGTACAGAACTGTCTCGCTTGTACAGAACTGTTACTGGCAGGTTTTCTATGGTTGGATGCCAGGTTTTCTACGGCTGGATGCCCTAGAAAACCTGCCAGAAACAGCTCCGTTCGAGCGAGACACGGTCTCCCAACCAATCTCACTTCAAATGGGACAAAACGTCTAACCCATGCTAGCATGGAAGATGGACATTAAACGATGATGATGATGAATTGTTTCCATTATTGCAGGTGGATTGGCAGTATTGGTAGAGGGTCGGACGCCATGCTTTGACGCATTGAGTTACGGCCCTTGCCATTCTGAGTTCAAATCCTACCGAGGTTAACTTTGCCTTTCATCCTTACGGGGTCAATAAAATAAAGTACCAATAATACACTGGGGTAATAGCTGGCCTTGTGCCAAAAGTAGAAACAATTATTGTAGAAAGTTTATAAAGCTCATACCAAGATACAGTTAAGTGAGAACTAACATATAAATTACAAAGAACCACAATTTTTTTGATAATTAAAATTACACCCACAAAGTAGAGAAAAATCAACTTATCAAAAAATACAGCTTGAAAATCCAGAATAAACATTTGATAGAGAAATGAACTGAAAAGTAAGTCTAATCTTCAGCCTATATGGGGACCACTCTGGATATGTTTTGGTCTTATTAAACATTGGTAGCTAAGCATTGTCTTGGTGGTATTTACTAGATCATAGAGTGACTGAGAAAATATCAATTATTTTCAGTGAAAAAAATTCACTGATTTGGAAATTTAAAATACTGTTGGGGTTAAATTTCCCAGTGTCGCTTTCTGCATCAAGATCATATAGTGGTAAATAATTTAACACACACATTCATACATTATAAGTGGGAAAAAATGATAATTTCATTGGATTTTTTTTTGTGGATTTACATTTGTGTTTCTTAATAGAAAATAAAATAAAATTGTGGTCTATTGTTATAGTAAAAATGATATGGATCAGATAGCATGGAACCATTTTCCAACATACATAATTTGATCTAAGAGATCCTGTTAGATTTATTGAGTTGCCCACTCCATGTCTATTAGAATGAAAGACGAAGCAACAAAGCCACCCAAAACTGTCTCTCTTACAGTGTTCAAATTTAAATTTGAATCTCATTATTACATGAATAGATTTCAATAGTTAAATGTGTCTTTTACTATTAATTTAAGACAGAGTGGTAGATTGGTAGAGCATTGGATAAAATATTTTGTGATATTATAATACTTGAAGTACGTGAACATAAAGTGAAACTTGTGACTCTCATACTCATACAAGACTGCATGTTAATAACACATATTGTTTTCTTTATGTGGAAGTGCATGGCCAAGTAGTAAGGGTGTTGGACTTATGATCATAATATTGTGGGTTTGATTCCTGGACAGTATACTTAACTGAAAATGAGTACCAGCAGTGGCTGGGGGTTTAACCCTGTGATGGACTGGCATCTTGTCCAAGGAGGAGTATTGTACTCAATTGCTTAACGCTACAGAAACTGGGATAAGCACTGGCCTGAGCTTCAGAGAGACTTTAGACATTTAAAAAAAAATATTCTTTATGTATAAAGGTGAAAGAAGATACTTGCTTAAAAGGGTCTACTTAGTAGGTTTACTTGATGTATATCAAGTGTACTATTCCACCCAGTTGTTGAAAATGAATTATATGTGTTTATATGTGTTTCTCAATTATAGCATGTTACTATACTTTTACACATGACATTGACTTATATTCTATGGTCTTTCTAATCTCAGTGCTGTACAGAATTAATCAAATAAGAACATCTTGTAAAAATTGTTTCTACTTTTGGCACAAGGCCAGCAATTACCCAGTGCATTAATGGTATTTTATTTTATTGACCTCGTAAGGATGAAAGGCAAAGTTAACCTTGGCAGGATCAGAACTCAGAACGTAAAGGGCCATGACTCTATGCTGCAAAGCATGGCATCTGACCCTCTACCGATACTACCAATCCACCACACATATTGTAATAATAATTGTTTCTACTTTTTGGCACAAAGTCAGTAATTATCCCAGTGCATTACTGGTACTTTATTTTATCGACCCCGCAAGGATGAAAGGCAAAGTTAACCATAGCGGGATTTGAACTCAGACCGTAAAGGGCCGTAATTCTATGCTGCAAAGCATGGCATCCGACCCTCTACCGATACTGCCAATCCACCACAATGATTACAAAGTTGATGGATTGGTAGAGTTGGTAGTCAGATAAAATGCCATTGTGATAATAGCTCTGGCTTGCTACATTCTTAATTCAAATCCTACTGAAGTCAACTTTGCCTTTCATCCTTCAAAGGTTGATAAAATAAAGTACAAGGCAAGTACTATAGTCAATTCAATTAATCACACTCCCCAAATTTGCTAGTCTTGTGCCTAAAATAGAAATCAATAATAATGATTTTTAATATTGATGCAAGGTCTGAAAGTTTTATGGAAAGGTGTAGATGACTATGTTACTTGACACTTTATTTTATCAACTTTGTAAGAATGAAAAGCAAAAGCAAAGTTGACCATGTCTGGACCATAACTGATTTACCAATCCATCATGCTATTCTAGTCAAATATAGATATCCAATATTGGCACATTAGTTATGGGTATAGCCAATTAAATCAACTCCAGCATTTGATTGGTACTTTGTTTTATCAATTTTGTAAGGATGAAAGGCAACGTTGACCTTGGCAGGATTTGAACTCAGAATATAAAGAGCTAGAAAAAATACTGCAATGGCATTTTATCCCCCAGTCCACCAATTCTGCCAATCCACAACCTTGTTTCTGTGTCACAGGTTTTTTTCAGAGTTTTATGGTGGAAAAAATATGAGAGTTAAATCTTAGGTGCTGTGAAGACTGAGGCATTTGTCATCTCAAGGAAGCCTGTGAAATGCACTCTACATGTGAGTGGAGTTACACAGAAGCAAGTGGAGAAGTTCAAGTATCTCGTGGCCATTTACACAAGTGATGGAAAGTAGGTGGTTGAATTAAATTCAAGAATTGCAGGTGCTGGTGCAGTAATGCTCCAGCTTCAGCATTGTCATCAGAAGAAAAGAGGTAGGCATAAAAGTCAAACTTGCTATCTTCAATTTCGGATTTAATGCCAATCCTTACCTAAGGTCATGAATGTTGTGTAATGGCTAAAAGAATACAACCACAAATATAAGTTGCCAAAAAGGAGTTCCTCCAAAGCGTCTTTGGAGTAATGTTACTCAAGTGTAGCTCGAAAATCAAGCAGTCACTCCAGATAGAGCTGCTACTTATTCGAATTGAGAGATCACATCTCTGATACTATGGACATATGGTTAGAATGTCTAAGGAAAGAATTGTTGGATAGATTTTATGGACAAAACCAACCGGCAAGATAGTTGGATAGCATCCATGAGCATGGCTGGTCTCGCATGGTAATCCAGCCAGATCAATTGGTGATGGTTGCTTTTATTAAGACTGTCTGGAAGGCATGTTTAAGGATCTGCCTCAATGACCCTCCCAAAGAAGGGGAGGAAGAGAAGGAGAAAAGAGAAGAAAAAGTCATCATCATTTTATTTTGGATTTCAGCAGTATTTTTTGCAGATAACTTTCCCTGACATTTTTGACTTGGGGCAATGTAAAATTACATTTTCTGCTCCCTTAAAATGCAATAAATTGCCAATAGCAATTTTAAACAAACGACACTTGCTTGAAAAGAAAGTGCAGTATTTTATCAGCTCAGTAACTTCATCATCATCATCGTCATCGTTTAACGTCTATCTTCCATGCTAGCATGGGTTTAGACGGGAATTGTCCCACGTGAGGCAAGATTGGTTGTCTTACTCGTATAGGACTGTCTGGCAGGTTTTCTACGGCTGGATGCCCTTCCTAACACCAACCACGTTTACATCACTATTCTAATGATGTATACCTGAATGTAATTAATATTTTAAAATTTCATATACTTAGGGTAGTTTATGGGCAGAATTGGTAGAGGGTTGGATAAAATGCTCCTGCAGCATTTGTTTTAGCCCTTTACAATCCGAGTTAAAATCTTGCTGAGGTCAACTTTGTCTTTCATCCTTCCGGTGTATAAAGTATCAGTTAATTACTGGATCAGTTTGCCCTACCCCAAATTTGCTGGCTTTGTAGCCTAAATTAGTAATCTATATTTCATATATTTTTCTTTGTAGGTAACTTGAAATAAATAAAACAAAGAACTTTTCTTGACACAATGGGTGATGTTGAGGAGTCAAAAAATTGTAAGCTCTTGTGGCTGGCCTGGTCATTTGGCATTGTGGTGAGTTATTACAGCTGTTTCATCATTTGTTGATAATTTTGCTCCATTATCCAAAATGAGAGAAAACACTCATTTATATCATTATATCTTTTGCAGGGTATTGACAATGGAATTTTAGGACCAAGCCTTCTTGATCTTGGCTCTCTAATCCAGGCGCAGTTATACCAGATGAATTGGCTATTTATAATTTCTGGTGTTGGCTTCATTTTGGGCTGTATTTTGGTTGGCTGGTTATCATCAAAGATAAACATGAATCTAATTCTTGCTGTGTCCATGCTATTTGGATCAGCCACTTTTATCTTTATTCCTTTAGCTCGTCATTTGTCTGTAATGGCAACTTTATTCTTCATTCAAGGACTCACCAAAGGGTTAGTTGATGTAGGTTAGTATATTTATTTATTAATTCATGCCATTTTGTCAGTTATTTATTAATTCATGCCATGTTGTCAGTCTTTTAAGCATCTTAATTCTGAAGCCAGCTAAAACTTAACTAAAGATTAATATGTGACTATTCCTTCTGCAATTGTTAACAGACTGCTTGTGTAAAAATGTCAAGACATGAGAATTTTTTGCCCTGAATTCTTGAATGCATGTACTATAGTTAATTGCTTGACCTTCCATGATTGTAGACATCTATTAACAGCAGAACACTCCATACATACATATGCATGCATGTAGTAGCATAGCTACAGCTGAGGTGTGCAAGCTGTTCTGGGTGGCAGTTGATTTGTATTGTATTGTGTTGAATGGGGTTTACAGACTATAGCTATGCCATTTCATATATATTCTTTCTCTCTCCCACATCTCCTCCTTTCTCATTCCCCTTCTCTCTCTCCTCCCCTCTCCCATCCTCTCCCTTTTCTCATTTTTATTTCTATTACCTTTAACCCAACAATCCAATTTCCTTTATTAATTAACCCTTTCGTTAACACACGTGAAACCACTCCTAGTTTGATAACACGCGTGAAACCACTCCTAGTTTGATAACTCACCTGAAACCACTCCTAGTATTAAGCTGTTTATTTTAAAACGCTTAATGTATCATCATTTAAAACCAAATGTATCATCATTTTCAACACTATCATCACCGTTTAATGTCTATTTTACATGTTTGCATGTGTTAGACAAACTGTCATGTTATAGTCAACTGACCTGTCTGGCCTTATGTCTCATTTGTACACTTCGTTTTTTGGCTTGGTTTTCTATAACTGGATACTTTTCCTAAAGCCAACTTTATAGTGTGTCCTGAAAGCATTTTTACATAACCTCATTATATAAAATGCTCAAACTTTATAAGAACCAGGGTGCTTACATTTATATGTATGAGTATATAAATATAAACATGCAAACACTTACAAAAATACACACTCACAGACATACTTTCACACAAATACACATACATTCACACAAACACACATACTCGCACACAGCATAGCAAATGGAATGCCAGCCACTGTTTTGCTATTGTTTTTTCACCATCCCCTTCCTTCCTCTTACATACACATACATTCCCAAACACACACACACATTGTGTGACGGACTGAAGTCACTCAAATTTATATATAGATGTAAAATGGGCAAAAAATTATTTTAGAATATTATGAATGCTTGCACATTTTAATAATATTCTTTTGTGATAAGATGTGAAATCAAAAAAGTGATTTTATCTTGTTTATCCTTTTATTTTTAGGTTGTCTGATCACATGCAACTGGCTATTTCCAACCAAACAAAACTGGGAGATGCAGCTTATTACAGTTGTTGCCTCTTTTACTGCATTTGTCATTCCATTTATTGTCTTACCATTTCAAAGCAACAAACTTCACATGCTCTCTGAAGCTGACTCTCTACATAACTCAACCCACACCAACGCACAATTTCAGAATGATACCATAAATGATGATCCTGCCAATATACAGTATGCTTATGTGATCGCTGCTATCATTACATCTCCACCAATAATAGCTTTTTTTTATTATTTCATACATTCTGGATGCAACATTCACTCTAACCATAGTGACTATGAAGACATAACGGGAAAGATTTTAGCAGAAAAATATCCATTGGCTAAAAAGTCAAAAATGTTGATATTACTCTTCCTGTTTCATATTCCAATTTTTGGTATTACAATTGCCTATAGTAATTTACTAACTACATATGGACTATCAACAAATAGAAACTTTACAAAAGCTGACTTGGCATTTATGACATCTGTAATGTGGGGGTCATTTTTAATGGGTCGAATACTCACTACAGTTTTTTCCAAAATTTTTGACATTGGAATTCTCTTAACACTAAATTTTGGTGGGTTGTTTTTGTTTGTGGCGCTATTGGTCATACAGATCTATATTCCAAATGAAGCTTTACTCTGGATTGGGACAAGTGGGTTTGGTCTTTTCCAGTCTTCTTTTCTACCATCAGTGATTTCGTGGGCAGGTAGTTTCCTGAAAATTGATGCTGTTATCCTAACAATTGCCCTTGTTGCAAGTGGAATTGGAGAAATGTTGATTCCATTCATTGCTGGTTTATGTTTTCATTCGTTAGGACCTTCAAGCTTTATTTACTTAGTATTGGCTAATTGTTGTTTAGAATTTACAATGTTTGTAATGATGGCATTTTTAAAAAATCATTATAAACAAAATTATTTAATTTGAAATCAGCCATATTGTTTTCCTCAAATCTCCTAACTCGAGCGATATATATATATATATATTTTAAAAGACGTATTATTTGCAAGCTCCCTGTAAATAAGATGTTTTATGAGACCATTAGTGGTAGTGAAACTAAACTACAATGGAATGATGAAAATAATTTGTGTGCATTTATATAGAAATTCCTTAAAGCTTTTATGAGAATATATGTGGATTTCTTTTGACTAGGTACATGGCATATATTTTGATTGATATATAAAGTTGACTGAATGATACTTGGTTTACTAATCTGGAAAGATGACAGGTAAAGTTGAACTGAAACTGTGATGAAATATGTTCGGTAAATATAGGATCAACTTAGTTGATTATGTGATGAGAAGTCAAATATTATTTTTGGTAAATATAGGATCAACTTAATTAAGTAGACAGATAAATAATAATGTTTACCATCCTTAGTATGCCTACAGTGAAATTTTAATGCATTCCTTCTGTGGATTGCTCAAATACCATTGACAATCAATAAGTCAAGATATATCTTGAAAATAAATAAAAAAAAAGATTTTTATAAATTCCTTGACAAATCAATACACAATCTAACTTTCTGAGAAACTATGAGATATTTCTTCTTTCAATGTTTTACAATCTTTTTTAATACAACTAACTCAATGAAAAGTGAAACCTTTCTTCAACTTATAACAAAGAGACACCTTCCCTTTGGCTATTCCACTTGCTGGAAACAGAAACTAAATCTTACCATCTTTGAAAGGATTAACTTATTAGATAATGTATCATGGGATGTCAAGGATTAAACATCTTTTATCAGTGGTCTGCTAGTTCAGAACTGACTTGGATAAAAAGAAAAAAAAGAGTGAGAAATGATTTTAAATACTTGTACAGTTTGAAAAATGTTATTAATTCAGAGTTTATATATTCTAATATATTGAGATGGCATACAATTTGACATTTATTGATTTTGTTTACCCAGTTTTGTTATTGTTTTTTATTTACAGCAATAAATTTATTTGTTCTCTCAGACTTGTTTTTCTTCTTTATATCTTTCAAGTGGTCAGTTGAGCAGAGAAAATGTAAAATTGAGAGGACTTTGACAGAGGCCATAACAATTCTCTAGTGATAGTGTTATGATAAAATAAACCAAATGCAGACTGTAAGGCGGTTGGCATCAAGAAGGGCATCCAGCCATGCTAAAAATGGGATGTGTGTAGGAGCGTATCAACTCTGTATAAGAACTGACTTGGACCATAGTGACATATTATTATTGGTGGATTGGCAGTATCGGTAGAGGGTCGGACACATGCTTTGACACGCATAGAGTTACGGTCCTTGCCATTCTGAGTTCGAATCCCGCCGAGGTTAACTTTGCCTTTCATCCTTACGGGGTCAATAAAATAAAGTACCAGTAATGCACTGGGTAATTGTTGGCCTTGTGCCAAAAAGTAGAAACAATTATTATTGGATTGGTAGAATCGGTAGAGCGCCAGACACCGTGCTTCACGGCATAGTTACGTTCCTTTACATTCTGAGTTCAAATCCCGCCAAGGTTAGCTTTGCCTTTCATCCTTACGGGGTTGATAAAATAAAGTACCAGTAATGCACTGGAGTCGATTTAATCAACTTTCCCATCCCCTTCAAATTGCTGGCCTTGTGCCTAAAGTAGAAATAATTATATTGTTATTATTTGCCTTTCATCCTTCAGGGGACGACAAAGAAAGTACCAGTTAAGTACTGGTGTTGATATAATTGACTTTCCACTTCCTCTAAATTGCTGGCCTTGTGCCAATGTTAGAAATTATCAGTTATAATATTATTAAAAAAAAAAAAAAAGAACCCATAAACATCTCTTGTAGAGAGCTCAGCTTATACAGTTGCTAAGACACACAAGCTATACTCTTACACCATCTACAGTCCTCTATACAGTTAGCTGATGTTTAATTCAAGTTTGTCAAAGCATAAAATGTATTAAGGATACAATCTCAGTCCAGTCTTTACTAGCTAAATATACAGAACTTATGATTATTAAGAGTACTGTATCTTATCTGCAGTATGACATTAACTCACAACACTTAAGCCAATTGTCTAATAATTTAATCATTTCATTTTGATGGTGAGTGGAGAGACACTGTGCTGAGAAGGACTTGTCCAACCCATGCAAGCATGGAAAAACAGACGTAAAACAATGATGATGATGATATTTGAAGAGTAAATAAGTTAAAGACTTCTTGAGAGAACAAGGTTTTTCCCCTGGATAGGATGCCAGTCCATTGCAAGGCTAACCCCCATCTGCTGCTGGTACAAGTACTAATTTTGCTCAAGGACACAATGCATCACCTGATCTAGGAATTAGTACCATGACCTTATGATTATGAACCCTACACCCTTATCAGTAATTTCATTATCAACACCCTGGAATGGAATAATTAGTTAATTAATTACTATCCCTCATAGGCAAATACTTTCCTATTAAATATGTAGAAAGATTTTTTTAATAAAAGACATGTAAAGGTCAGCTAGTCCTGTGTTAAAAAAATGAAGGTAGATATGACCAACTGACCTACCTTAATTTCGTCTCCCTCACAGACACCTAGGTATTCCTAACTGCCTTTTGGTTCTAATTCTGTTAATGCGATATCCTTATTTAATATTATTGGTAGTTAATAATTTCCCTTTCACATATGTAGCCTTGGCACAATTATTGAGCCTGTATTTTGATGTCATTAAATTATTTTACACTCTGAAGGAGTCCTTGTAGTTGTTGATCGTTTATTTACAAAAAGATTCAAATAATTCATATAGAAAAGATGATTGATGTTTGTTTCATAGATCTTATATCTATATTCAGTTCCATTTAGTAACTTGCTTAAGGAAATCAGTGTCAAGCAGAACAGTAAAGGTGAGTGTCCTTGGAAGAACCTAGAGTTAATGGTGATGGTTTCTGTGTTGGCTCTTTTCTTCTCTTTACTCAATATTTTGTTGTTCCTTTGCCAGATACCATGCTGTCTCCTTTCATAAGGTGCTTGCTGAGCCAAGGAATTCATCTCTATATCTGATATCTTCAACCAGCCAGTCTCATTTCTAGCCACTGTCCCTAAGGCTCCTAATACAATTGGAATGATAACTTTATGGTTATTCTAGATTCTCTCATTATTGTCTCTGTATTTCATATTTTAACCCTTTAGCATTTAAACCGGTTGTATCCGGCCAGAATTCTCTCCCCTCTTTTTGTTCAAACCAGCTATAATCGGCCACTAATAGTGATGTTAAGGTACGATTCTCAAAATAAATAACATTAAAATCTCATAGATTCGATACTATGTGAGATAAAGTGTTTAGCATGAAAATACAATAGTAAATATAGAGTAATGTAAATGTTAAAGGGTTAAAATCATTACTTTTCTATTATTCTTTGTCCACCACACTAGTTTCAAATGGGCAACACATCTTTCTTTATTCAATATAACAATATCTGAATGTGAATGTTCCTTTTCTTTATCCATTTGAATCATGTCCCATAATACTTATACATTGTTGTTTTCAAGAACATGGTTTGGTTGGTGGTCGTACCAGTTGTTCAAATTCAAACTTTTTACACATTTGCCAAAGTAAGATTGTGGCAACTTTATCATGTTTCCAGTTCTTATCATACTGTTGAAAGCATCTTATATTCAGAGACCACATGCACCACTGTCTCTTCTCTTTCAACACACATTCTACATGTAACCAGAATATCTTTATTTATATTCTTTCTGATATACCCCATTCTCAAAGCCTGATCCTACACAGCTAAGATTAAACACTGTCTCTCTCTTCATATCTTTTTTAGTCACTGGAATGATTTTTCATCTAGTTGCCCTTTGGTATTTTGGCTAAAACTTCTCGTGTAATCTTTTCTGCTCATATCATTGCTCTCTAGTTTCGAAGAATACATTTTGATATCCATTCCTTCACTCTGTATTTCTTCTCTTTGTTCTATCAGTAATATTCTCCCTCAGGCACTGTATCTCTTATTTCTATCCTCCATTAGCCCTCATCCTCTCTCTTTTCTGTTGAAATATTACCTGTCAACATCTGCCTGTGGTTATAAGATTCTGTATATTGTTATCCCCTTCCTTATGTTTTCAAGTTCTTTTTGTCCATTTTATTATTCTGGCATTACATCTAATCTTGGATTCATGGTACTGATTGTATTTATGCTGGGTGTGAATTTTAATATCTTCTTTACCTTATGCAGATATCCTCTCCTGATTTTGTTTTTCCTTAACCCATCTTATATACCATCAGCTTCCAAAATCCTCAAGATATTTATATCCATAACCTGTGTAATGTCTCATATTTGCTGAAATTATTAAAATAACATTATTCATCGACTATTATTGTTTTTTTCCTCAATGCATACTTATTTTTAAGGCTTACTAAAGTATTAAATATGCTAACATTAACTTGACTCATGTTTTTCATGAGGATGGCATCTTTTGAATACCATATATATTCAAATATAAGCTGATCCAAATATTTTTATGTGTGAGAAATAGGCAAAAATCCAAACCCTGTTTATAATCTGAGACAGCTAATCAACACATTATGTTTAGATGGTGCAGTTTTGAAATTCTCATGAGTAGAGAATATATTTATGAAGTTTTCATATTTTGATATTTAAAATGCTTTAAGTGTTATATAAAGCAGGCATGTCAAACATGTGGTCTGCAGCCCACACAAAGGTTTTTACAGCATAAGCATGTTTTATGTTCATAAAATTAGTTGTAATGTGTGCAATTAGTTGTATGTGACCCTCAAACAACACATATGTGACCTATGTGGCCCTTGGGGGACCCTCAGTTTGACATGCCTGATATAGATTATAGTTTTTGTTTCACAACTCCATTACATAATGATTTTTTTACCAATTTCTGACCATATTCCTTCAAAACATCAAAATCAATAGGAAATATGAATTTCATGACAAAAGTGAAACTGGTGTAATATCCACCTCCATAGTGAAAATATTTTAGCACCTCATTTATGTAGAATTTTGAAGTTGGTGAAAATTGGCAAAATATTAACCTTGAATATTAGTCAACCCCCTATTTTTTTTTTGTCAAATATTTCTTGGCTTAAATACGAGTAATTTATATAGTAATTTATTTTCATCATATCTCTCTATATATAAAATTCTTTGTCTCTCTTTATGCATTCCCAAATCAAATCAAATTTTAAAGGTAATAGTATTAGACCCCGGGAGTGACAACATGTATTGTTTTAGTCCAAATGAAAATAAAAATGATAACTTTATCTAAAATAATCTACTATAGACAACTATAAATGGATATTTTAGAACAACGTCGCATTTTGTATACGAGTGTATGTGCCTATGTGTGCTTGCGCGTTCATGACGTATGTTATGCCTTAGTAAGTTACATACACACACATCTTCATGTAAATACTTAATCAGATACACAGAGAATTAAACATGATTCGAATGCTGGTTTACACATGCACACACATATATTCAATTATCAATATAATTATCTATATTTACATATAATATAAAAGATTTGAACTTCCATCATCCTTTTGAGAAACATGGAACCGCTACTTCTACGCAATGGCACACACTTTACAGCGAGGATGATGATGAACCATTTCCTAGAGGTCACTATTCTTGGAGGCAACCATCAGGGAGAAAATGCATTTAGTCCCAAGATTCCTCTTATCCTTTCCTCTACCGAGCTGCCATTCAAATTCTCAAGACTTATATTTCCCTGTTAGAGCCAATTTTGCTATAGCCGCACATAAAGCTCAGGTTCAGAGTTTCAAAGTTGTAGAATTGAATATGAGAGAATCGGTTTCTACCCATGGACAGTTATATGTCGGTTGTTCACAAGTGGAAACACCTAGGACTCTTCATATACTATGCACGAACGGTAAAATGAAGAATTTGGTGCATCTGGAAGATTTTCTTTTACTGCTTATTTGTTTGTAACACATACACCACGGTCTCACCTCATACTGTAAACCAGACAAATATCCAATACAGTCATTTTCTCTTCTACCTGATTTCTCTTATCTGTTTACCCAGGTGAAGCTGGGTACGTCAGCTAGTTATTTTATATTTGCTTTCCATATTGGCATGGAATGGATAGGTTGTTACAATCTAAATCAGATTTTATTTGGAGTTACTGCCCTCTTAGATGGGTCAGGGAACCAGGTCTTATTTGTGTGGTCCATTTTTCGCCAGATACCCTTTATAACACCAACAATTTCACATGACACTAACACTTGAAAGGTTATTTCATTCACAGCAAAACTAAAGAGTCCTCTTCATACTATGCAGTCTTCACTCTTTGAAGCCAAACATGATCAAGAGTGTGATTATAAGGGGAATGATGACCAGGAGTTGAAAAAGGAAAGATTATGATTATGGGGACATAGTAATAGGATAGTAGGGGAGGAAGGAGGAAAAGGAATAATGGTAGCTGCATGCTGGTTGATCAAAAAACAGCATGGATAATGTAAAGGGATAGCATCTAGCACCTCATTGCCATTTTATAATTAGGAGCTTCCACATGCCAAAATCCAGCTTCTGTTTTCAACTGGTCTTTGATAACGAAATACCTTGATCCAATGGCAAATAATCCAAGACAATTTGAGGTAACAAACTACTGCAGCCATCATCCACCATCACAACCATCATTCTGCCTGTTCTATGGGACTTCACTGTACCACTGGCATTAGAGACAAGAGAGGTTGCTATCACTTGTTGAAGTTACTGCTTCAAGTTCTTAATGTGAAAGGGTAGCAATGGACTATAAAACATTAGAGCAAAAAGCAAAGTGAAATGTTTGTAGACAAATTGAAGGATCCATATTATTTCAGGGATAACAACAACAGATTCATTGAAAAAATAATTTTATTCAATCAATATTCCAAATCAAGTGTTTTGCTTGTAAAAAATAAATTAGGAGGAAAAAAAAAGCTTCAAAATGAATAATTAAAAATCAGTAACATAAAATGGAAGGAAATACACAGAAAGGAACTTAGTTGTAAAAATTTGTATTTGTTGAAAACTATATTTTTGTGAGCAATAATGCTTTTAATATTCAACTGTTCATTATATCCAGAAAGTGATTAATGAACCAACTTGTTTAATACTTTATTTTTATATTCAATGCTGTATGGGTAAATACTGAAAATTCTGAAAAATCTAATAGAATTTTTCGTTGAAGAGAAAAAGTAGAGTATGAGAATTCCTTTAGAATATTTTTTTCAGTGTTTAAAAAAAAACAACAAATTCGTCTTGTATGTTCTTTAATATCTAGTAGAGATATCTCCTGCCAAATTTCTTCTCATGGAATATGTACAAGACCGAATAAAAAACAAACATTTGTTGCAGTAGTCTTATGTTGCTGAGTGAAAGGTTGCTAATCTATCAGCTAACACTTTGACCAACCAAATTAACATTACTACAAAGTGACAGCTTTTAAAGGAGCCCACTTTTAGAAATGTTTAGCCTAGATCCACAATAACTGTCTATATGTTACAAAGGCTGTTGTTAAGCCAGTGTTTAGCATTAGATCCACAATAACAGTATGTGTTACAACAGCTGTTGTTTGGTTAGTGTTTAGCATTAGATCCACAATAACAGTATGTGTTACAACAGCTGTTGTTTAGTTAGTGTTTAGCTTTAGATCCACAATAACTATCTGTGTCACAATAGCTTTTGTTAAGCCAGTGTTTAGCTTTAGATCCACAATAACTGTTTTATGTGGCATACAGTTCTGTTGTATAAAGCAATTGTTGAGAAGAGTAACTGAAGAGTAACTCTAGCTTTTGGGATGCAGTCTTGCCAGCAATATTGTGTGTTTGTGATAGTCTTAAAAGGTCACCAGAGATTGTGAGGTCTAGTGTTGTGCAAATGTTTTCTTGATATGTGTACTAATTGTGTTTTAGTGTTTTTGAATGGGACTGGTTTTGTGAATTTTAAATTTACTTTCTTGAAAAAGAAAAAAAAAAAAGCACGAATGGTTTTCCCAATGAAGGATGTAATCATAAATTAATCAAATTATAAGATGTTTTCATTCAAAAAATTTTTTTTCAGTGCAACATCATCTTTGCTGACAAACTTTTGTTGAAGACAGATGGTATGTATTGACCAAAATCTAGATGCTAAAAACAAACTATAGAATGAATGCTCTAACTAATCACTGAATTATAATTACACTGCTTGTCACAAATATTTTACCTTGGTAACAAAAGTATTTTACTTTTGAAACAAAATATCTGTTTTTAAAAATCAATTTTTTTAAATCATCATCATCATTATTGTTTAAAATGTATATTAAATACATGATGATGATGATTGTTGAAAAAATTATTTTAAGAGTAACTGAATTTTTCAAATAATGTGACTAATATTTTTTGTGAGAAAGCTGAAAGTTTCAAAAGACCGTTTAAATAAAACAGTCTATAGTTCTGTTATATTCAATGGAACCATTACAAAAATATATTTTTTCTTTATATAAACAAAAAGGAAAATAGATGAGAAAACAAATTTGAAAAAAACAAAACAAGAATTAAATTGGAAAATGATTGGAGAAACATTGAAGAAAGTTGTGTTACAGAAAGCAAAATAATTCCTGCAAGCGTTGTATAAGAAGGTGAAAATCATGTGTTTATTAATAATTTATTTAATTTTTTAAAATTTTTATGGGAAAACAATCCTGCAAATTAAATATAGTAATAGTAGCGGTGATGTTTCTTTTTTTTTTAGAATTTAAAGCATTAAAATTTAGAAACAAATGAAAAGAAAAAAAAAAAATTATCAAATCTGTCTCCAATTTTTTTCTTTAAAATAATTACACAGCAACTATTGTAATGATACCTACTTTATGTTATTTTTGTTTATTGGCTTTACACTATTTCTTTAAACACAAGAATGGTGGTGTTTCATTGAACAGTATAAGTCTAGCACTCATAGTTTCTGATATCTGTCTGTAGTGTTGCTATCACTTATTTCTTTTTTATTGTTAATTTCTTCAATGTCAAAATTACATGCATTTCTCTTGGGTGGACCTGTACAAATGAAAAAGTAAATAAACAAATAAATAACTGAATAAATAAATAAAGAGGAAAGAAAGCAAGAGAAACTCAAATTATAAATATTTGACAAGGGATTTTTGTAAAGAAATTGTGATAATCATGTTTTTTTTCTAAGAATATTAAGCAATATAAGGAAATGATATAATTATAAACAGGAATAAAAAACAAATTACGAAATTGATATTCCAAGAACTTAATCTGACTATGGAATTTGTCATAGCGATATAATTACAGAGTGCAGCCTAGCTGTATACACAGTATATAGCATTGGCCTTGCAATCGAAAGGTTGCCAGTTCAATTCTCAGACCGGGTGATGTGTTGTTTCCTTGAGCAAGACACTTTATTTCACATTGCTCCAGCTTACTCAGCTGTAGAAATGAGATGTTAGGGACCCCAGTCCCTATCATCTCATTTCTACAGACCGGGTGATGTGTTGTTTCCTTGAGCAAGACACTTTATTTCACATTGCTCCAGCTTACTCAGCTGTAGAAATGAGATGATAGGGACTGGGGTCCCTATCATTCCACTGTAAAGTGGTCGTGGAGGTGCCACAGCAAAAAAGTACCCAGCACGCACTGTAAATGAGGTTGGTGTTAGGAAGGGCATCTAGCTGTAGAAATCAAGCCAGAATCAGTTCCCATCCCACCCTTGCAAGCAGGGAAAAGCGGACGTAAGATGAAATGAAAAAATGATAGCAGTTGGAACACAGCCTAGCTATATAATACAGTATACAGTAGATGGAACACAGCCTAGCTATATAATTCAGTACACAGTAGATGGAACACAACCTAACTATATAATACAGAAAATACTGATTCAAAGCTTGTAGCTGGGAACTACTGTCCAGTATTGGAATACACAAACAGGATGAAACTCCGACTGAATGCTTCAGAAGTTCACTTTACAATTATGAGGTTCTAAATCCAATTCCATTGTATGACTGAGTAAATGTCTTCTACAGTAGCCTTGTGAATGCAATTGGGTAGAAAGAAACAGTAAAGACTCATCAAATTGACGGTAACCATAATTCAGAGGACAAGTCTAGTACACACTGTATCAATCTGATAGTGCTTAGTGATCATGTTAAAGGTAGAAATCATCATTAACATTGTTCAATATCTATTTCCATGATTGCATGGGTTAGACAGGTTGTCATGTTCTGAGGCTAGGCAAATCAGGAGACCATGTCTTGCTCATACATTCTATTTTTAGATTGGTTTCAAAGGTCAGATGCCTTCCTTAACACCAAATACTTTACAATGTACACTGGGTACATTTTATTGTGACACTGACATGGTCACCTTACAGGGTGGACTGGGTGATTTTGTTGTAGCACAAGCACGCCTTACAATGTGGATCGAGTGCTCTTGTAATGGCACTGGCACGACTACTTTATAGTGCAGACTGGAAGGGTTTTTTATCATGGCACTAGGACTACCACTTTACAGAGTAGACTAGATGCATTTTTAATGTGGAATACTCAGCCACTTTCTGTGAAAAATACATGAAATACTTACCAACATAACTCAGCAAAACAGGTAAAAACATTAGTCCATGAGTAGCCCCAAATAATACAATGCCAAGATACATTCGGAAATAGAAAACTCTGAATATCTGGGACTTTGAAAAGGCAAGAATAATAATGCCAAAAAGTTTAGTAAGTGTTATTCCACTCATTACCTGGAAAATAAAATAATAGTTATGATATTATATTGGTTTCAAAGAGAATCCAGTCATAAAAATATATAGTCTTGAACACATTTAAATGACTAATATTACAGATTCATTAAATGATTCAGAATATGGACAAACAGATGGAAATAAACAAAGAATTAATCTTGAAACACTAATTCTTCTGAACAAATATAACATTAACTAGACCACCCGTGACCCATTGGGTCACATTCACTTAAAAATAGTTTTTAAATAATTAAAATATACACAGACATCTATCTTATGTAAAATGAAATTGGAAGGCCCATATATATGTGTGTGTATATATATATATATATATATATATATATATATATATATATATATATATAAATATGTGGGTGTCTGTGACCGCTATACATTGGTCACAGACATACACACATATATATATATTTATATATATATATATATATATATATACACATACACACTTCCTATTTAACAGGAAATATGATACATATGACTTAATATTCAGTCACCAAATTTGAGTTAGATACAGTAATGCTGTATTTGATTCTTTGAAGTCACCTGTTATAATTTCATTCAATAACACCACCAGCTCTCTCTCTCTCTTCCATTTTCCTTCTCTCTCTCCTCTTTCTCTCTCTATGTCTCTCTATGTCTCTCTATGTCTCTCTATGTCTCTCTATGTCTCTCTATGTCTCTCTATGTCTCTCTATGTCTCTCTATGTCTCTCTATGTCTCTCTATGTCTCTCTATGTCTCTCTATGTCTCTCACAACCACTATCTCTTTCTCTCTTGTTATGAAGGTACCTGGAAAAACCCCATATCTCAGGAAGCTGTGCTCCAATTTAAGCAAAACTTGTTTTATCCCATTAGTATTCCCATTTAAGGGGTAACTTCCTTTAAAATAAAGTATTTTCCCATTATGTGCTGTTTTGGCTGTATTAAATTACAGTCAAGCACACAATCACAGCGTTTTAGTTGTATATAGATAGCAAGGGAAAAGCCGCCACTGCTTTGTTAGAATTTTTGACAAAAGTCTTTAATTCTGCATTATCCTTATTCTACTTTTCTGTTTTGAGCAGAATAACTTTTCTATGGCTCACAACTGGCAATCTTCTAAGCGGAGTAGCAGTTGCAGTTCATACAGGACCAAGATAGGCTAAGGTATGTTTGTCATGTATGAATAAAGTTTATAGAGCATATCTCAGTATGTAGCTGAGAGATCAGGGAGCTACTCCAAGTAGAGCTGCTCCATCTCCACATTGAAAGATCACAGCTCCAGTACTAAGGACATGTGGTTAGAATGTCAAAAGAAAGAATCACAGGACAGATTTTATGGGCAAAGTCAACTGGCAAGAGACCTAGATGTAGATCATGAGCAAGATGATAGTATAACATCTAGTAGGGATCCAGCTTCATCATTTGTAGATAGTTGCTTTTGATAGGACCCTTTCGATGTTCTGTCTGAGATCTCTGCCCCAACAACCCTTCTAGGAAGAAAAAGAAGAAAAAGAGGAGGAGCCTAATAGCCAGTCTTCCAAATTCACAGCCCCAGTAGTTCCTGTATTGCTGCAGACACTGTGGTAAACCATTTAAAAAAAAACAACAAAATGTCCACTTTAATGTTTGCAAGCACCATTCCACCCATTCTCTCAATACATTTATCAATAGACATAAATTGAATACGTAATTGCTGTGAGATTATTGTACAGAAAAATGGATTAAATAATAGTATAAAAACATAATACTTACTGAACTTCCTGTATGAGCAACTGCATATTGGGCCCTTGCCACCTTGTTTCCCTCCTTAGCAACAGCAAATGCTCGAGCAATATGGGAACAGAATTCAACAGATATTCCAATAGCCTGTAATAATAAATTGTGTAGTAAGAAACTGAAACCACAATGGTTCCTAAAGTTAGTGCTTAGTTCTGGATATGCTAGCATTGACTATCAACTTGATTTGCTGACGACCCTTTCTAGCAGGAAAAACTGATGATGATGATGTTTGGATAATAGATGTATCTATCCTGCTCTCGATTTTCTAGCATTGAATCGATTGGAGATATATCTCTCCTGTTGCAGGTGACATTCTCAGATAATCTATTATCTATTCAGACAGTTGAAGTACTGGCAAAGGTTGGATGGGAACTGCCTTTGGTTATATGAAACAAAACCACCCATTTGAAACGGTTCCTATTTAAATTAAAATCTTCCAACACAATTTTATAAAAGAGCCATATGTGAAGTTACTATCTTAGTAATAAATTATTAAATAATTTTGGTAAATCTCTGAAAATTCTTCATTAATTAATTGAAATAGAGAGCATTTTATTAGAAATAGTCATGAAAGGGCTAACAAATGTAATATTTTGTTTGTTCCAGTATCACATGAATTTAGAAACAAGGTTTTAAGCAAAACAGTTAACTACGAGATAATTAATTCTATTATTATTATTCATCAGATAATTCTGTTTCTGTGAGAAAAAACAAATGTCAGAGTAGAAAATAACTTTCTGATTTTGATTTCTGAGTCATACAGTATAGAGGAACAGTGGGAATTCCTGAAAGCTAATCTGCTAAAGGCGGCAGATGATGTCTGTGGCTGGAGCAGGCCTATAGGCAGGAGGAGAGTAACGTGGTGGTGGAACAGTGAGGTGGAGGAGTCAATTAAGGCCAAAAAGCAGTCTTAGAAAGTATAGTGGGATGGGGGAAGTAGAGAAGACTATCAAGTGGCCAGGAGGGAAGCTAGGAGACAAGTGTACTTCGCAAGAAGGGAAGCAGAGGAAAGAAAGTTCAAGCATGTTCTACAACGCGAGGACCAAAAACGTGAGGTGTTCAGGATTGCTAGGCAATGTGTCAAGGAAAACCGTGATATTGTCGGGGAGAAGTGTGTCCTTAATGATAATGGTGTACTTGCCATCACTGATACTGATAAGAAGGTAGCTTGGAAGTGTCACTACGAAAGGCTACTAAATGAGGAGAATAAATGGGAGAAAGACAGTCTCCCCCACATCGATCCAATAGAAGGACCAGCAGTGCTAGTTGAAGGTAGTATAATAAATAAGGCAATCAAAGATATGAAGACGGATAAGGCGGCTGGGCCTTCGGAAATAGTTGCTGATATGCTGAAAAATCTGGAACGGTGGGACACACTATGGTCACCCAGATAGTAAACCAAGTCATACAGAATGGGGTCGTTCCGAACGACTGGCGTAGCAGCATCATCATTAACTGCTACAAGGGTAAAGGAGATGCCCTAGATTGGGGTAACTATAGAGGCATTAAATTAATCGACCAGGTCATGAAGGTCACAAGGTCATGAAGGTCACAGAAAAAGTAATAGCTCAACTAATCAGAGAGCGAATTGATCTAGGTGAAATGCAGTTTGGGTTTGTGTCAGGTAAAAGTACCACAGACGCTCTTTTCATTGTACGACAACTACAGGAGAAGTACCTAGCTAAAAGTAAACCCCTATACCTAGCTTTTGTTGACTTGAAGAAAGCCTTTGACAGAGTCCCCCACTCCATTATCTAGTGGGCTCTTAGAAAACTAGGTGTTGATGAATGGCTTGTGAGAGCTATACAAGCCATGTGTAAAGAAACAGTCAGCAAGGTTAGATTAACAACGAATATAGTGAAGAGTTTAGTGTAAAGGTTGGTGTTCATCAGGACTCCGTCCTTAGCCTCCTCCTATTTATTATTGCCCTTCAGGCTATAACAGAGGAGTTTAAGACTGGCTGCCCATGGGAACTCCTATACGCAGATGATCTAACGCTCATAGCTGAATCAATGGCCGAACTAGAAAAGAAATTCCAAATATGGAAGCATGGCCTAGAATCAAAAGGCCTTAAAATTAACCTGTCTAAGACTAAAGTTCTAGTTTGTAGGAAGGAAAATAGGGCACCAGTCCTATCTGGGAAATGGCCATGCTCAGTGTGTAGGAAAGGAGTAGGCAGAAACTCCATTTTATGTCCCAAATGCAAAGTATGGGTGCATAAAAGATGTAGTGGGATCACAGGTAAGCTAACTAAGAATATAGATTTTATATGTGGCCAGTGCTCTGGTGCAATAAGTAGCAGCAAGTACCCACAGAATACTAGCTCATTCCATTGCACAGATGGTTCTATAGAAATAGTAGACACCTTCCATTACCTGGGTGACAAAATCAGCAGTGGTGGAGGGTGCTCCGAAAGTACAGTAGCTAGAGTCAGAACGGGATGGAAAAAGTTCAGAGAGCTTATACCACTATTGGCCGTTAAAGGGTTCTCACTAAAAATGAAAGGCAGGCTGTATGATGCCTGCATACGAACAGCAATGTTGCATTGCAGTGAGACCTGGGCATTGTGTGCAGAGGATATACACAGACTGGAGAGGAACGAAGCTTGCATGCTCCGCTGGATGTGTAATAGTAATATACGTGAATGGCAAAGCATAAACGAACTAAGGGAGAAATTAGGAATAAGAGGGATCAGATGCTGTTTACTCGAGAGAAGACTATGTTGGTACGGTCATGTGATGCGCATGAAAGATGACAGCTGTATAAAAAAGTGCAGGGCGATAAAAATAGATGGTAGCCACGGAGTAGGCAGACCCAGAAAAACCTGGGACGACTTGCTAAACTCCGACCTCACACACTTACACCTCTCCAAGACAATGTCACTCGACTGAGATCTTTGGCGATACACAGTAATACAGAAGACTCGCCTTGCCTAAGTACAAAGCGAAACCTACAGTTAGTAGGCACCTCTAACAAAAATACACCCCGGCCCCACCCCATCCACACCACCCCTTCCAATGTAAAGTTATGTTGGTACCACAGCATCCAGTCCGAAACAAATGAGGGCGTGTAGGTGTCACGACAAAAAATACACAGTCCACGCTGTAATGTGGCCGTGTAGGTAACACGGTAAAAACCTCCCAGTCCACACTGTAAACGTGGTTGGTGTTAGGAAGGGCATCCAGCCGTAGAAAACCCGCCAAACAGTTCTATACGAGCAAGACAACCAATCTTGCCTCAAGTGGGAAAATTCCCGTCCAAACCCATGCTAGCGTGGAAGATGGACGTTAAACGATGATGATGATGATGATGTTTCAAGTCCCATTTTCTTTCTGATGTAATTTCTATGCCTGATTACAAATCATCTTCATCATCATTTATATGAGTTAAGATGTGTCCTCTCCAATACAGCATCCTTTCATTTGTCTATCATTTTGTCTCCTTTCTGAGGTTCAGCATCCTGAGATCAGCTCTCACCATTTCTGCTCATGTACTTAGGGTTATCTATTATATTGATAAGTTAGTGAAACTCCTTAGAATTTATGAAAATCTGACCCTTTAACAGCTCATTAAAGAAAAGCAGTGGAAGTCAACCAAGGAGGGGTTCCTCCAACAGGTGTGAGAAGACCCTGGATTAATGGATTAGATTGAATTGAATTAGGTAAATATTAGGAAGAATGTATTGAACTTACCATAACAAGGTTAACAAGTGAGAGAGCGTTGAGTTGTATATCCCAAAGATACATCATCCCCAACATATCAACCAATATCATAAGAATAGTAAAAACTACTAGGAATCCAGAATGGATATCAAATCCCATGAGAATTACAGTCATAATAAAGATAGCTGCAGAACACATTCCAATGTTGAAAATCGAGTCCTTCACAATGCTCAGGTATTGTTCATAGAATACATAGAACACACTGGAAATAAAATGAAATGTTTTTGGTAAACACAAATTTAACGACAACAACAATTCTTTCTAGAATTGGCACAAGGCCAGTAAATTGGAAGAAGGGAGAAAGTCAATAATATCAACCCATGTACCTTATTTTAATGACCTAGGAAGGATTAAAGGTAAAGCTTACTCTGACAGGATTTGAACCCAGAAAATAAAGAACCAGAAGAAATGTTACAAAACACTTTTTGTGATGCTCTACTGATTCTGATGATTTCTATGTGCCATAAGAACAATAATTTCTAAAATTGGCACAAAGCCACAAATTTGGAAAGAGGTATAAAATTGGTCTGATTGATTACTATAGTGTCATGACTGGTACACTGAGTAATAACAGCTGATGGTTTAGATGTAAAGAATATAATTGAGTAATAATAGCTGATGGTTTAGATGTAGAGTATGTAATATGACTGGTAGATTTAGTAATAATAGCTGATGGTTTAGATATAGAGTGTGTAATATGACTGGTAGATTTAGTAATAATAGCTGATGGTTTAGATATAGAGTGTGTAATATGACTGGTAGATTTAGTAATAGTAACTGATGGTTTAGATGTAGAGTGTAATATGACTGGTAGATTTAGTAATAGTAGCTGATGGTTTAGATGTAAAGACTGTAATTGAGTAATAATAGCTGATGGTTTAGATGTGGAGAGTGTAATATGACTGGTATATTGGGTAATAATAGCTGATGGTTTAGATGTGGAGAGTGTAATATGACAAGTAGATTTAGTAATAATAACTGATGGTTTAGATGTAAAGTGTGTAATATGACAGGTAGATTTAGTAATAATTAGCAGAATGGCCCGGCGTTGCTCGGGATTTGCTCTAGGGTTCTTATATATTTGATATATACTTATCCTTATCGAGCCTCGTGAAATAAATACTTTTGTTTATATTTTGTTATTGTGTATGCAAAAATATCTGTACACGAATATTAACAGATTAAAGTTTAAACAAAGACGGGATCTTCTGAAACTAAAAAAAAAAATCAATCTGTGAACGCAGAAGTAAATATTTTGAAAAATGTTACACACTATATATATATACACACACACACACACACACACACACACAATATATAGATATATACACACAGCGTCATAATGTCGTAATGCAGACAGCCAGACATACAGACAGATATTATAAGGGCGCAACGTTATATCTATGTATCTATCTAAAAAGAAAGACTAAGAATTATAGAGAGAGAGATCGCTAAATCGCCTAATGTGGTCCCTAGGGCATTAAAAATCTGAAATTTTTTCCCCCAAAAAACACTCACAGGACCATAAGTATTACATGTGTAAAATTTGAAAACAATCGGTTGGGTGGTTCTCGAGTTTTAGGGAGCTGACAGACAGACAGACATTCTCTGTTTTAGATATATAGATAACTAATGGTTTAGATGTGGAGTGTGTAATATGACTGGTATATGAGAGTGTAAGCCACTTTATCTTAGATTGTAATTTTACACAAATTAACATCTGGTAATAATTAAAAAAGACTGGATGGTCACAACTAGACCTTTGGTCTACACACTTAAGGCAGATCTAGAAAGAAATAACACTACCTCCACTACAAAACAACCCCCCCACCTCCATCCTTTAATTGATATGCTGTCAAATAATTTGATTATAATTTGTATCTAATCCATTTTACTACTTTCTTACATTTGTTGTTTATTGCTTGTTGATATTGTTTTTATTTTGTGGTTTCTTTTGTCTTAAAAAAAATCTTACATGTCCTAATTTGTTATAATAATAATTGTTTCTACTTTAGGCACAAGGCCAGCAATTACCCAGTACATTACTGGTACTTTATTTTATCGACCCCATAAGGATGATAATAATAATAAACTTTAACATCCAAACAGACCGAAAAATAGATGCAAATAGACCTGATATAATACTGAAGGACTTTAAAAAGAGGGTATGCCTGCTAATTGATATGTCCGTTCCAATAGACAAGAATGTCTCTATAAAAACATTTGAGAAATTTAGTAAGTATAAAGACCTGGAGATAGAGATTGGAAAAATGTGGAAATTGAGAACTAAGACAATACCAGTGGTTGTAGGCACTCTAGGAATGATACCTAAGAGGTCTAATGATTACTTATCCCAAATCCCAAGAAACCTGCGTATAGAAGAAACACAAAAGATAGTACTAATGGGAACTGCCCATATACTAAGGAAGATTCTGTCAATATAAGTACATCGCAAGTCTAAACACCTAAAGATGCATGTGTGTGTATGTATGTTCTTTCTTGAACATGGCGAACCTTGTTGTCTCTCGAGGTCACTGGTTGTGATAACTCGTATGAACATAAAGCAAGATAAATGAAATAATAATAATGTTCATGATAATAAAAACAATATATCAGTCTATTATTTCATTAAAAACAAAAACACTATACAACTAAGATTTGATAAGTGTGTATAATCAAATGTTTAATTTGTTTTTAATCACCCAGTACATTCTGTAAAGTGGTTGACAATAGAAATGGCATCAAGCCATAGAAAACCTACCAAACAAAGGGTTGGGAGGACTCTTCAGCTATGCCAAAGACATGACTACTTCCTTAGTGTTGGTGCCATGTTAAAATGCACCTAGTAGAGTGTGGGTTTGTATGTCGGGCCCTTAGCCCAACTGGAGGTCAGAAGCTCCGTTTGAGTACTGACCAGTCTGTAAGAACAGATTCGACCATTGCTAGCAGGGAAAACGGTGGTATGATAATGATGATGACAATCTAAGGAGAGGCAATGCCTATAGCTCTTTTAAACTCTCAAAATTAAGGGCAAGGTTGGTTAGGTAGATACAGATGAAGTTCAATTTAAATTGCTGTAAATAAGTTGTTGACAAGGAAATCATAGAAAAATATCTCAATATCTGATAGAAATATTCAAATGAAAAGAAAAAAAATGTCATCCTTTATTCCTCACATTAAAATTGAACTTACCTGTAAGGGTAAACTTTGTACTTTCCTTCAGAATTCAATGAGCTTGTGATATTTTCAGCAATTATTCGTGCATGTTTATAAGCCTCGATATAATCACTGGAATTCTTCAACACAGTATGATAAGACATAAAGTAAGAAGCTGAAAAATATTTAAAAACAAATTATATTTTAAAAGGTGAAATATAAAAGGAAATAAATGTAAGAAGGTTTATGAGAATGAGTGCTATGAAATCCCAGTGGAAGGAAGCTGTAGTAGAGGTAGAGAAGAATCTGTCCAACCCATGCAAGCGTGGAAAAATTAATGTAAAAATGATGATGATGATTTGAATCAATTTCAAATATTGGTTAACTCTTTAAAAGAGATAACAAAATATACACTCCTGCTAGATGAAGAATAAGAATTAAGAAGTAAACAACTAAATATATTAACTCACCCCACATTATGCTTCCCCCTCATACATCCCCAATTCACCTTCCTTGTCGAACCCATGTCAGCATGGAAGAAACTAGTCCCACCCACATTCCTGTTCCAACCTATGCCAGCATGGAAACCTCACAATATACCACCAGACACAACTCAATATTTCCTCTCCCAAGATTGTGTGACCTCTCTCCCCACCAATTCCTTCAATGCCTCCCCAGTGTTGGTTCCTCAATAAAAAAAAGCATCCTGTCCACCCTGTAAAGTGGTAGTGTCAGAGTTATGATAAAATGCACCCAGTACAAGCTGACATTAAGGAGGGCTTCCAGCCATAAAAACCAAGCCCCAAAAAAGAGTGTACAATCAAGAAGTGGTCACTCAACCTGTCTGGTCTCAGTATGCAAGCATGGAAAATTAATGTTAAATGGTTATGATGATAGTGATGGTTTCCTTTATTACGCCCATTAATTTGTTCATCACAATGCTAGAGTTAAGAAATCCGAAATGATTTAAAAGCAACTATTATACCCAAGTAAATTTGAAGCATTTGTCCAGAAAGGTATAAAATGATTTCAGATATTGTCCTGTTTCTTCCTGCACCTCAGACTAATGGAAACGAAAATACTACAATATCACAATAATAAT
>OZ024743.1:185791826-185864326 GCA_964016885.1 Eledone cirrhosa
TCTACATACATATATATATAAATCTACATACATATATATATAAATCTACATACATATATATATATAAATCTACATACATATATATATATAAATCTACATACATATATATATATAAATCTACATACATATATATATATAAATCTACATACATATATATAAATCTACATACATATATATAAATCTACATACATATATATAAATCTACATACATATATATATATAAATCTACATACATATATATATATAAATCTACATACATATATATATAAATCTACATACATATATATATAAATCTACATACATATATATATATAAATCTACATACATATATATATATAAATCTACATACATATATATATATAAATCTACATACATATATATATATAAATCTACATACATATATATATATAAATCTACATACATATATATATATAAATCTACATAACTTTGAATAACTTTGAATAACTTTGAAATGTTTTGGCCAGTATTGGCCCAGGCCATGTCTAACTTAATAGCACCACCTGGCGAAGTCTTTCAATCCAGGATTTGGGCACCATGGCCCATTCGAGAAGAGAATTACTGTTTGCGGAGACATATCCGGGTGTGGGTGGTTTGTCCGGGATTACTTGGAGGAATTTGTCCAAAGACTTCTTGAATTTTGAGTGGTCAGTTTCTCTTTTGACGTGTCCTGGTGTGATGTTGAAGAGAGCAGGGCCGATTGAGGTGAAATAATTGTGCCGTATTGTTGTTATGAGTTGCGATTTAGATTTTTGAATGGGACGGATAGCACGGGGCCCAAGCCTTGGGTGTATCTTGAAGGCGATGCAAACATCATTTGGGCAGTGATGATGGAACATTTTCCACATCATGCAGATAATATAACGCTCACGGCGACGTTGGAGTGAGTAAAGTTTCAGGTTTTCCAATCGACCCCAGTAGTCAAGGTCTGACATGCCATCTATCTTTTTCGTGATTGCCCTTTGAGGAGCTTCAAGTTTCATGATACTTTGTTTCGTGTGGGGAGACCACAGTGGACAACAGTATTCAAGGTGTGGTCGGGCGAAAGTAGAGAAGAGAAGGATAATGGTGCGGGAATCTCTCGACTGGAAGGTTCTGAGGATCCAGGAACACATTCTGCGGGCCATGTCAACTTTGCTGCTTATATGCGTGGTCCAGCTTATGTTGCTGTCCACGGTTACTCCCAAGTCTCTGATGTTGTTAGATGCCACGAGAGTTTCCCCGGAGGGAAGGGAGTACGGGAGTTTCAGAGCATCCTCTTTTCCAAAGTGGATCAGTTCGAATTTGTCCTCGTTCAGTAACATGTTGTTCTTTTCTGCCCATTGGGTAACAGCCAGTAGGTCTGACTGAAGGCTTATCCGGTCATCCACGCCATTGATGACCTTTTGGAGCTTGGAATCATCAGCGAAAATTTTAATGTTGCTGTGTTTGATGATGTCAGTGATGTCATTAATATAGATGATGAAGAGAAGTGGGCCCAACACAGTGCCTTGTGGGACTCCACTACTGACTTTGGCTGGGCTTGATTTGACTCCCTCAACTACAACATGTTGGGTTCTGTTTGACAGGAAGCTCTTGATCCACTGCAGCAGCTTTCCAGTGACACCAATATTGGACAGCTTTCTCAGTAGAATGTTATGATCAACCCTGTCAAAGGCCTTGCTGAAATCAAGGTAGATAACATCAGTGTTGGAACCCTCTCCCAAGGCTCTCAAAATGTCATCAAAGTGATGCAGTAGTTGCGTCAGGCAATCCCTTCCATTACGGAATCCATGCTGGTTGGAGTTCAGCATATTGTTACTCTCAAGGAAGTGGGTCATTCGCGATCTCACCACTCGCTCAAATACCTTAATGATATGAGAGGTGAGTGAGATTGGACGGTAATTCACGGCAAGGGATTTGTTTCCCTTTTTGAAAACTGGGACAACAGACTGGGATAGAAGGTTTTCTGGCACATATCCAGCATCCAGTGAGTTCCGCCACAGATTGGCAAGAGGAGAAGCAAGTTGGTGTTGACACGCCTTCAGGACACAAGCAGGGAACCTATCGGGACCTACTGCTGAATTATGCTTGATTTCCTTTATTGCCGCCAAGACATCAGGGGCGCCAAACGTTATGTCCGATAAGGTGTAATGGGGAGTAACATCGCCGATACAGCCCAGATCGGCCATATCAGGATTGCTGAAAACAGAGCAGTATTGTTTCTGCAGTATCTCACCCATGGTTTTAGCATTGTCTTGAAGAGTGCCATTTTCATCAATTAGAGGGCCAACAGTAGAGCCAGTGATTTTGTGTTTTTTTGCAAATGAAAAGAACACTTTGGGATTGAGTTTGATCTTCTCAATGGCCCAGGCCTCTTCAGCTCTTCTCTGATTGTTGATGAGGGACATTATGTTGTTTTGGAGGTTATGTTTTTTAATCTCTAGTGATGAAATGGCAGTCAAGTTGATGTGTTGCTGCTGACAGTATTTCAGCTTGTTGATTTTTTTGTTCGTTCTCTTAATTTTTCTGATGAGCGTTTTTCTATTTCTAGGGATTCTGCTCTTAGATTTGTTTATAGTTCTTAATGGGGTGTGTTTAGCACATATGTTTGTAACAGTGTCCACAAATGTCTGCCAGGACTTTTTGATGTTAGTGGGTGTATGAGTGTGCGTGAAGGACCAGTCGACATGTGCAAGATCATGACTGATCGCTTCCCAGTTTGCATTGTGGAAATCCATAGCGTCAAACGGATGGACAGGAGAGATGACATTGGGTTTGTATATTGGACGGTGGAATCTCAGATCACAGAGAACCATGTCATGATCAGAGAGTAGAGTTTTCTCCACTGCAATATTGTGGATATTGTCAGTGTGATTGCTGAAAATTAAGTCTAGGACGTTTTTGTGGCACCTCGTTGGTTCGAGCACTAGTTGGGATAGGAAGAAATCATCCATGAAGTCAAGAAGTGATTCCACAGCTTCCCTGTCAGAGGTTGAGGCAGAAGAACCTGGTGGCAGGGTGTTTGTGGACCAGTCAACTCCGGGGAGGTTGAAGTCCCCCATCATTAAGATGTTGTCAGGGTGACACTCTTGGATGAAACACTTTATGCTGTTGAGGCATTCCTTGAAGCATGGTACAGGCGTTTGGGGTGGCCTATAGAGCCCAACTACTAATAGGTTGTTGGTTTGACTGAATACAGTGACTGCCTCACAGTATCCATTAGTGAATATGTTCATAGCCTCTGTTGAGAAAGAATTATGGACATAAATGGCAGTTCCGCCCTTTCTTCTGCCAGCGCGATCAGCACGGATGGCTTTGAAATTTTTCACTTTCACCTCGGCTTCCAAGTGGAGGTTACTGAGATGGGTTTCAGTGAGGACGAAGAAAGGGATGTGGTTTGGATGGACATCAATCCAGTCCTCCAGGAATTTGATCTTCCATTTTTGAGTATTGGTGGAAGGGCTGATGCCTTGGGCGTTAAGCAAAAATGTAGAGGCGAGAGTGGATGGTTTTAATTGTTTTGGTGTGTTGTTAATTTGTTTGTTTGTTAATGGCAGCAATGGGAGTTTGTGCAGTGGGGTGATAGTGGAGGGTGGTGCTGGGTGATAGCTCGAATGTTTTTTTCCAGTTCTTTTGCCAGATTCATTATGGCTAAAAAAGAGGAAGAAGTTTCCTGTTTAGAAGACTGTTGGTGACTGTGGTAGTGGTTATTTTTATGTAGGTTATGGTTTTTGTTTTTGCTTTTATTTTTAATTTTATTTTCATTTATCCGACGGGTCCCCGGGAGATGGGTAAAGGGACAATCCCGGTCTAAACACAATCTGTCTCGCAGGGAAAAACGGCAGATTTGTGGATTCCTTGTTTGAGTTATTGGTGGTTGTGTTGGTGTTAAATTAGAGTATGTATTATGGTGGTGGCTGTTTGTGGGGATAGATCGTTTTGTCCTAGGTAAATGGGTGAATTTGCAGCCACTATCCGTACATATTCTATAGCGTAGAGAGTAGCGGCAAATGATGGGGTTTCGAGTGGGTGGGTATGTGGGTGTGGGTGTTGTGAGAGGTGTAGATGATTGTTTGGGTAGGATTTGACGACCTTTGTGGACTGTGGGAGGGAGAGTTCTTGTTCTGGTATTAGAAGGTAAATTCCTTGACATAGCAGTAGACAAAAATGTTGTAGTAGTAGTAGTAGTAGTAGGCAGAGATGTTGGCAGTGGTGATGATTGGACTGCTGGGCCAGAGAAAGGATGTGGCGTTTCATGCTGTGAGACAGAGGCTACTGGGGGGTCAATAGTTTCATTTAGTAGATCGGCCATTGTTGATGAATCAAGGAGTGGTTCACACTGTTGTTGTCGTTGTTGTTGTTGCTGTTGTTGATGTTGCTGTTGTAGCTGTTGTTGTTGTAGCTGTTGTTGTTGTAGCTGTTGTTGTTGTTGCTGTTGTAGCTGCTGTTGTTGTTGCTGCTGCTGCTGGACAGCATTCGAAGAGAAAACACACCGTAGTTTATCCAAATGTTTATTGATTAATTTAAAAGCAATTTCGATTTGCTTTAATTTATTTTGAATCTGTTGTTCAGATTTTTCAAAAATTGAACTGTACGTTTAGCAATGTCGTTCAGAGATGAAGCATCTATATTTTCTGTTTGGGAAAGGCAATGCCATGTGTTTATTAGAATGTCGATTTCATTATCAGACCAGTTCTGTTTGGATTTTTGCTGGTTAGCCATTCTAGTTTTGAGTGTGTGTGTGTTTTAGTTAAGTATTTCAATATATATATATTTTTTTTTTAAATTTATTTTTGATTTATTTTTGTTTTTTTGTTTTTCTTGTGTGTGAGTGAGAAGCGTATATATATAAATATGAGTATATATATATATATATATATGTATATTCTGGTTATTTGAAATTAATTAAGTTAATGAAAAGACGAAAGTATATAATAATAATTTGTAGTTAAAGGAAAATGTACTCACAAGTTCGTGTGTGTGTGTTTTAGTTAAGTATATCAATATATATATATTTTTTTTTAAATTTATTTTTGATTTATTTTTGTTTTTTGTTTTTCTTGTGTGTGAGTGAGAAGCGTATATATATAAATATGAGTATATATATATATATATCATACATATATCATACATATATATATATAAATCTACATACATATATATATATATATATATAAACCTACATACATATATATATATAAACCTACATACATATATATATATAAACCTACATACATATATATATATAAACCTACATACATATATATATAAATCTACATATATATATATATAAATCTACATACATATATATATATATAAATCTACATACATATATATATAAATCTACATACATATATATATAAATCTACATACATATATATATAAATCTACATACATATATATATAAATCTACATACATATATAAATCTACATACATATATATATAAATCTACATACATATATATATAAATCTACATACATATATATATAAATCTACATACATATATATATATATAAATCTACATACATATATATATATAAATCTACATACATATATATATATATAAATCTACATACATATATATATATATAAATCTACATACATATATATATATATAAATCTACATACATATATATATATATAAATCTACATACATATATATATATATAAATCTACATACATATATATATATAAATCTACATACATATATATATATAAATCTACATACATATATATATAAATCTACATACATATATATATAAATCTACATACATATATATATATAAATCTACATACATATATATATATAAATCTACATATATATATATAAATCTACATATATATATATAAATCTACATACATATATATATATAAATCTACATACATATATATATAAATCTACATACATATATATATAAATCTACATACATATATATATAAATCTACATACATATATATATATAAATCTACATACATATATATATATAAATCTACATACATATATATATATAAATCTACATACATATATATATATAAATCTACATACATATATATATATAAATCTACATACATATATATATATAAATCTACATACATATATATATATAAATCTACATACATATATATATATAAATCTACATACATATATATATATAAATCTACATACATATATATATATAAATCTACATACATATATATATATATATATATATATATGAATCTACATACATATATATATAAATCTACATACATATATATATAAATCTACATACATATATATATATATATATAAATCTACATACATATATATATAAATCTACATACATACATATATATATAAATCTACATACATACATACATACATATATAAATATGCATATATATAAATCTACATACATTCACTTTTCTCCAATTTCTCACTCACTTCCTACCTCGAGATTTCCCATCTGCATTGTTGTGGCTTTCCAAACTACATATATATATATATATAAATCTACATAATATACATATATATAAATCTACATACATATATATATATATATATAAATCTACATACATATATATATATATATATATAAATCTACATACATATATATATATATATATATAAATCTACATACATATATATATATATATATATAAATCTACATACATATATATATATATAAATCTACATACATATATATATATATAAATCTACATACATATATATATATATATAAATCTACATACATATATATATATATATATAAATCTACATACATATATATATATAAATCTACATACATATATATATAAATCTACATACATATATATATATAAACCTACATATATATAAACCTACATACATATATATATAAATCTACATACATATATATATAAATCTACATACATATATATATAAATCTACATACATATATATATAAATCTACATACATATATATATAAATCTACATACATATATATATAAATCTACATACATATATATATAAATCTACATACATATATATATAAATCTACATACATATATATATAAATCTACATACATATATATATAAATCTACATACATATATATATAAATCTACATACATATATATATAAATCTACATACATATATATATAAATCTACATACATATATATATATAAATCTACATACATATATATATATAAATCTACATACATATATATATATAAATCTACATACATATATATATATAAATCTACATACATATATATATATAAATCTACATACATATATATATATATAAATCTACATACATATATATATATATAAATCTACATACATATATATATATAAATCTACATACATATATATATATATATAAACCTACATATATATATATAAATCTACATACATATATATATATAAACCTACATACATATATATATAAATCTACATACATATATATATATAAATCTACATACATATATATATATAAATCTACATACATATATATATATAAATCTACATACATATATATATATAAATCTACATACATATATATATATAAATCTACATACATATATATATAAATCTACATACATATATATATAAATCTACATACATATATATATAAATCTACATACATATATATATAAATCTACATACATATATATATAAATCTACATACATATATATATAAATCTACATACATATATATATAAATCTACATACATATATATATATAAATCTACATACATATATATATATAAATCTACATACATATATATATATAAATCTACATACATATATATATATAAATCTACATACATATATATATAAATCTACATACATATATATATATAAACCTACATATATATAAACCTACATATATATAAACCTACATACATATATATAAACCTACATACATATATATATAAATCTACATACATATATATATAAATCTACATACATATATATATAAATCTACATACATATATATATAAATCTACATACATATATATATAAATCTACATACATATATATATAAATCTACATACATATATATATAAATCTACATACATATATATATAAATCTACATACATATATATATATAAATCTACATACATATATATAAATCTACATATATATATATAAATCTACATACATATATATATAAATCTACATACATATATATATAAATCTACATACATATATATATAAATCTACATACATATATATATAAATCTACATACATATATATATAAATCTACATACATATATATATATAAATCTACATACATATATATATATAAATCTACATACATATATATATATAAATCTACATACATATATATATATAAATCTACATACATATATATATATAAATCTACATACATATATATATATAAATCTACATATATATATATAAATCTACATACATATATATAAACCTACATACATATATATATATATAAATCTACATACATATATATATATAAATCTACATACATATATATATAAATCTACATACATATATATATAAATCTACATACATATATATATAAATCTACATACATATATATATAAATCTACATACATATATATATAAATCTACATACATATATATATAAATCTACATACATATATATATAAATCTACATACATATATATATAAATCTACATACATATATATATAAATCTACATACATATATATATAAATCTACATACATATATATATATAAATCTACATACATATATATATATAAATCTACATACATATATATATATAAATCTACATACATATATATATAAATCTACATACATATATATATAAATCTACATACATATATATATAAATCTACATACATATATATATAAATCTACATACATATATATATATAAATCTACATACATATATATATATAAATCTACATAAATATATATATATAAATCTACATACATATATATATATAAATCTACATACATATATATATATAAATCTACATACATATATATATATAAATCTACATACATATATATATATAAATCTACATACATATATATATATAAATCTACATACATATATATATATAAATCTACATACATATATATATATAAATCTACATACATATATATATATAAATCTACATATATATATATAAATCTACATACATATATATAAACCTACATACATATATATATATATAAATCTACATACATATATATATATAAATCTACATACATATATATATAAATCTACATACATATATATATAAATCTACATACATATATATATAAATCTACATACATATATATATAAATCTACATACATATATATATAAATCTACATACATATATATATAAATCTACATACATATATATATAAATCTACATACATATATATATAAATCTACATACATATATATATAAATCTACATACATATATATATAAATCTACATACATATATATATAAATCTACATACATATATATATAAATCTACATACATATATATATAAATCTACATACATATATATATAAATCTACATACATATATATATAAATCTACATACATATATATATAAATCTACATACATATATATATAAATCTACATACATATATATATATATAAATCTACATATATATATATAAATCTACATACATATATATAAACCTACATACATATATATATATATAAATCTACATACATATATATATATATAAATCTACATACATATATATATATATAAATCTACATACATATATATATATAAATCTACATACATATATATATAAATCTACATACATATATATATAAATCTACATACATATATATATAAATCTACATACATATATATATAAATCTACATACATATATATATAAATCTACATACATATATATATAAATCTACATACATATATATATAAATCTACATACATATATATATAAATCTACATACATATATATATAAATCTACATACATATATATATAAATCTACATACATATATATATAAATCTACATACATATATATATAAATCTACATACATATATATATAAATCTACATACATATATATATAAATCTACATACATATATATATAAATCTACATACATATATATATAAATCTACATACATATATATATAAATCTACATACATATATATATAAATCTACATACATATATATATAAATCTACATACATATATATATAAATCTACATACATATATATATATAAATCTACATACATATATATATATAAATGTACATACATATATATATATAAATCTACATACATATATATATAAATCTACATACATATATATATATAAATCTACATACATATATATATATATATAAATCTACATACATATATATATATAAATCTACATACATATATATATATAAATCTACATACATATATATATATAAATCTACATACATATATATATAATAAATCTACATACATATATATATATAAATCTACATACATATATATATATATAAATCTACATACATATATATATATATAAATCTACATACATATATATATATATAAATCTACATACATATATATATATAAATCTACATACATATATATATATAAATCTACATACATATATATATATAAATCTACATACATATATATATATAAATCTACATACATATATATATATATAAATCTACATACATATATATATATAAATCTACATACATATATATATATAAATCTACATACATATATATATATAAATCTACATACATATATATATATATATAAATCTACATACATATATATATATATATATATAAATCTACATACATATATATATAAATCTACATACATATATATATAAATCTACATACATATATATATATATATATATATAAATCTACATACATATATATATAAATCTACATACATATATATAAATCTACATACATATATATAAATCTACATACATATATATATATAAATCTACATACATATATATATATAAATCTACATACATATATATATATAAATCTACATACATATATATATATAAATCTACATACATATATATATAAATCTACATACATATATATATATAAATCTACATACATATATATATATATAAATCTACATACATATATATATATAAATCTACATACATATATATATAAATCTACATACATATATATATATAAATCTACATACATATATATATAAATCTACATACATATATATACATAAATCTACATACATATATATACATAAATCTACATACATATATATATATAAATCTACATACATATATATATATAAATCTACATACATATATATATATAAATCTACATACATATATATATATAAATCTACATACATATATATATAAATCTACATACATATATATATAAATCTACATACATATATATATAAATCTACATACATATATATATATAAATGTACATACATATATATATATATAAATCTACATACATATATATATATAAATCTACATACATATATATATATAAATCTACATACATATATATATAAATCTACATACATATATATATAAATCTACATACATATATATATAAATCTACATACATATATATATAAATCTACATACATATATATATAAATCTACATACATACATACATATATATATATATATATATATATATAAATCTACATACATACATACATATATATATATATATATATATATATAAATCTACATACATACATACATATATATATATATATATATATATATATATATAAATCTACATACATACATACATACATACATACATATATATATATATAAATCTACATACATACATACATATCATTCATCATCATCATTTCATTTTACGTCCGCTTTTCCCTGCTTACAAGGGTGGGACGGGTCTTATTCAGCACAGCATCTCTCCACTCGCCACGGTCCCTCGTCATCTCCACCGTGAGCTTCAATGATCTAAGGTCCGTTCTCACCACCTCCGCCCATGTTTTTCGTGGTCTACCTCTACCATGTCTTCCTTCAACAGGCATTTCCTGGCACTTCTTCACCCATCGGTCATCCTCCATGCGCATCACATGTCCATACCACCTCAGTCTCCTCTCCCGTACACTACATTCTATCCCTCTCAGACACAGTTTCTCTCTCAACACATTTATGCTGGGTCGTTCATGCACATTTACACTGCACATCCAACGGAGCATGCTTGCCTCATTTCTCTCCAGCCGTTGCATATCCTCTGCAATTGCTGCCCATGTCTCACTACCATGCAGCATCGCGCTCCTCACACAGGCATCATACAACCGGCCTTTCGTACGCAGGGAGAAACCCTTCTTCGTCAACAGAGGAAGCAGCTCCCTAAACTTCTTCCAACCCGTCCTTATTCTAGATACTATGGCCTCGGAACACCCTCCTCCCATGCTAATCTGATCTCCTAGGTAGCGGAAGCTATCCACCACTTCTATAGCGCCCTCTTGCATTTGAAAAATGTGTCTATCAGTGCGACTTCTTCCGTCTAATTTCCCTGTACATCTACTGCATACATATTTCTCCCTACCTGTTAGTTTGCCTGCTATCCCGCTACATCTCTTGTGTACCCAGGATCTGCATTGTGTGCATTTTATAGAATTTATGCCAGTTCCTTTTCTGCATATCGAACATGGCCATTTCCTTGACGGAATCAGGGTTTTGTCCTCTTTTCTACTCATCAACACTTTTGTCTTAGCTAGATTTACTCTCAGTCCTCTTGCTTCCAACTGCTGTTTCCATAGCCAGAATTTATTCTCTAGCTCCTCTACTGATTCTGCTATAAGAACCAGATCGTCAGCATAGAGCAGTTCCCATGGACAGCCAGTCTTAAACTCCTCTGTTATGGCTTGGAGGACTATAATGAACAAGAGCGGGCTGAGGACCGAACCCTGATGTACTACTTGTATCTGGAATTCCTCACTAAACTCCATTCCTACCCTGACTTTACTGAGAGTACCTCTGTACAAAGTTTGCACTGTCCTCACAAGCCATTCCTCAACACCTAGCTTCCTTAGGGACCACCAGATGACAGATCGGGGTACCCTATCAAAGGCCTTCTCTAGGTCAACAAAGGCTAAGTATAGTGGCTTATTCTTCTCCAAGAACCTCTCTTGCATTTGTCTCACCAAGAAGAGGGCATCTGTTGTACTCTTCCCAGGCACAAAACCAAACTGCATCTCATCTAGTTTGACCCTTTCTCTAATATATATATTTTCTAAATATATATATATATATATAAATCTACATGCATACATACATATATATATATATATATAAATCTACATACATACATATATTTATATATATATCATTTCATCATCATCATTTCATTTTACGTCCGCTTTTTCCCTGCTTGCAAGGGTGGGACGGGAACTGATGCTGGCTTGATTTCTACAGTTGGATGCCCTTCCTAACACCAACCTCATTTACAGTGCGTGCTGGGTACTTTTTTGCCATGGCACCTCCACGACCACTTTGCAGTGGAATGATAGGGACCCCAATCCTATCATCTCATTTCTACAGCTGAGTAAACTTGAGCAATGTGAAATAAAGTGTCTTGCTCAACGAAACAACACATCACCCGGTCTGAGAGTTGAACTCACAACCTTTCGATTGCAAGGCCAATGCTCTAACCACTAAGCCATGTGCCTCCATTATATATATATATATATATATATATATATATATATATATATATATATATATATATATATATATATATGTAAATCTACATATATTTATATATATATATATATATATATATATATGTAAATCTACATATATTTATATATATATATATATATATATATATACATATAAATCTACATATATTTATATATATATATATATATATATATATACATATAAATCTACATATATTTATATATATATATACATATAAATCTACATCTACATATATTTATATATATATATATAAATCTACATACATACATATATACATACATATGTATGTATATAGGTATGCATTTATACATTTGTATATATATACATGCATTTATATTTAAGTGTGTAAGGTTATATATATGTATATATATATATATATATATATATATATGTGTGTACAATATATATATTATACACACACACATATATAGATATATATATAGATATATATATATATATATATATATATGCAGTGTGACAAGAAGCTTGTTTCCCAACCACATATTTCCGGGTTCAGTCCCACTGCCCGAGCCGACCAAAGCCCTGTGAGTGGATGGAAACTAAAAGAAGCCCATCGTATATATGTATATATGTCTGTGTGTGTCTTTGCGTTTGTTTGCCCTCCCACCAATGCTTGTTGGTTTGTTGACGTCCCCGTAACTTAGCAAGGTGATGCTCCAGCATCGGCGTAGTCCAGAGACAGAAAAAAAGTAAAATATATATTTGTGTGTGTGTGTGTGTGTGTGTGTGTGTATGTGTGTGTGTGTGTAGAAGAGGGGTCTCAAACTCAAGGACACAAAAGGGCTATTACGTCCTGGAGGAGAGGCACAGTGGGCCAAACGTGATGGTGGGAGAAAATTTTCACCAGTTATAATCATTTCTACTATAGGAACAAGGCATGAAGTTTTCGGTTTAGGGTTCAGTCGATTGCATCGATCCTAGTACACAACTGGTACTTAATTCATCGACCCCAAAAGGATGAAAGGCAAAGTTGAGATCGGCGGAATTTGAACTCAGAACGTAAAAACGGAAGAAGTACCATTAAGGATTTCGCCAGATGTGCTAACGATTCCACCAGCTTGCCGCCTTATTTTCACCAGTTATAATGCGATATGAAATATTGGTTCTACCACGGGCCACAGATAAGTAGTTCGCGGGCCGCATGTGCGAGCCCCCTGTTGGAGATAAATAGATAGATAGACGTGTACCAAACACACACACATTTCTTACTCTCTCTGTCCCTCCCTCTTTCTCTCTTCTTGTGTGTGTGTGTGTGTGTGTGGAGCGTTGTTATTTGGCGTCGTTGAAAAGAGCAGTGGCCTTTGACCTGGCAATAAAAAAACTGTAGACAAAATTCTTTCTGTACCCAAACCAAAGCACACACACACACACGTTTGTGTGTGTGTATGTATATGTGTGTCTGTGTGTGTGTGCATGCGCATCTATGTGTGTTTGTGTGTATCTATCTATGTATATATATATAAGGGATACAAATACTACTTTCTCACTGTCCCCAAGCATCATTCGTTGCTAAGTATTTTATTTTGCTACGAGGTATTTTATTTTGCAAGGTACTATTTTTCCCCCCGAGTTTGTGATTTCAGAGAAAGGTAAGAAATTCTTCATATTTTACATCTTTTGTATTTTGACTTTACAGTTTGAATTGTAGAATTGTTTATCCAATCAAAATATTACAAGAGCTAACAGTGAAATATAGAATTTAAAAAAAAAGCTTTTTCAACTGAAATCAAGTCTTTGAGAACATTCAAGTCTATTTTTCAAAAATATATAATTTGAAATATTTTGCTTTTGTTTTGGACTGAAACTTTTTTTGTATTTAATTCGAATGGGTATTTTTTAAAGATCTTTTTAAAGATTCTAACATAACTTGATTTGGCCCTGCGGCATTCATATTTCTCAACTTATAAGTAAGTCCGTACAACAAGCTTCACTTATCAAAACTGTTCTAGATTACGTGAATGAATTGCGAAAACTATATAGTACATTAGGGAAATTTAAGCAAGCGTATTTATCACAACATGATTAAGAAAATGAAGTATCGTCACCACGCTCCTTAACACCTGTGTGCCCTACTCGATGGCTAACACGACTTTCTGCAGTCAAACCCCTTGACAATTATTTAGATGTCCCTATTTCTTTACAAGAGGCAACAAATGAGTTTGGCACCAACATTGCATCCAGAGCTAATGTTATTCTTACGTGTCACTCTCCGGGCCAATGTGTTCTTGGATTGCACGTTGTAGTTCCATTACTTCAATTCCTTGAAGGATTGAAGAAATCTTTTCAAAGTACCACCTTCAATCTAGGTAGCATGTTGCTTCTTTGAACTGTTCGACTATCATTGAGTTTCTTCAAGGACGCAACACAGAACTGTATAAAAAAAACCCTCGATGTGAGGCAAGACTGCGCCTACCTCGCCAACATCTTCGACAAATGCAATAGCCTCATTATGGCTTTGCAGGAGGAGAAGATCACCTTGTTTAAAGCAAGGAATGCTGTGAAAATATTCCTGGCCAAATTGAAAGTCATCGAAAGGAATCTTTGTCGACGGGAATTCTATAATTTTCCTAGTGTTGCCAATGTTCAAAACATTGTGAGCGATGACCAACTCCAAATTTATACACGAGAACAACATGACAACATGAGAACGGTTTGTCGACCTTTTGCAGATGGACATCCCAATGTGGATAGCAGATCTCTTCATAGCTAACGTCGACGATTTCGACGTTAAATTTCAGGAAGAATTAATTGAACTTCAGACAGATGACATTATCAAAATTAAATTTTCCAAAATAGGTGAACCCCTTTTTTGGATGCAAGAAGAAATTCAGCGTCGATTTCCACTCCTACATGCAGAGGCTAAGAGATTTGCTTTGCTTTTTCCTAGCTCATACTTAATCGAGAGGGGTTTGGCGTTGTTTCCAGACTGCATAGTAAGGTTCGCAACTGCTACAATGTGATTGCACGTGGAGATCTCCGGCTACAGCTCACGAAAATCCAGCCCGACGTCAAAGAGTTAGCTAAACTCCATGAAGCTCAAGGGTCCCATTGATACGAGGTCAAAGTAAGTCGATTTTTTATTTGTAGTTGCAGTCTGACTGGACTGGAAACCATCTACCACAATTCACTTACTCATTTGTTGTATATATTTTACCGTTTACTAATGAATATACCCTCTTACGAGATCATGAAAACCCTCTTGCGTGGTCACAAAGCGGAGGGGACATCAAGTTAGATATCAACATTTATTCTGTCTGTTTTATTAAAGGGAAAATTGGAAAGCTTTGAAATAATACAATTGCCACTTTCTTCCAGATAAGAGCACTCTTTGGATAGACAGAGTTGCTCTTGTATAAATGTTCAAAATAGTTGGTATCGTCTGGTGGGAATATAACAAATTCAACTGGTCCTTATTCATAAAAAAGAACATTTATGCTCCTTTTTTTGAAATTTATATACTTCCTTTCAAGGAATGTATTTATACTTTCAACTGCCTGCAATGGTATCTTTGGAATATCGTTAATCAATTTTTTAGTAATCGACTGATATCAAAATCAGTAGTATATTGAAAAATGGAAAAATAGGGTAGGGGGCGTTTCGTGATTTTGAGGTGCAAAAGGGGGCGTTTGGCCGAAATGGGTTGAGAACTTTTGGTTTAGATGAAACAGAGAGTGAGAGAGACCTTTGTTGAAATTTGAAGAAACCAAATATATTCCTTATACCATTGATAAAATGATAGGCTATGTAGTAGTGTATAAAATAGGACAATTGAAATATAACTCACACAACACTTCAGTCTTATTTTCATTAAACTTCAGAGCAGAAGCATATGCTCCGCGACCACTGCAAAATAGAATTAATTTTAAAATAAATTTTAAATTATAAATTTCATAAAAGACATGAAAAATAATCTAATTTTAAATCATCATCATCATACATCCACTTAACGATGATGATTTAATATTAGATTATTTTTTATATATAATATACACAAAAAAAATATTAATAAAAATTTCTTTTATTTGCCACAAGGGTTAACAATATTCACAATAAAAACTAAAAATGATAAGGGCAGTGTCCCAGCATGGCCTCAGCTGGATGGCTGGAACAAGTAAAAGAGTAATGATGATGGCTATGGTAATACTAGTGGACCCATGCCATCAATAATGCCAACAATAGCATTGAATGTATTTCATTTTTAGAGTCTAGGATTAGTATACCATATATACTAGGATTACTGAATATATGCACAATCATAGAAACTGGGAAATTTGAATTTTTATAAATTAATAATTAGCAGAAGAGAAACCCTATAGTTTATGTTGATTACTGACATGTGACAAAGATTAAAGGAAAAAATGATATTTTAATAATTTATTTCAAGGATATAATTACATAAATGTTTAGCATATATGTACAAATGACATACAGGGACACATATAGAGTGAGAAACCAGGACCTTGTGACTGGAATGTACATTCCTTATAGTAGCAACATTGGTGGAGATATATATAAATATACAAAACACATATGGCATATTACTATGGTTGATCTTACATTTCCATTACACATTTTGTAATTGATCCAGACTTTATTTTATCAACTTGAGTAGGATGAACGGTATAGCTGATCTTGACTTTAAATGGGAATTATGAAAAGGATGATTTAGGGTGGTGGGGTGGTAGTTTTTGATAGAGTACTGAATCAATTAAATTGAATGTAACCCAACCCTCAAATTAAGCAAATGTTACAAATATAGAAATAAATGTAAACAAAAAAAAAAAAAAAAAAAAAAAATCAATTATATTCAACAAGTGTTGAACACATTTTGAATTTTTGGAAGTATGTTAGTTTAACGTGAGCTGCTTCAACATAAGTTTTTAGACTATTTTCATAGTCTAAAAACTTATGTTCAAGCAGCTTATTTTAAGCTAATATACTTCTAAAGAGAAATAGATATTGTTATACTAGCATGGGTTAGACAAGTTGTCCCATTATGAGACAAGCTAAATCAGATTACTGTGTTTTGCTCATACAGAACTGATTCGGACTTGGTTTCTATGACTGGATGCCCTTTCTAACGATAACCACATTTACAGTGTGGACAGAACTTTTTGCCGTGACGCCTACACAACCACTTTACAGTGTGTGCTGGGTGCTTTTTGTCATGGCACCAGATATCTTAAATATTAATAATTAACAATAATTAAACATTAATAATTTAAGAGTGAAAATGTGATAACTCTACTGAAACCACATGTATGTTGATGATCATTTTCTCCTTCTCTAGAAAAAATTGGCTAGGCTAAGATTTGGAGAAGGAATATGTTCCACTAGGTTTAAAATGCTCAAGATATGCTGTATGTCATGAAGGCACCCATACAACTTCAGGAGTTACAGGTCCATACATACACACATGTTGAGAATTGTTACAGAGATATTAGAGAGAACTAAAACTACAACTAACCCTTTTGGACAATTCACACTGGGTATAGACTTCAAAAACCAAGGTAAATAAGTCATAAAGTCTTTAGGGTCTGGTCGTTTATCTTGCATTTTTACTTTACATGGAACGCAATCAGGATCGACGACTGAAAATAGAAATAAGATAAATCAATGGAACAACATCTGAATCACGATCAATATAGAATAATTTGGTGCCTTAAAAAAAACCAACAACTGGGTTTTGACAAAGGAAGTTCAAATGAAAGTAAAATAATGATTCTAACATTGGTAGAAGGCCAGCAATTTGGGGGGAAGGGAAAAGTCAGTTATACTGACCCCAAAAGTCAGAAGAAGGAAAGGCAAAGTTGACCTTGGTGGGATTTGAACTCAGAATATAGAAAGTTATAACTAAAAAGTGTCAAGCATTTTGTCTGATGCTCTATCGATACTGCCTATCCATCTCCCTACGTAATATAATAATAATAATTACAACTCATCAAATGTGCATGTATAGTACATAGAATAATGTACAAATGTCAGGGAAGTGAATAGTGTACGAGTCATGATATACATGTGTGCGTGTGTATGGAGGGGGAGTATTAGGTGTAGTGTTGGCGAATCTCAGGAAGCATGGAGGTTTTAAAGGATGCAGCGTCTGGACAGCTAACAACTGATGCCGGGAGTTTGTTCCATACTTCAGAAACTCTGAGCGTGAAAAAAATGTTTCAGGATCTGTCTACAAGCTTGTTTTCAAAGCTATTCAATGTCTTTGATCTCATTATTTGGTTTGCCAGTTGGTAAATTGAAGTCATAGATTTGCCTAATTTGAATACATGCCTGCTACCCTCCCTGGATAAAACAAGAGTAAAAGTATGCATTTATGTATTCATCATCACCATCATCATTTTACATCAGTTTTTCCATGCTGAGGCTAGAAGAATTGGGAAGACCACATCTTGATTATATGTTCCATTTTTGGCCTCATTTCTACAACTGAGTGCCCTTCTTAATGTAAACCACTTTACAGAATGTACTAAATGTATTTTATCATGACATTATAGAGGTTGTGGTGACCTCAGCAGGGTGGAATGGCAGTAATAAAAGAGAAGGGGTGAGAGTATGATGGAAGAACATCAACCCTATCACTCTCAACAATCTACAAGAACTTACAAAGTTCATGACAATCCACTTCTTCCTGATTAAATTATTAATTATTTTTTTAATTAGGAAAGTACAATAAGTTTATAAAGTTCAAGACTAGTTATGAAAATTAATAGTATTTATCAAACAACAGAAACAAAAGCAAAGTACAATACATTACCATCACCATCACAGAACTTTCCAGTGGATTTATAGTAACGGCAACATGGTTTTTGTGTATTAGGATTAATCCAGTCAAAATAGTCATCAAGCCAGGAAGATGACGGTTTGGCAATTCGAGTGCTTTGGAAAAAATATTGATAAATAATTCAGAAAGTTTATAATAAAGAGTTCTTATATGATGAGCACCTTTCCCTGCTATCAAAATATATTGACGTTAAATTATATGTACTCCCAAGCAAGAAGACATATCTATAGCTAAGGCATTTAGCTAATAAATGGTATAGTCACCTAACTGTAAATAGCTAATGTGATGTAGGGATAATTGTTTAGCCCCAGGTCAGCCTTTAGCAAGAAGACAGACTTATGATTAAAGATACTTAACCATCCTGTGACTATCATTTCAGTTTTCAGACAATCTTATCTAATTTGTTCTTCCTTTTTTAAGCTGCTAGGATGCGATTTGGCTGATAGTTCTAACAAGTTACACAACCACATAATAATTCCTTAGTTGATTTGATTTTTGAGTAGTACAAATTATTGCTATAAGCAGCAGTTATTTAAAACTTAAGTGTTTTAATAAGTTGCAGTCTGTGTACAGCATCTCCCTTCTGTATGACTTGCAGAAGAAACAATGGGTTCCACTAAGCTTAACCCTGCATATACTACACGGAAATAGCATCTTCAAATAGAACCTTTACAAACCAAGGGGTTATGGGACTCACTATTTGAAGCTGTTTTCTTCCACCTCAACATAATTGGATGTGTATAGTATGTATGTGCAAACCTGTAACTCTTGAAGGAGTCATAGAGGTGCCGTAATGATATACATGTCTTTGGACATTTTAAACCTGATGGAGACTATCACTCTCCAGGTCTGAACACTACCAATTTCTCCCACAGAAGGGAGAAAAAGATTGAGAGAGAGACTATTGAGGTCCAGAGGTGTGTTTTCACTGCTCAGCTAAGGTGACACTAAGGTGACACTGACTAACAGACTGTTGAAGGCCAGAGGTGTATTTTCACTGCTCAGCTAGGGTGCATTTCATTTTCATTTCAGTTTTTTTAACACATTTTTTAGTTGTTTATTTTTTTATAATCCAGACTATCTTACCCACTGGACATTGCTTAAATGCCTATATGGCCAGACCACTTCTGACTAAAAGTTACATTTAAACAAACCTGACAAATAGATACAAGACATGAACTTTGTTAACATTTTCAACAGATGAATTCATTAAAACTTTAGTTCCATTAACGCAGACAATAATATTTAAAATATTCAAGATAATCACATTAAATTTCTAAATATTCAATTTTACTTACTAATTTTTCTGCAAAGAAGCTATAAAAACTTGTCCTTCTAAGGAATCAGAGTTGCAAGCAGTGACTGCACAAAATTTATTTTGGTTTTTTGCCAATGAATAATCAACCTTGTTTTGAACAACAAAGTAAACTGGAGGTCCTATTGAAAGGTATTCTGATAGGTTATGGAAATATTGTAGAACATATGAATCCTGAAAATTAGAAAGAGATTTTTGTTAAACATATAGACAATAAGAAAAAACAAATTTTGATAGTTTAAAAATGTAGACAAATCCTACATATTCTTTCATGTGTATGTGTACATGTGTGTTATGCACTGCGTTCCATTTACGTTTTGCAACAATAATTATATATCCCAACTCCAGTGTTACTCTTTCTCTGCCCAAACTGTCCACAAAATATTTCATATCACAAGAAAGTAGGTTACCATCATCATCTTCATTTAACGTCTGCTTTTCCTACTAGCAAGAGTTGGACTCGGTCTTTTTATATGCAATGAGAAATAACTTTTTACATTTCCAGAGGTCAAAAATCTATATCCCCATCACCATCATTTAGTGTCCGTTTTCTCTGCTAGTAAAGGTTGAATGCTTTATACAAAGAATAAAATAAATAAATAATGAAATAACATTTTCCCCCATAAAGTTAATGTGCAGCTAGAGATCTATGTTAAATGTCAAATAAAATAAAGCTGTGGACAAGTGTACCACCATGCATTTTGGGAGTAAAAATCCAGCGTCCACATACTCCCTCCACAACACTAATATCAAGAAGTCTTGTGAACGAGACCTGGGCATTACGGTCAGCAATGATTTGCGTTGGATGAAGCACATCTCTAAAATTGTCAAGAAGGCCGAGGGTGTCTTAGCATCACTCAGCAAGACCTTTGTCAGCCACTCTCCGGCTATCTATTTAAAGCTGTATATAGCTATGGTGTGGCCACACTTAGAATTTGCATCACCAGTCTGGAACCCCTATCTTGCTCAGAACATTGACCGCCTGGAAACTGTTCAGAGACGTGCAGCCAAGCGAATACCCTCCATCAGGCATCTACCATACTCTGAACACCTTGCTTCCCTGGGCATGGATACATTGAAGCTCTGATGTCTGGCAACTGACTTGGTAAACACCCACAAAATTACTAACCATCTTGCCAACAACAACCCTGAGTACCTTTTTGATTTCCATGTGTCTAACACACATGGGCATGCCAACAAAGTCAGAAAACAGCACAGCTCCCATGACTTTCGGAAACATTTTTTCACACTCAGAGTTGCTGAAGCATGGAACAAACTACCTGCATCAGTTATTAGCTGTTGAAACACTGCATCCTTTAAAACCTCCATGCTTCCTGAGATTCACCAACACTACACCTAATATTCCTCCTCCATACACACGCACACATGTATATCATGACTCATACACTATTCACTTCTGACATTTGTATATTATTCTATCTGTCCTTGAGCACGGAGGAAACAATAATAAATTCTATCTTTCACCCAATGTCAAATATTTTAGGAACAGTGGGGTAGACAATTTCTATCTTTGACCCAAGGTAAAATATTTTAGAGAAAATGAGTGTAGATGATTTAATCAACTTTAAAATTTAATTGATATTTATTTTATCCACCCTAGAAAGATGAAAGGTAAAGTCAACTCTAATAGGATTTTGACTTACTAACAAATACTTTTAACATTTTTGCCACTCTTAATAATTGTTTCTACTTTTGGCACAAGGTCAGCAATTTGAAGGGAAGGAGAAAGTCGATTCAATCAATCTCAGTGCATTACTGGTACTTTATTTTATCGAACACAAGGATGAAAGGCAAAGATAAACTCAGTGGGACTTGAACTCAGAATGTAAAAGGCTTTAATTATATGTCACAAAGCATTTTGTCTGGCACTCTAGCAATTCTGCCAAAGAAACATTTCTAATATTGGGATAAGGGCAAAAATTTAATGGTGGGCTTAGTTGATTAAATTGGTCCCCGAACTTGACAGGTACTATCTTTTATCAACCCTGAAAATATGAAATGCAAAGTTGACTTTGGTGGGATTTGAAATGAAAATGAAGGTGCCAGAACATATACTGCAAACATTTTGCCTGATGCTGTAATGATTCCACCACACAGCAAGACAAAAGACAATGTAATGTAATAAAAAATAAACTAGGACACTTTACCTTTGGCATTGACAAACTTTGGTCTAAACCAATATCTACACGCATCATCATGGCACCAGAAATGCAAAACCAGAGGGAAAACACAACAACCTGCAGTAAGATATACAAGAAGCTTATTGCAGACTATATTTTATAACTAACTTAATATAATTATAATATTTTTATATAAAAACATTAAGTTTAAGGTAACAAAACATTCTACTGAACCATTATGATTTAATAATTATAATTATAAACACACTTGTTTTTAAGAACAACCTTATTTATTTAATCAATTTAAACGTCCGTATAGAGTTAGTAAGCTATGACAGACTAGGGGAAATATCTAGTACTTCTTACAGTTGAGAAACAAAAAACAAGATATACAGAAATAAGTGAATATAAACCCAACTTCTCCTTCAACTCATCCAAGCTTTGCCTTTCTCTCACATTTACATTGCACATCCAACGGAGCATGGTTGCTTCATTTCTCTCCAGTCACAGCCCATGTTTCACTATTATGCAGCATCGCACTTCACACACAGGCATCATATAGTTGTCCTTTTGTACGTAGGGAGAAACCTTTTGTGGTCAACAGTGGAAGTAGCTCTTTGAACTTTTTCCATCCTATCCTTATTCTAGTTATTATGCTCTCAGAGCACCCTTCTCCGTTGCTAATTATGTTGTTCAGATAGCAGAATCTATCAACTACTTCTATGGGTCCTTCTTCTGACTGGAATAGGCTTACATTACTGGTTATCTTCCCCTCAGTTACCCCTGTGTGTCTTCTACAAACAGTCTTCCCTTCCTGTTAGCCTACTCATTATCCCCCTACATCTCTTGTGTACCCAAAATTTACATTGTGTACATCATATGGAGTTTATGTCTACTCCCTTTCTACATATTAAGCAGGGCCACTTTTCTGGCGGAATCAGGGTCCTATCTTCTCTCCTACTCACTAGCACTTTAGCTTTGGATAAGTTTACTCTCAAACCTTTTGATTCAAAATTCTGTTTCCAGAGTTGGAACTTATTTTATAGATCTTTAATGGATTCGGCTATAAGGACCAGATCATAGAGAAGTTCCTATGGGCAGCCAGTCTTAAACTCCTGTTATAGTCTGGAGGACTAGTAAGTGTATAAATAGTTGTAGACAGGAAATTCCATACTGCTGTCCATGGCATTAAATACATGAAAACACATGATGCAGTCTCATTGTCAAGGCCTGATCCAGGGTGGGGAAACTGATCTGTTTGAACCCCACAAGTGGATGTCCATCAACATAGTGTTAGTAAATTAATAAATTCTGACTGATGATTACAAGGTACATGTGTCTATGGATTACACATACTCTCATTCAATGAGTAAGTAGTTCCATCATATATATATATATGAACATTTATTTTATGGTTTAATTAGAGGAAGAATGGCAGCAGCCCTGACCTTTTTGTAGAGGCTCTATGACTGGTGGAGGAAAAGGAAGATCATGTTAGCCTCAGACAGGTGGCCTGGTCTGAATGCATGAAACAGACTGAATTCCACTAAAGATATCTAAGGATCAAGTGGTGGTATTAAATACCACTATGTGTACCCAAGGGCCAGGTAGTGGTATTAAACTGGGTAATGTGTACCCAAAGGTCAGGTAGTGGTATTAAACTGAGCAATGTATACCCAAAGGCCAGGTAGTGGTATTAAACTGGGCAATGTGTACCCAAGGCTCAAGTGGTGGTATTAAACTGGGCAATGTGTACCCAAGGGTCAAGTGATGGTATTAAACTGGGCAATGTATACCCAAGAATCAAGTGGTGGTATTAAACTGGGCAATGTGTACCCAAAGGTCAGGTAGTTGTATTAAACTGAGCAATATATACCCAAAGGCCAGGTAGTGGTATTAAACTGGGCAATGTGTACCCAAAGGCCAAGTAGTGGTATTAAACTGAGCAATGTATACCCAAGGATCAAGTGGTGGTATTAAACTGGGCAATGTATACCCAAAGGCCAGGTAGTGGTATTAAACTGGGCAAGGTGTACCCAAGGGTGAAGTGGTGGTATTAAACTGGGCAATGTGTACCCAAAGGCCAGGTAGTGGTATTAAACTGGGCAATGTATACCCAAAGGCCAGGTAGTGATATTAAACTGGGCAATGTGTACCCAAGGGCCAGGTGGTGGTATTAAACTGGGCAATGTGTAGACAAACATGTTCTCTATTAGAATCTAATTCAAAACACTTTCTTCCTACTGAATTTGTTTATATTTTATATAAGTTTTCATAAAATATCTTATTAAAAAAAAAAGACTGAATACAGATTTTTACAAACAATTAAGGTACCCAACAACTTAAAAACTGAATACAGACTTTAACAAACATATAAGGTACCTAACAACTTAAAAACTGAATACAGACTTTAACAAACATATAAGGTACCCAACAACTTAAAACTGAATATAGACCTTAAACATTTAAGACCCACAACAACTTCAAATGAATACTCACAATGATTGGTCGAACATAGTTTTTCATTATAAATCTAGCATAGTAGTTCTTTATTAAAGAGTATAAACATTCTTCATGGCTGATAATAGTCTTCATCTTCAGCTTTATACAACACAATATATCAAATCTGTTACTCTGAAAAGAAAATTAAGGTTAAGTTCCTGTTATCATTTTATTTGTCTTTTGTTCATCTTTTCACGTCCACACTTCCATGCTTGCATGGGTTGGACATATACATAATCACTGTGAATGTTATTTGATATATGAATATTGTGCTTTCCTTAATTTTTGACAGTCTTCCTGGCCGGATCCTCTTCCTATCCCCAACCACTTTACAGTACAAACTGTATATTTTTAGATATCAAAAAATTTTTTTGTTAGATGCATCTTTAGCAATGTCAACATTTTAGTAAATATTTCCCAATATAATGTGCTGTAATCAATAGATTTGTTACAACACCAGTGGCAGTTTTGTCTTTATGTAGTGATGCAAAGAGAAATACACTTCTCCGAAACAGCTCTAGGCTTTCAATTGAAAACTGCAAGCTAATAAGATTCTTATCATCACTTATTATTTATCATCTATTTTCCCTGCTGGTAAGTGTTGACTTATTTTATGTTGATATACATATATATCATCATTATGATCATCACTTTTTAACCTAATTTTTCATGCTTGGATGGGTTGTTATGTAAGGGGCTAGACCAGTCAAATCAATAGGTCTTGCTCATAAAACATCCATTTTCCTACTAGCAAGCGATTTTATTTTTTTAATGTTTTTATATATATGTAAAATCATCATCATCATCATCATCAGTTTAACATCTATTTTTCATGCTTGCATGGGTTAAACAAATTGTTATATACTGAGGCTAGATTAGTCAGATGACCAAGCCATGCTTGTATGCTCTGTCTTTGGCTTAGTTTTCTATGGCTGAATGCTGTTCCTAAGGCCTACCACTTTACAGTGAAAAATGGGTGCTTTTATAGTGACACCAGCACTGTAGAGGCATTGATGGGGGAGACTTATTTATATGTTGAAATAAGGTTGATATATTTTTGACTATGAGGACTCTACTGTGAAGAGTTAAATGCTTTTGATTGGTTATAACATGGCCCTAATAGCAATATGATGATGATATATATATAGGCCAGCTCTGTACTGTTTTAACCAATCATGACCCTAAAACATCACAAATAACCTTCATATAATCAAGAAAAGCATGTTTTTTTCATTACTTGGTGATATAATAGTTCTAGGAAAAGTAAAATCGTTATATTCTAAAATGGCTAAAAGGAACTTAACAGCAAAAGGTGAATGCAATGGAATTGGAATAAGCTGGGAGTAGTCCCTTGGGTGTACCATAACTTATGAGAAAGAGTAAGTGTGAATGAATTAAGATGGTAGATGGCCAGAAAATGGTATATATGTACATGGAAAGCAAAAGAATGATACATGCTCGGTGACTAAGTTGTTGGGTCACAACCGTCCCTTAGCAAGCAACATGCATCTTGTCCCTCCCCCACCACATTCTCATCTTTTCCATTCCTATCAGTCTTCCCAGCTTGGTTGAGAATGACAAGCATTCTTGTGTCTATAAGTGGTAGTGCTAATGTCATGGTAAAATGCACCCAACCCTCTCTGTAAAGTGTTGCAATAAAAATCACCCAGTCCACCCAATTAGGTGGTAATGGTGGTGTCATGATAAAACACACCAGGTACATGCTGTAAAATGGTTGGTGTTAGGAAGGGCACCCAGCCATAGAAACTATATTAGAATGGAACATATGAGCAAGACACAGTCATCTGAAATGTCTGACCTCAGTATGTGAATCTGTCTAACCAATGTAAACATGTAAAATAAATGTTGAACAATGATGATGATAAATGCCAGTCTTCACATTTCAGATGACACAAGAATGTATCTTAGTTTTTAGAATAGGTACACTGTATTCCTGTGTACCATATGAGAGTTTGTGTCAGAAAGAGCATATGGCTGTAAAACATTGTCTTAAAACATTCCATCCAGCCCCTGCCAACATAGAAAAGTAGACATGATGATGATGACGACAGATGCTGCATTGCAAAATGATCTAGTACATATTAAAATTGTAATTATGATAATGATAATGTTTGTAACAAAACACAAAAAAATTACACCACCCAACTTGTAATTTTCTTTTTCTTAATGTTATATTTAGTTTAGATAGTGTGGATTTGTAAATTTAGATATCTGTAAAACATCTGAGTTCATGTCCTACCATTTCTGAAACAGACAGACTGGGACAGTGAAACTGGCTCAGGGCACCTTGATCCAGAACACTATAATACCTGCACCTAAGCACAAACACTGCATCACAAACACACACACACAAAATCTAACTCGCATTTGTTATAACCGTCTTCATTAAAATTAGTTTTTAATATTTTTCATAAATATCCTACAGAATTCTAATTTACATTTGCTAAACACTAATTTAGGTTTGTATCTACTTCTTAAGTATATAGTTGTTTCATTGTATTATTGATTGCTTTGTTTTTGTAAAACTTACCTTTTGTCGTCGTGCATCCAATGCCATTAAACTTATAAAGCAGGTAATTTGTAGAAGAAAATCACAGAAAACAGCCATTCCAGCATAAAGGGAAAACATTCGGACAGCTGGCATTGTAGTCAAAGCACCTAAATTAAACAAACAAAAATATATGATGAAACTACATTCCATAAATCATTTTAGAAAAATACCTCCACACACACACTGTACATTCCATATATCATTTTAAAAAAATACCTCCACACAAACACTGTACATTCCATATATCATTTTAGAAAAATACCTACACACAAACACACACACTAAAACATACATGCAGATTTTTCTCATATTTTAGAAAGATGCCCATAACATTTGCAAGCCATATAAGATTAATGAGATTGACTTGGTTGATTATTGATATTCAGCTTAAAGTATTTTGAGGTTAATGACAGTAAGGAAATCTATCTAAATATCAATGCCGACTGCCAGGCTACCTGCCTGTCTTTATATGTCCCTTCCAAAGCACTCTATCCACCATTAGTATTTTGAGTTCTCCTACACTATCTTTCAGAAAGTTATCAGTGTAATTTTTTTCCTTCCATCCCTGTTTGTGTGTCTATTAGATGGTTACCACAGAACAAAATCACTTGCTATCTCCTCATGGTGATGAACACAGTGATCTGCAAGTTTCATTCTCCTCTGCCTTATTTTTTCTGTTACAGGTAGAAACTGCTGATACCTATGAAAAGTTTGGTGATGAAAAGCATTTAAATGAGTGGCAATTTCTAGACAGTTTGGAAAAAGTGTTTAGTGGAGTAGGATATGAAGGCTGAGATATAGTAGGGACAACAAAAGAAGAAGCTGGTCATTTATGTTTGGGGCAAGATAATGCATATGACAGAGAAGCAGAAATAGAGAAAAAGAGGGGACATCACAACAATGGGCTAGAGGATATAATGAAGGCTTAATTGTATTTGGATGTAATCTAGGATATTTCTCCATGTGTTTAGCAACTGTTCTAAATATCTTATAAGTACACTAGTCAGAGCTGAAGCATTTTTGGAGGGACTTGAAAAAAATATAGGAGTTTAGACACCATTTTGACTCTTATAGACATGAAGTCATCATGGGAGTTGGAGTTTAAAGTTTTAGTTGTGTGTTTTTCATGAATAATGAGAGGGCTTTGCTCAATGACACTAAGCAGTCATATTTCTATTGAAAGTATCAAGGAGATGATTCCAAATAATAGATGTTTATACAGTTAATCATCTCAAATTGATCAAATGAAAAATAAAGGTGTATGAATGGTTGTGTTGTAGGGAAAAACCCTGAACACCCCCGCATAACTAAAACTGGACTAGACAAAATGTCTATAAATAATAACTGAAATGAACTGTCAGAAGACTGTGTATACGGAGTCTCATTGTAGTGATCTCATTGGTAGTTCAAAATTACGCCTGATGAATACTTTGGTTTTACCTTCGTTTGTACAGATATACTAACAAGTGTAACAACCCATTAAAACAGAACGATTTGTATTAGCAACAAGTGAATATTCTAGAAAGATGTAATAACATTTATCTAGAGAAATTAGCTTAGCATAGTCAATTGATCACTCTAAGCTCTACCTAAGAGACCATTTTAACTTATTATTGCAAGTTAATGGCACACTCATCAATGTTTCAGTATGCTCACTGATTAAATGAAGATTTAAACCACATATTGACAATTAAATTGACTGGGTTATTTGAGAGTTAAATTAGCTGCCCAACAACCTGAAAACTTAGTCACCTAAGGGATTCAAATATTTGACAAAAAAAAAAATCTTTTTTTGTGATCATTTTTAATTATACCTTTAAGTTACAACAATTAACATTACTTAATTACACTTACCTAATAAGAAAGCTACTGATTCAGAAAGGCTTGTAAGTAGCATGCTAGGTCCAATTTTGCCAACAATTCTTCCAATTTTGGATTCCAATTCTTCTTCTGGTTCACCCACATCACGCTAAAAAGATAAACAAACATAGTTAGTTACACAGAGTGACTTATGACAAGATCCCTGATCGTGATAGGCTCCGGTGTTGTGGAGAACCTTGTTGATAAGAGCACAACAGGAAGTCAGCAATGGAGGAAGTGCTGGCAATGCAATGAAACTGGAGTGAAGACCAAGGCCACATTATCTGACAGGTAAAGTGGATTTCTACCATCCAATGGTAGGGAAGGGACTACTGAGTGGAGAATGTGACAAATAATCTCTACAGACTTGCCCATAGTTGCATCATCCAGGTATCATGCATTGAATGGTGCCATGTACCGAATGATGTAAGCAAGGGAGTTTCAATTAATTGAAACTTCCCTCAGAGAAACTATATTCTTCAGATAATTGCTAACAATTACCACCAGGCTTTTATTTTCTTTCTCCAACCAAAAGGACAGTTTCAATTAATTGAGATTTTTCCTCCATGCATAATTATGTACATCAGCTCATAATATACATATATATATAGATTCGACATATATTTATTATCCATATTTCATCTTTGAACTTGAGCTTGAGATCATGTGAGGGATATCAAAATTCACTTTGTACAAAATATCTTTGTCCACTCATTCCAAAAAGCATCATGGAGGCAAAGTCCTCAGACACGCCTTTTAGAGAGTCCTATCAGAAAAAAAAACCATCTCCAATTTATCTGGCTAGATTCTGAAGCAGCTCAATTGGGCTTATGGATATTATCCAAACCATTGTGCTTGTGGTTTACCTCTGGGTCTCCAGCAAGTGGCTTTGCCAGTAAAATCTGTTATTTCATTATTTCCTTAGACACTCTGACATGTCTATAATATTGGAGCCATGATCTCTCAATGTGGAGTAATAGTAGCTTTATCTGGAGTGACTCTCTGAGCTATACACTGTATTGAAACCCTTTGGAGAAACCCTCATTTCGGCCACTTGTTTTCATGATCATTATTCAAAACTCATGACTGTAAGTAAGTGTGGCCATAAATACCGAATTGAAGATAACAAGTTTGGTTTTTACATCTACCTCCCTTCTCTTGATTGAGTGTTGATGCATTATTTGCACCAGCTCCAGCAATTCTTGCATTTAATTAAGCCTCTAACCTGTCATCACTTGTGATCTAACCTGAAAGTTCCTCTTTAGTTAAAGAAAGTATAATCTCCAGCTTTTCTTTGTTAATTGCTAACTATTACCTCTAGGTTTTTATTTTCTTTCTCAAGTTATGAGGAAATTCTGACCTCAGTATTTTAGATTGTACAAATAATAAGACATCTATAGATAGGCCTTTGGGGGAAATTTTATCATTCCCAGATTAGAAAAGTGGACATTAAGTTGATAATAGTCTTAGTTAAAAATCACAATGAAGTATTGTACTTCGTTTAGATGTCTTTTATTTAGCCAAGAGGTGTGTTACATTTAACCTGCCAGAGATACAGTGGCAATATTCAAAAGACACGATGATTAAGATATAACGAGTGACTTACCTGCAATGCTTGTACAAGAATGAAGATATTATCAACTCCAACAGCCAGTACTAAAAATGGTACAACTTCGATAATGATAAGTGTAGCTGGCTGTCCAATGTAGCTGAAGATTCCAAGTGACATCATCACAGACATAACTACAATGATAACTCCACCCAGACCTAGGGTAATTTTAGAATCAATCTGAAAATATAGGAAAAAAAAAAATCATCATCAGCTGCAACAACAATACCACCACCATCACCAATATTTAATTTCTCTTTCCGATGCTTGCATGGGTTAGATATGTTTTGGGCTCGATTTCAATGGTTGGATGCCTTTTCTAATGCCAACTACTTTACAGCATATACTGGGACCATTTTATCATGACTCTGGTACTAACACTGTACAAGTCTGGGTGCTTTTTGTTGTAGCACACAGTACAACAATCTTACAGAGCGGACTGGGTGCCTTTTATCATGGCACCAGTATGACTACCTTATAGTGTGGACTGGGTACTTTTTATTGTAGCACCAGCACTACCACCTTACAGGGTGGATTGAGTACTTTTTGTTATGGCACCAGCACTACCACTTTACAGGGTGGACTGGGTACTTTTTATAATGGTGGCAACACTACCATTTTACAGAGTAGGTTGGATGCATTGATTATAGAAAAAATAAGAAAACTTTATCAGTAAACAAGTACCGCTGAGCTATCTTCTCTCAGACACACCAAAATGAGCTATTGATATGAAAATAAAATATATAAATAATAAACAACTCACCATGATGGTCGAAAAGCTGCGGAACTGTCCAAGAGCCAAGGAGATGTATACAAACATGATCAGGTAACTGATCACAATTGTGCTAACATCAGATTTACTTTCACGTTCCAGTTCATCTTGAATGGAACGCTGGAAAAAAATAAATGGAGAAATAGCAAGATATTAGTTTCAGTTATAAAACAACTTTATTAAATATTTTATATAGCATTTTGTGAACAATATTAGCTTCCAACAGCTCAATTACCAATTCACTGCATTTAAGATGGCACCTAACAAAGGACAATCTCTTGAACCCTATCAGAATAGATGCTACATAGTATTGTGGTTGGGATGCACCATTTTAGTGCTTCTTTTTTGCTGATATTTACGTTTTTCATCAATATACAAAAGATATATATAAATAGCAAAAAATATATATAAATACACACATACAACGATCTTTCATGCAAATTTTGTCAACCAAATTCCTTTCTACTATTGAGCTATCTTTTCCTCTCAGACACACCAAAACATACTGCTGAGCTATCTTCTCCTCTCAGACATACCAACACATACTGCTGAGCTATATTCTCCTCTCCGACACACCAAAACATACGGCTGAGCTATCTTCTCCTCTCAGACATACCAACACATATTGCTGAGCTATCTTCTCCTCTCAGACATACCAACACATATTGCTGAGCTATCTTCTCCTCTCAGACACACCAAAACATACTGCTGAGCTATCTTCTCCTCTCAGACATACCAACACATACTGCTGAGCTATCTTCTCCTCTCAGACACACCAACACATACTGCTGAGCTATCTTCTCCTCTCAGACACACCAACACATACTGCTGAGCTATCTTCTCTCAGACACACCAACACATACTGCTGAGCTATCTCCTTTCAGACACACCAACACATAGTGCTGAGCAATCTTCTCCTCTCAGACACACCAACACATACTGCTGAGCTATCTTCTCCTCTCAGACACACCAACACATACTGCTGAGCTATCGTCTCCTCTCAGACATACCAACACATACTGCTGAGCTATCTTCTCCTCTCAGACATACCAAAACATACTGCTGAGCTATCTTCTCTCAGACATACCAACACATACTGCTGAGCTATCTTCTCCTCTCAGACACACCAACACATACTGCTGAGCTATCTTCTCCTCTCAGACTCGCCAAAACATACTGCTGAGCTATCTTCTCTCAGACACACCAACACATACTGCTGAGCTATCTTCTCCTCTCAGACATACCAACACATACTGCTGAGCTATCTTCTCCTCTCAGACACACCAACACATACTGCTGAGCTATCTTCTCTCAGACACACCAACACATACTGCTGAGCTATCTTCTCTCAGACACACCAACACATACTGCTGAGCTATCTTCTCTCAGACACACCAACACATACTGCTGAGCTATCTTCTCTCAGACACACCAACACATACTGCTGAGCTATCTTCTCTCAGACACACCAACACATACTGCTGAGCTATCTTCTCTCAGACACACCAACACATACTGCTGAGCTATCTTCTCCTCTCAAACACACCAAAACATACTGCTGAGCTATCTTCTCTCAGACACACCAACACACACTGCTGAGCTATCTTCTCTCAGACACACCAACACATACTGCTGAGCTATCTTCTCCTCTCAGACACACCAACACATACTGCTGAGCTATCTTCTCCTCTCAGACACACCAATACATACTGCTGAGCTATCTTCTCCTCTCAGACACACCAATACATACTGCTGAGCTATCTTCTCCTCTCAGACACACCAAAACATACTGCTGAGCTATCTTCTCTCAGACACACCAACACATACTGCTGAGCTATCTTTTCCTCTCAGACACACCAACACATAATGCTGAGCTATCTTTTCCTCTCAGACACACCAACACATACTGCTGAGCTATCTTTTCCTCTCAGACACACCAACACATACTGCTGAGCTATCTTTTCCTCTCAGACACACCAACACATACTGCTAAGCTATCTTTTCCTCTCAGACACACCAACACATACTGCTGAGCTATCTTCTCCTCTCAGACACACCAACACACACTGCTGAGCTATCTTCTCCTCTCAGACACACCAACACATACTGCTGAGCTATCTTTTCCTCTCAGACATACCAACACATACTGCTGAGCTATCTTCTCCTCTCAGACACACCAAAACATACTGCTGAGCTATCTTCTCTCAGACACACCAACACATACTGCTGAGTTATCTTTTCCTCTCAGACATACCAACACATACTGCTGAGCTATCTTCTCCTCTCAGACACACCAACACATACTGCTGAGCTATCTTTTCCTCTCAGACACACCAACACATACTGCTGAGCTATCTTCTCCTCTCAAACACACCAAAACATACTGCTGAGCTATCTTCTCTCAGACACACCAACACACACTGCTGAGCTATCTTCTCTCAGACACACCAACACATACTGCTGAGCTATCTTTTCCTCTCAGACACACCAACACACACTGCTGAGCTATCTTCTCCTCTCAGACACACCAACACACACTGCTGAGCTATCTTCTCCTCTCAGACACACCAAAACATACTGCTGAGCTATCTTCTCTCAGACACACCAACACATACTGCTGAGCTATCTTCTCCTCTCAGACACACCAACACATACTGCTGAGCTATCTTTTCCTCTCAGACACACCAACACACACTGCTGAGCTATCTTCTCCTCTCAGACACACCAACACACACTGCTGAGCTATCTTCTCCTCTCAGACACACCAAAACATACTGCTGAGCTATCTCTCAGACACACCAACACATACTACTGAGCTATCTTCGCCTCTCAGACACACCAACACACACTGCTGAGCTATCTTCTCCTCTCAGACACACCAACACATACTGCTGAGCTATCTTCTCTCAGACACACCAACACATACTGCTGAGCTATTTTCTCCTTTCAGACACACCAACACATACTGCTGAGCTATCTTCTCCTCTCAGACACACCAACACACACTGCTGAGCTATCTTCTCCTCTCAGACACACCAACACATACTGCTGAGCTATCTTCTCTCAGACACACCAACACATACTGCTGAGCTATCTTCTCCTTTCAGACACACCAACACATACTGCTGAGCTATCTTCTCTCAGACACACCAACACATACTGCTGAGCTATCTTCTCTTAGACACACCAACACATACTGCTGAGCTATCTTCTCTCAGACACACCAACAAACACTGCTGAGCTATCTTCTCCTCTCAGACACACCAACACATACTGCTGAGCTATCTTCTCCTCTCAGACACATCAACACATACTGCTGAGCTATCTTCTCTCAGACACACCAACACACACTGCTGAGCTATCTTCTCCTCTCAGACATACCAAAACATACTGCTGAGCTATCTTCTCCTCTCAGACACACCAACACATACTGCTGAGCTATCTTTTCCTCTCAGACACACCAACACACACTGCTGAGCTATCTTCTCCTCTCAGACACACCAACACATACTGCTGAGCTATCTTCTCCTCTCAGACACACCAACACATACTGCTGAGCTATCTTCTCTCAGACATACCAAAACATACTGCTGAGCTATCTTCTCTCAGACACACCAACACATACCGCTGAGCTATCTTTTCCTCTCAGACACACCAACACACACTGCTGAGCTATCTTCTCCTCTCAGACACACCAACACATACTGCTGAGCTATCTTCTCTCAGACACACCAACACATACTGCTGAGCTATCTTCTCTCAGACATACCAAAACATACTGCTGAGCTATCTTCTCCTTTCAGACATACCAACACATACTGCTGAGCTATCTTCTCCTCTCAGACACACCAACACATACTGCTGAGCTATCTTTTCCTCTCAGACACACCAACACACACTGCTGAGCTATCTTCTCCTCTCAGACACACCAACACATACTGCTGAGCTATCTTCTCTCAGACACACCAACACATACTGCTGAGCTATCTTCTCCTCTCAGACACACCAACACATACTGCTGAGCTATCTTTTCCTCTCAGACACACCAACACATACTGCTGAGCTATCTTCTCTCAGACACACCAAAACATATTGCTGAGCTATCTTCTCCTCTCAGACACACCAACACATACTGCTGAGCTATCTTCTCTCAGACACACCAACACATACTGCTGAGCTATCTTCTCCTTTCAGACACACCAACACATACTGCTGAGCTATCTTCTCTCAGACACACCAACACATACTGCTGAGCTATCTTCTCTCAGACACACCAACACATACTGCTGAGCTATGTTCTCTCAGACACACCAACACACACTGCTGAGCTATCTTCTCTCAGACATACCAAAACATACTGCTGAGCTATCTTTTCCTCTCAGACACACCAACACATACTGCTGAGCTATCTTTTCCTCTCAGACACACCAACACATACTGCTGAGCTATCTTCTCTCAGACACACCAAAACATATTGCTGAGCTATCTTCTCCTCTCAGACACACCAACACATACTGCTGAGCTATCTTTTCCTCTCAGACACACCAACACATACTGCTGAGCTATCTTCTCCTCTCAGACATACCAAAACATACTGCTGAGCTATCTTCTCTCAGACACACCAACACATACTGCTGAGCTATCTTCTCTCAGACACACCAACACATACTGCTGAGCTATCTCCTTTCAGACACACCAACACATAGTGCTGAGCTATCTTCTCCTCTCAGACACACCAACACATACTGCTGAGCTATCTTCTCCTCTCAGACACACCAACACATACTACTGAGCTATCTTCTCCTCTCAGACATCAACACATACTGCTGAGCTATCTTCTCTCAGACACACCAACACACACTGCTGAGCTATCTTCTCCTCTCAGACATACCAAAACATACTGCTGACCTATCTTCTCCTCTCAGACACACCAACACATACTGCTGAGCTATCTTTTCCTCTCAGACACACCAACACACTGCTGAGCTATCTTCTCCTCTCAGACACACCAACACATACTGCTGAGCTATCTTCTCCTCTCAGACACACCAACACATACTGCTGAGCTATCTTCTCCTCTCAGACATACCAAAACATACTGCTGAGCTATCTTCTCTCAGACACACCAACACATACCGCTGAGCTATCTTTTCCTCTCAGACACACCAACACACACTGCTGAGCTATCTTCTCCTCTCAGACACACCAACACATACTGCTGAGCTATCTTCTCTCAGACACACCAACACATACTGCTGAGCTATCTTCTCCTCTCAGACATACCAAAACATACTGCTGAGCTATCTTCTCCTTTCAGACATACCAACACATACTGCTGAGCTATCTTCTCCTCTCAGACACACCAACACATACTGCTGAGCTATCTTTTCCTCTCAGACACACCAGCACACACTGCTGAGCTATCTTCTCCTCTCAGACACACCAACACATACTGCTGAGCTATCTTCTCTCAGACACACCAACACATACTGCTGAGCTATCTTCTCCTCTCAGACACACCAACACATACTGCTGAGCTATCTTTTCCTCTCAGACACACCAACACATACTGCTGAGCTATCTTCTCTCAGACACACCAAAACATATTGCTGAGCTATCTTCTCCTCTCAGACACACCAACACATACTGCTGAGCTATCTTTTCCTCTCAGTCACACCAACACACACTGCTGAGCTATCTTCTCCTCTCAGACACACCAACACATACTGCTGAGCTATCTTCTCTCAGACACACCAACACATACTGCTGAGCTATCTTCTCTCATACACACCAACACATACTGCTGAGCTATCTTCTCTCAGACATACCAACACATACTGCTGAGCTATCTTCTCCTCTCAGACACACCAACACATACTGCTGAGCTATCTTCTCTCAGACACACCAACACACACTGCTGAGCTATCTTCTCCTCTCAGACATACCAACACATACTGCTGAGCTATCTTCTCCTCTCAGACACACCAACACATACTGCTGAGCTATCTTCTCCTCTCAGACACACCAACACATACTGCTGAGCTATCTTCTCTCAGACACACCAACACATACTGCTGAGCTATCTTCTCCTCTCAGACACACCAACACACACTGCTGAGCTATCTTCTCCTCTCAGACACACCAACACATACTGCTGAGCTATCTTCTCCTCTCAGACACATCAACACATACTGCTGAGCTATCTTCTCTCAGACACACCAACACACACTGCTGAGCTATCTTCTCCTCTCAGACATACCAAAACATACTGCTGAGCTATCTTCTCCTCTCAGACACACCAACACATACTGCTGAGCTATCTTCTCTCAGACACACCAACACATACTGCTGAGCTATCTTCTCTCAGACACACCAACACATACTGCTGAGCTATCTTCTCCTCTCAGACACACCAACACATACTGCTGAGCTAACTTCTCTCAGACACACCAACACACACTGCTGAGCTATCTTCTCCTCTCAGACACACCAACACATACTGCTGAGCTATCTTCTCCTCTCAGACATACCAAAACATACTGCTGAGCTATCTTCTCTCAGACACACCAACACATACCGCTGAGCTATCTTTTCCTCTCAGACACACCAACACACACTGCTGAGCTATCTTCTCCTCTCAGACACAACCAACACATACTGCTGAGCTATCTTCTCTCAGACACACCAACACATACTGCTGAGCTATCTTTTCCTCTCAGACATACCAAAACATACTGCTGAGCTATCTTCTCCTTTCAGACATACCAACACATACTGCTGAGCTATCTTCTCCTCTCAGACACACCAACACATACTGCTGAGCTATCTTTTCCTCTCAGACACACCAACACACACTGCTGAGCTATCTTCTCCTCTCAGACACACCAACACATACTGCTGAGCTATCTTCTCTCAGACACACCAACACATACTGCTGAGCTATCTTCTCTCAGACACACCAACACATACTGCTGAGCTATCTTCTCTCAGACACACCAACACATACTGCTGAGCTATCTTTTCCTCTCAGACACACCAACACATACTGCTGAGCTATCTTCTCTCAGACACACCAAAACATATTGCTGAGCTATCTTCTCCTCTCAGACACACCAACACATACTGCTGAGCTATCTTTTCCTCTCAGACACACCAACACACACTGCTGAGCTATCTTCTCCTCTCAGACACACCAACACATACTGCTGAGCTATCTTCTCTCAGACACACCAACACATACTGCTGAGCTATCTTCTCTCATACACACCAACACATACTGCTGAGCTATCTTCTCCTCTCAGACATACCAACACATACTGCTGAGCTATCTTCTCCTCTCAGACACACCAACACATACTGCTGAGCTATCTTCTCCTCTCAGACACACCAACACACACTGCTGAGCTATCTTCTCCTCTCAGACACACCAACACATACTGCTGAGCTATCTTCTCCTCTCAGACACACCAACACATACTGCTGAGCTATCTTCTCTCAGACACCAACACACACTGCTGAGCTATCTTCTCCTCTCAGACATACCAACACATACTGCTGAGCTATCTTCTCCTCTCAGACACACCAACACATACTGCTGAGCTATCTTCTCCTCTCAGACACACCAACACATACTGCTGAGCTATCTTCTCTCAGACACACCAACACATACTGCTGAGCTATCTTCTCCTCTCAGACACACCAACACATACTGCTGAGCTATCTTTTCCTCTCAGACACACCAAAACATACTGCTGAGCTATCTTCTCTCAGACACACCAAAACATACTGCTGAGCTATCTTCTCTCAGACACACCAACACATACTGCTGAGCTATCTTTTCCTCTCAGACACACCAACACACACTGCTGAGCTATCTTTTCCTCTCAGACACACCAACACATACTGCTGAGCTATCTTTTCCTCTCAGACCTACCAACACACACTGCTGAGCTATCTTCTCCTCTCAGACACACCAACACATACTGCTGAGCTATCTTTTCCTCTCAGACACACCAAAACATACTGCTGAGCTATCTTCCCTCAGACACACCAAAACATACTGCTGAGCTATCTTTTCCTCTCAGACACACCAAAACATACTGCTGAGCTATCTTCTCTCAGACACACCAAAACATACTGCTGAGCTATCTTCTCTCAGACACACCAAAACATACTGCTGAGCTATCTTCTCCTCTCAGACATACCAACACACACTGCTGAGCTATCTTTTCCTCTCAGACACACCAACACATACTGCTGAGCTATCTTTTCCTCTCAGACACACCAACACACACTGCTGAGCTATCTTTTCCTCTCAGACACACCAACACATACTGCTGAGCTATCTTTTCCTCTCAGACACACCAACACATACTGCTGAGCTATCTTCTCCTCTCAGACACACCAACACATACTGCTGAGCTATCTTTTCCTCTCAGACATACCAACACACACTGCTGAGCTATCTTTTCCTCCCAGACACACCAACACATACTGCTGAGCTATCTTTTCCTCTCAGACATACCAACACACACTGCTGAGCTATCTTTTCCTCTCAGACACACCAACACATACTGCTGAGCTATCTTTTCCTCTCAAACATACCAACACACACTGCTGAGCTATCTTCTCCTCTCAGACACACCAACACATACTGCTGAGCTATCTTTTCCTCTCAGACATACCAACACATACTGCTGAGCTATCTTTTCCTCTCAGACATACCAACACATACTGCTGAGCTATCTTCTCCTCTCAGACACACCAACACATACTGCTGAGCTATCTTCTCCTCTCAGACACACCAACACATACTGCTGAGCTATCTTTTCCTCTCAGACATACCAACACATACTGCTGAGCTATCTTCTCTCAGACACACCAACACATACTGCTGAGGTATCTTTTCCTCTCAGACACACCAAAACATACTGCTGAGCTATCTTTTCTTCTCAGACACACCAAAACATACTGCTGAGCTATCTCTCCTCAGACACCAAAACCAACTACAAATAACTTGTCCATACTGCTATGATGAAGTTGCATATATTTTAAAGACAATATCATGATTTAATTTTTTATCTGGAGGTAAACAGCTGTCTCTTAAATTAGAAATATTTTTGAAAATTCTCTACAAAAATGTTATAAACAAGATTAAAGTTTTAAAGATACTACCTCTGCAGAGAATGAGATTGTCATATTTGGATTGGAATAATTCTTTAGAAATTCAATGAATTTGGCTTCCCATGCAGCTGCTTTGTCATTTTTATTGTTAAGATGATTGTTTACAATATAAGTGATGACAAAAGCAGATGCATTTTTCAAATTATTATCTGTATACAAAAATAGATAAAGGAAGTGTTAAAAGTTAAGAGAGAAAATCATTAACATATATACACAAAGTTAGAAGGAAGAAGAAATATAATGTTGAGGTCTTCCCCAAGTTGTTTCCAGGAATCAAAATCAGCTGATTCAATAAGCATCCAGCCTACCCTCTAAGGTGGTAGTGCCAGAGTTATTATAAAGTGCTCCCAGTACACACTATATAGTGGTTGGTATTAAGAAAGGCATCCATCCCCAAAAAACAGACTGTACGAGCAAAACATGGTCACCTGACCAGTCAAACCTAAGAATGTAGCAACCCATTTAACCCCTGTGGTCTAATCTATGCAAAGATGGAGAATAGATATTAAACAGTAAGGGGCATCAATCAGCAACAAATGAAATAAAAATTAAAATATCATAGGATAAGTGTCAATCTCTGTAGAGTACTGGGGATAGATACACCTAGTGAGGTGAAACTGGAACATTTTTTCATTTTTAATGAAACTATTCTACTTAATTTTAATTGCTAATGCCATGTTATGCATGAAATGTCTAATCATCATAATCATCACCTTTTTAGATCTATTTTTCATGCTGGCATGGGTTAGACAGGTTGTCATTTTGTTGTGGCACCAGGACTCGCTTTACAGTGTGTTGGGTGCATTTTATTGTGGCACCAGTACTACCACTTCACTCTGTGTGTGTGTGTGGTGTGTGTGTGGTGTGTGTGGTGTGTGTGGTGTGTGTGGTGTGTGGTGTGTGTATATATTTAACACTGCAAATCTACCAAATTTTAATAATATACCTTCTTACATATATTTAACGCTAATTCATGCAAATTAACCAAATTTTATTCCAAGAATAAGTTTCAAAGGTGTCTTACAAATCATTACAATAAATTTAGATGCTGATGGATATTCTTTCTATGGGTACAGTTGTGGTGATGATGATGAGCCTAATTAGATCATTGAGGTACTATTGAAGACTGTGTCCATGAATTAGTGTATATAGTTCAAATCAGGTATACTCATGGCAAGATTTTGACTCACCATAGAAAATATAATTTCTCATTACCTTCTCCAAGCTCATAGAAGAATTTTAATTTACTACTAATAAGTCATGACACATTTATTGGGTATTTACAGTTTTGGCTACACAAGGTCTATACACAGCTTAGTAGACTGAGCCATTACTAAGGGTACAATGCAATACTGAGTAATGTAATATAAATGGTCATTCCCTCAGCCAGTAGTTCAACATACTATTGCTCCAATGATATACAACCTTCCAGAACACAAAACCTTCAATGTATTATTACTTTTAACTCTTGAACTTATAGTAAACTGGTTTTATGTACTTAGAATTTTACATAAATCATTTTCATACTCTTTAGAAGGATGTTGTGCTAAAAAGGACCCATCCAACTCACATGTAAAACAATGATGATGAGAAGGCTGGGTCTAAAATTGTAGATATCATTTATATCTGAAGTGCAACAACATTTTTAACAGCCAATTGCTTTACTACCTATTGAACAGTCATCTATGAAGATAATTGACAACAAAGCAAGACACATTTCTAAGTTTCACCTCTACAACGTTTCAGCTCAATAGATTCAGTTTCAACAAAAGCACTCAGTCCACACTGTAAAGTGGTTATGCTGGTGACACAGCCAAAAGTGCTCAGTCCACATTGTAAAGTGGTCATTTTGGAGCAACGATAAAAAGCATCCAGTACACACTGTAAATATGGTTGGCATTAGGAAGGGCAACCAGCTGTAGAAACCAAGCCAAAATCAGTTCTGTACGAGCAAGACACAATCATCTGATCTGGCTTGTCTAACAACGGGACAACTCATCTAACCCATGATAGTGAGGAAAAATGGAGGTTAAATGGTGATGATGATGAATGTATTTTGCCTAGGAGTTACAGGTCATCACAATCATTATATCTAGAGACAAACATATAAACCTATACTTTAGGAAACCTCTATCTTAAATCCACCACTACTGTATAACATAGTGAAATAAAGGGAACAGAATATATATACCTTTCAATCCACCAAGTGCCATACTTATTTCAACTGGTCCTCCAAAATTTCCCATACAAGCTAAATTAATAACTGTGTCATTCATTGATGTAGGGTTCCTAAAATAGTCAAGAAATATAAAAATAATGTACAACTTCAGAAGAGAGATTTGAAAATAAACAAAATAGACTTACAGAGTTTATATTCTGGTTTAAAACAATGTATATTAACAAGTAAATAAACTAAATTGACAAACTGGTGCTTAGTATCCAGAACAAATGAAAAGAGATATATTTCACTCAATTCTTTAAACCCACATATCACTATAGTTAGAAGAATTTAGGCTAACAACTGTTTGAACAAATTTGAAATACTAGATCTGTATCTAGAACAAATGTATATGAAGGGCAACACTGAAACAGATATTAAATGAACAAGAATGTAATAAGTTAATTAAACATAAAAAAAAGTATTCAATATCAACATACATGGCACAGGTTTCTATGTGGTCAAGATAGTTAGCATATTGAAAAAATATAGATTTGTTCAATTTATCAAGGTTTGCAGGGCTATTCTGGAAATACTGGAATATACTCTGAATTGTACAATTATTATTGGAAGGAGATAAAGGTGTAAAGCAGATGTCATTTAGACCAATTGTCTTGTTGTTGTATTCTACAGTTAGTTCAGAAACAGAGTTTTGCAACTCAAGAACCTGAAAAGACAAAAGAAAAACTTTATAGATTGAAACATCCTATTCTATTGAAATTACTAATACATGTTTATTATGTGTTGGAGAGCTGTGTTTTAAATACAGATAGTCTTCTGGATTAATCAAATAATTTGGAAGATGTGATTTCTCACATCCTTTCATTGAACTGGTTTTATCTTATGGAATAAGTAAGAAGAGTAGAAATTCCATCCTATGTCCCAAATGCAAACTATGGGTACACAAAAGATGTAGTAGGATTTCAAGTAGGCTAGCAAAGAAAGCAGGTTTTATATGTAGTCGTTGAACAGGTGCAGTATGTAGGAGCCCAGAGGACACTAGCTCCTCTAAATGCCCAGAGGGCTTGGTAGAAGTAATTGATAGATTCTGTTACCTGGGCATCCAAATTACCAATAGAGGTGGGTGTTACGAAAGTACTGTAGCTAGAGTGAGAACAAGATAAAGAAAGTTCAGGAAGCTACTATAGCTGCTCACTATAAAAAAAATTTTCCTCCAAAATGAAGGGCAGATTGTATGATGCAAGGGCAGATTATATGTTGCGTGGTAGTGAGACCTGGGTATTGTGTGCAGAGGACCTGCGAAGGTTGGAAAGAAATGAAGCTGGCATGCTTTGAATAGCAAAGCATAAATGAACTGAGAGAGAAACTAGGCATAAGAGGAATCAGATGCAATGTGCAGGAGAGGAGATTGCGCTGGTATGGACATGTAATGCGTATGAAAAATGACAGTTGTATAAAAAGGTGCAGGGTGCTCAAAGTTGATGGAAGCTATAATGTAGGAAGACTTGGGATGAGGTGATAAAAGCTGACCTTAGACAATTGCACTTCTTCAAGGTGATGACACAGGAATGAAATCTCTGGTGTTATGCAGTAATATAGAAGAGCTGCCTTCCCAAGTGCAACGGTTGTAGCATACATCATGTTTGCACTAACCCCTGTCTCCAGATAAGTACCCCACTCCACACTGTAAAGTGGTTGTTTTGGTGGCATGAGAAACATTGCCCAGTCCACACTGTAAATGTGGTTGGTGTTAGGAAGGGCATCCAGCTGTAGAAACAAAGCTAGAAACACTTCTGTATAAACAAGACAGTCATCTGATCTGACTTGTCTAACAGGGAGACAACTCGTCTAACCCATGCTAGTGTGGAAAATGGACGTTAAACAGTAATGATGATGAGTCCTTTCTTGTACTGCTATCAGATCTAACATAGCTGCTTAATCTACCTCTCATTAATTTGCACTTATATCTAAATTAATTTTATTATGATGTCAAAAATTGATAAAATTCCAAAAGATTATATGGAAATAATTTTATTATGATGTCAAAAATTGATAAAATTCCAAAAGATTATATGAAAATATAAAATAAAAATGCCTAGTATAATTGGATCATCACTATCGATAATTTCAAGAGCAAGTTAGACTGGTGGAGCTCATCCTTCTCTAGACTATCAACTATGACCAGAAATTACAGTAAACGTTACATGAAATAATTCACTGGAAACGAGCTGCATTACAAATTTGGTATCATGAGAGCTTACTAGCATTGCATGGCTCTTATACATGGTAGGTATATGCTGTATATACACAACACTTGGTATCATGAGAGCTGACTAATACTACATGGCTCACATGTATGGCAGATGAATGCTGTATATATAAACTTATGCTGGATAAGGATTCAAAATTTACTTAAGTGTGAAGATTATTAAGTATTGATGAAAAGCTAATATCCCTAGAATCATCATTAATGTTTAGCATCTGTTTTCCCTGCTAGCAAAGGCTGGACATTTTGTCATAGACTGGTCAGTAGTCAAGCAAAGTCACTGACCTCCAGGGGGCACTAAGAGCTCTACTGAGTGCATTTTATCATGCCACCAACACTAGGGAAGTTATATTCTTGACACAGCTGAAGAGTGAACTTGGCCCTTTGTTTGGCAGAATTAATCATGGAAAATATACAGGTTTCTAGCCAATTGTGTTTATAAGAAAACAATGAATAAAAGAACCAAACTCTCTAACCTGGTGCATGAAATCTTTATCAAAAATTGGACTGTAATAAACATGGTCAGCTGATGGTGGTGGCAGGGGATGTTTGACGAGAGAGTTGTTGCCATTCCTTGTAATAATTATCATTTCACTACGATAAAAAGGTCTTTAAAAGAAAAAAAACAAAACAAATTAAGATGCTCTGATACAATTCTAAATCATAATGATAATTATTAAAAATCCTTGTATTACCATTCTGAGACTAGTGTGAATGCTTTTTAATGCTACTGTGCTGTCAGATTGAATAGCACTGCAGTACACCAACTTTTCTTGCATCTCCATATATTGTTTGTGACAGGAAAGAACTCCATATATTTAGATTATTTTAAATGTGAATCTAAAGTTATAGTTAGATATAGTGTAAACATAAAATGAAGTATAACAAACAGAAATTGTAGAATCTACAGAGATGTAGTTATATAAGTATCACACACACATACACACGATATATGATGGTTAGATTGCAGTAAATATTGGCATATACTGTATTCAGCACTCAATGTAATGTTGTGATTCAAAGGTGTAGTAGTGCCAGCTGAAGAGATGGATAATAGCATATACTTGGTATCAATAGAAATTGCTCAATATATGTATAAACATTTTGAGTTGAGCTCTCTCTCCATTTATGCAAATCTGAAGATGCCATAATCTCAGAGCCGAACCCAATCATTACATTATAATTTATGTCATTATGAATAATTTTGAGGTAATTATGTGAAGGCGTGTGGCTGTGGTTAGAGAGTTGAATTCACAATCACAAGGTTGAGAGTTCAATTCCCAGACAGGGTGAAGCATTATGTCCTGAAACAAGACACTTTATTTCATGGTGCTCTTTCTGCCAAGAGTTGCAACCAGTTGATAGTATCAACAATTGAAAAAAACCAATAAGAACATTGTTTCCTTGGTCCAATTTGACAAGTTTCACCCCACTCAGTAAGAAAATGAAGTCTGGGCTATTGTCGATCGTAAAAAAAAATGTGAGTGAAACATGTAATAAGAATAAACATTTCATAAATTGACATTTTCTTCTCCATTATATATATATGAGATAGAAAGATGGGGACTGACAGATAGACAATGATATTGGCAGAGAAGAGTTAAAAACATTTTACCCCCACCCCTTGTCTTACATTTGTGTTCCATGGATTCTAAATAAAAATAAAAAAAATATGTTTTTAACAGTCTAGTATTTGTGTGTGACAGATAAAGAAACTTCATTGGCAGTATCGGTAGAGGGTCGGACACCATGCTTTGATGCATAGTTACAGCCCTTGCCATTCTGAGTTCAAATCCCGCCGAGGTTAACTTTACCTTTCATCCTTAGGGGGTCGATAAAATAAAGTACCAGTAATGTACTGGGTATTGCTGGCCTTGTGCCAAAAGTAGAAACAATTATCTTTATTATCCTTAACTTTGATGAGAATTGTGGAGGTGTTAATAGCAAGGACAGATAAAGTGATAACTTACCCAAAGTTTGTATCAAAGTAATTTTTTTCTAGTCGAGCTTCGCTGTCTGGAGCTGACCACAGCAACACAGGATCAGTAATAACCTTGAATCTTATAATCCCACATGAAAGGATGGTAGAAACAACCAAACTAATTAGAATAACCCTCAGTGGGAATTTAGCACATAAATAGCCCCATTTATAAAACTTTTCATCTAAAAAATGTATAAATTTATCACCTAAAGCAGATATTTTATTGTTAGATACTTGAATTGTTTCTCCTAAGACTGGATAATTAGATAACTGAGAAGATTCTTTCCCATCTGCTACTCCCAAACTATTTTGCCACACAATATTTTCCCAAATAACATAAGACATGAATAAAATAAAGAACCCTAGAAATATAGAGCCCCATATAAAGTCATAAGCATTAATATAGAGAATCTCCCAAGTTTTGGAGCCCTTGGGTATTGGTGGAAAGGGGGGACATGAACCGCTGCAGTCCTGACAGCTACAAGCCGGTGTATCATTATTTGTAGGTGAACTACAAGGAATTAATGTGTAATTCATGGGAATTAGAGTTTTATTAGGAGATACTTTCCAAGGAGATTTTGTGATGTTGAAGTCAATAGATATAGGAGTGTATCCATTGTTAGTGCCACCCATAAATTCCAACCACTTTTTAATGGTGCAATGTTTACCAGCATTCCCACACATCACTGTAAGGGCTTTCATATTAGCGCTCGGCATTTGAACATTTTTGCAGGAATCAATTAGGCCATTGGCAAATACGGGATCAACAGCATACTTAATGCCAAAAACCGCAGGTCTGCCAGAGGTATTGCGTTTATCAGAAACAAAGACGTATTTACTTTGTTCAATATCACAAGTGAAAGCACAATAAAGGTTACGGAAGTTGTAATAACATGACGGGCAGCGTGCTAACATATCCTGTGCTTGGCCCAGACTTATTGCAAAATTGTGAATTGTCTTATTATTACAGCAAGTCTTTGTCTTAGGACCTGAAAGAATAAAAAAAAATTGAAAACAAATAACATTAGGCATGGAAAATTTGTAAAAATGTCCCAATTGAAAATGTTCTAAATAGACATTGCTTATCCTAATTATGCATAATATTAAATGAACAACATAAACAAGTGTTAGATGAGCTTAAATAAGTGAAAGGGTAATGCAATATCATCAATCAGACAGACTTTTTTGTTTTTATTTAGTTGGATGCTCTTCAAATGTATATTTGTAACAAAGATCTTGGTGTCATAAATTATTTCAACTGAAGGTTTTTCCATCTCATCCCAAACTGACTAACTTCAGTTCCTTCAGATGTTTTTTTTCATCATTCTTTCAAACCAATTCAGACAATCCAAGCTATGTAAGATGTAATTCAATGTTTGGCAGAATTGTTAGAGCATTAAACAAAATGCTTTGTGGTATTTAGTTTTGGCTTTTACACTCTGAGTTCAAGTCCTGCCAAGGTCAACTTTACCTTCATCCTACAAGAGTTGATAAAATGAAGTACCAGTTAAGTAATGGTGTTGATATAATTGCTGGCCTTGTGCCAATGTTAGAAATTATTATAATATTGTATAAAAAAAAGAACCCATAAACATCTCTTGTAGAGAGCTCAGCTTATACAGTTGCTAAGACACACAAGCTATACTCTTACACCATCTACAGTCCTCTATACAGTTAGCTGATGTTTAATTCAAGTTTGTCAAAGCATAAAATGTATTAAGGATACAATCTCAGTCCAGTCTGTTTACTAGCTAAATATACAGAACTTATGATTATTAAGAGTACTGTATCTTATCTGCAGTATGACATTAACTCACAACACTTAAGCCAATTGTCTAATAATTTAATCATTTCATTTTGATGGCAAGTGGAGAGACACTGTGCCGCTTTAGAATAAGTACACTATGTCACAAGAAGCAACTAAAAGAGTTAGTGTAAGGAGGGGCATCTGGCAGTAAAACATTGCCTCAAAAAGTTGTCTAGCCCATGCTAACATGGAAAAGTTGACAGGATGATGATGCTGATGATGATTCAGTTAATTGAGACTTTTTCCTCTTTTAAGCTCCTTTAAATGCCCAGAGGGCACTGTATAAATAGTTGATAGTTTGTTACATGGGTGACCAAATTAGCAGTGGGGAAGGATGTCCCAAAAGCACAGTAGCCTGAGTGAGAACAGATTGGAGAAAGTTCAGGGAGTTACTACCACCACTAACTACAAAAGGTTTTTCTCTCAAAATGAAGGGCAGATTGTATGATGCATGTATATGAACAGCAATTTGCATGGTTGTAAGATCTGGGCACTGTGTGCAGAGGACCTGCAAAGTTTGGAAAGTAACGAAGCTTGCATGCTTTGATGGATATGTAATAGTAATATACATGAATGGCAAAGCATAAATGAAATGAGAGAGAAATTGTGCATAAGAGGGATTAGCTGAAGTGTGCATTGCTGTGAGACGTGATATGTATGAAGGATGACAGCTGTATAAAAAGGTGCAGAGTGCTCAAAGTTGATGGTTGCTATGGAGTAGGAAGACCTAGGAAGACTTAGATGAGGTGATAAAAGCTGACTTTGCAAATTGCACCTCACAAAGGTGATGACACATGACCATGGTCTCTGGAATTATGCAGTAATAGAGAAGACCTGCCTTCTCATATGCATAGTCTGAGGCATACATCTAGTATGCGCTGCCTACCCCTCCATAATTCCTACCATACACCTCCTATGGCATAACAGCCCACCCATGACCTAACACACAATTTTTTACCCATGGCCCTAGATCTACCTCTCCAATCCCCATGCACCTCCCCAACCCAAGTTCGCAGTCCACACTATAAAAAGGTCATTTTGGTGCCACAACTATGAGCACCCAGTCTACACTGTAAAGTGATCATGTAGGTGTCACGACAAAAAGCACCCAGTACACACTGTAAATGTGGTTGGCATTAGGGAGGGCATCCAGCCATAGAAGCCAAGCAAAATCAGTTCTGTATGAGCAAAACACGGTCATCTGACCTGGCTTGTCTCAATGGGACAGCTTGTCTAACCCATGCAAACATGGAAAATGGACATTAAACAGTGATGATGATGATGATGATGATGATGATATACCTCAACATCTATCATAGCACAGTTTTCAGCCTTAGCAATTAATTTGTTTGCAAACTAATAGATGTTGAATCATATATCAGTTGTAGTTTTTCTTCAGAAGATGTTTTGTTTTTGATGTCTAACAATAGAGACATTATTTGGTTTTTAATAATATTTTAAAAAAAAACAATAAAAAATGATAACTAACATTTGTACTTATGAAAGAAGACAACAAGCAGATTTGATAAATATAAAATTTATAATAAAAATGTAATTAAACCCGTTAATGCAGTGGGTATTGCTGGTTTTTCTCTGCAGCAACACCTTTGCTCTTTTGTCCATTGGGGGTAGCTGAGATTTACTAACTAGACTGGGGTGTAGGGTTTGCTGCTCCTTTCCCCTTTCTTTTCGTTATTACATTTTTTTTCTTTTTCTTTTATTGCAAACAATATATAATTTAACTGAAATTTGTTGAATAAAATATCTAGTGACCAACTGCATAATTATGTGAAAATTGCTGAAACAATTATGGTATTTTTCTAACAAACAAGAAATAATATGATATTTACCTTTGTAAAGTGAGGGACAGTATAACTTTAAGAGTTTCAAGCCACTTGGAGCAGTGAGTGGCTTTGGTGGTCCATTATAGACACAATTAGTTGGCATGCCATTATATCCTGTACCACATACATCATACCATATACAATGGCCTTCTTCACAGGACACCTTTAATAAGAAAGAGTTAGTAAAAATGTAACAAAAACAAAAAGGATAACTAAAAACACTGCAATATATTTTTAACAGTTTGAAGTTAAGTTAAGTCATTTCAAACATTTCATCTTTATGAGCTGAAAAGAAAGTTATAGGATAGATAGTGTTGAGTGTGAAAGCTGGTGTGAATGACAAAGCTTTTCAATGTGTACTGAAGAGATTGTTGTATCACGCAGTAATAAATTAAAGGGCACAGCTGATTAGTGGAATGTCATGAGCTTAGAAGGTAAACTACAGTGAATTTATATATATAGTAATAATAATAAATTTGAAGACTTTAATCTGTTATTTTAATAAATATATATATATAATCATCATCATTGATTAACGTCTATCTTCCATGCTAGCATGGGTATATCATCATTATCATCATCATTTTATGTCCGCTTTTCCCTGCTTGCAAGGGTGAGACGGGAACTGATTCTGGCTTGATTTCTACAGCTGGATTCCCTTCCTAACACCAACCTCATTTACAGTGAGTGCTGGGTGCTTTTTTTTTTTTTCCATGGCGCCTACACGTCCACTTTACAGTGGAATGATAGGGACCCCAGTCCTATCATCTCATTTCTACAGCTGAGTAAACTGGAGCAATGTGAAATAAAGTGTCTTGCTCAAGAAAACAACATCACCCCGTCTGAGAATTGAACTCACAACCTTTCGATTGCAAGGCCAATGCTCTAACCACTAAGCCATGTGCCTCCATATATATATAAGATTGGAGACCATATTCAGTTGAACCAGGTTTATTTAAAGCTCTGTTGTACATATTTCACTGACAACTATCAGTTAAGATAGCCTGAGGTCTTCAGACGGCTGTATATATATGATGTGCGTGTGTATCCTGTTCAGAATAGGAACAGTATATCTTTATGTATAATAAGTGACTAAAAGGGTTAGTGCATCCGGATGTCAAACATTGTCTCAAAAAGTCCACTCCAACCAATGCCAGCATGGAAAAGTTGACGTAATTGTGTGTAGGTGCATGTGCAATATAAAATCTGATTTAAATAAGTTAAATTGCAGGAGGCTGTAGTAAAACAGGAAACTGATTACAACAATGTTAATATTTTCTAATTAAAAACAAAATTTCTTTTAATTATTTGAAGCCAGCTATACCAAATCAATGAGAAATATCTGGCTCTTATTCATAAGAGCAGAATCATAACCTTTTTAGAGAGTCGATGTGGTTACTTGACTTGCTAGAAATAGCAGCGTAATCACCTAAAAAAGGACAAATTGGATAATGTAGTGTGGTATATATAGTAAACCTTAAAGAGAATAGGATGTTCATGACTGAGTAAACTTGTTTATGCCTGAGCTATCAGTACTGACCTAGGGCTAAATAACTACTTTTGATCCACTTGAATTGAGAGCCATAAATAACAGAACAAAGTTGATATGGCTATGGTTTAGTTTGAATTCTTATACCATATGTACTCGAATATAAGCTGATGTAAGCCTATGTTATGTCTGAAAAATGGGAAAAAGTCCAGACCCTGTTTATAAACTGAAGCAGCTAATTATGTTTAGATGGTGAATATAAGCTGATGCTCCACCCAATTTTACCATAGATTCCTCGGCTTATATTTGAGTATATACAGTAAGTTGTTGGTAGAAAAATATGAGAAAGACATGACATCTTCCCTAGCGATGATGTCATGATAAATTTCACTCGGTAGACCACAAAATCACATATCGGGCCCCCCAGTCAGTGGCTCAGCTTGAGAGTTGATTGGTCTGCTAGCAAGGAAAACAGACATTATATGATGATGATAATGTTTCCATTTATAAAGAGTGTAATACTTTTATTTATTACGGCAAAGTGTGTTGGGAGCTGGAAGTTAGGGGAAAAGTAATGTTGGGGGAGTCGGAAGAGGAGGGGTCTAGCCACTTTTTTATGGAACCTTTTGACCAGATAGGTGGTATACAAATGAGCCTGCAATGGGCAAACAATGAAGAACAGAAGGCAAGAAGGTGCAGAGGCAGACATTTAAAGGTGGAGATAACAGTATAGGGAGCATGAATGAGGGTTCTGGCATTCGTGATTGACTATGTTGTAGATGATGATGATGTAGTGATGGGGATGGATGTGATCAGAAGGTTAAGAGGTGTTGTAGTCAGTGAGAATGGGAGAGATTTTGATGGGGGACAGTGAGCCATAAGTATGCAACAAAAGAGCTGGGGGAGAACTGTGAATTGATCAATGATGCTCCAAAGAAAGGAGTCTTCCATGCAAAATCTAGGACAAAGATTTCTGGTCTGAGTATGATGGCAAGTGAAGGAAAGTTGAATGGTTCAGGAGGGAAGAGCCCCTAACACTGAGGCATAAGATGACAATTGAGTTGAGGAAAGAGCTGAAAGGGTGGATCAAAGAGGGTATTCTAATAACCTGGAAGGAGGTGGAAAGTGGAGTGTTGCCACTGATGGCAGTAGTTCAGCCAACAAAAAATATAGTCTGGCCAGTGATAGACGTTTGTGGGCTGAATAACCATGTATCATGTCACATGGGTTGTGAGGTCAGAGATGTCTGAGAGACCTTGTAAGAGTGGAGACAAATTATGAGAATTACTCTGTTCATCAATCTAAAATCAGCATATCTGCAATACTATGTGGTTAAAAAATTATGGATGTATCAGCTGGTGAGATACAAGGGCAAGACGTCCTGTCCGACTAGGCTAAGATTCGAGTTAAACTCTGCACCAAAATTGTAGGGACAGTCCTAGGAAAGGAGAAAAAATATCTTTGTGGATGAAATGGAGATGTTGGCAGCAGAGGTTGTAGGTCATCTAGGGTTGACTAACACCATTGGGATCAATGGAAGGGGGAAACTGCATTGGGGCTGAAGCTGAGGAAAGACAAGACAGGCAAGCTGATGGTGTAAGCTAGGGAGATAAGGCAGACGTTTTCCCCAGTGCAAAGAAAATCTAGTTGGGGAAGCCAGAGGATCTAGAAAGTGGGATGGCCCACAATGCATTGGTTGGAAGACCTGAAGTTAAGGAAACTACATAATATGCACCATATGAAAATGGTTAGGACTATTTTTAGACAAGAAAGCTGATTTTGATATGACTAAGGACAATGTTCAGAAGAGTGAGTGTAAAGTTTCATGTAAAAGATAACTGGAAAGGTTGCCAGTTAATATGATTTGCTATCAGCAGAGATGATCGACTGGGGCAGGGGCCAATATGGAAGGAAATTATGACTGAGAATGCAGTTGAAATTGCAGGAGTGCTGGAGGGAACCAATAGATGTTATTGAAGGACAACAGTAATACTTTTGTTCAGAATCACTGAAAGTGATGCTTGACAGATAAAATGCTAGTTTCATCAGAGTTGCATATAGTGGAAATGGGATTATGGAAAACTAAAATCAGACAATCAAAGCCATGACTATGAGGAGGCATATATCTTTGTTTGAGGCCATGTTCTGGTACACATCATGCAGGTCAGAATAAGTTGAAGGGTCAGTGCCACGAAGAGCAGTGTTCAGGTATAAGTGTAGACATCTCAACTATGTGCCTTGGAGAAGGAACCACATCTGTCCAGATCAATGATGAGGTTTGAGTGAAACCACAAAATGGGTGCTGCACATCTGAATGAGAGAGGAAGTGCAACAAAAGAGGAATATCAGAATAATGTTTCAGTAAATAGGATGCCACATCACATTCTGGATGTCTATAGTGTTGTCAGCTTGTCAGACAATGATGGACAAGAAAATAAAATCAGTACTGAAGCCATGTGAAGGTTGCAGAGGGAATGACAAGGTAGACAGACAACTTCGAAATAGTATAAGTAATGAGGCTAGTTTCTTTCTTTTTTCAACTGTAGATAGATAGCATATACGTGTGTGTGTCTTTTCTTGTCTTTTTGTTTGATTACTGTTGAATAAATTGATCTTTAGATTGGGGAGGGGGGATATCGCGTGTTGGGGACCGGAAGTTTATGTCAGATCAGCAGGAGGAGGAGAGGGCTAACCTCTTTTTCATAAAACCTTTGGACTAAATAGGTTATGTGTGAATGAGCTCACAGTCAATGTCCTCACCATTTCTAGAGAGTGTGGTGTCTTTGAATTTCATCACATGATAGAACTGATAATCAAAATTCCTTGAGAGCACTTTCTAGAAGTGAAGTAAGCATTAATATTTGTACTATAAGTTATTTCAACAAATTTAACATGTGAAATGCCTATAAAAATAAGAACCAACAGCAAAGATGAATTAGGTTAGAGAACAGATGGTTGCCTGAGTAAACAAGATCCATCTCTTCTAATCCAACACTCATCATCATTACTGTTTTACATTCATTCTTTCATGCTAGCATGGGTTAGACAGGTAGTCTTGTTGTGGGCAATGTCAGGTCAGAACTGATTTTACTCATACAGAACTGATTTTGGCTTGATTTCTACAGCTGGGTGACCTTCCTAACGCTAACTTTATTCACAGTGAGTACTGGGTGCTTTTTACCATGGTGCCTACACGACCACTTTACAATGCGAGCTGGGTGCTTTTTTGTCGTAACACCTACATTGTTAGTTCTATACTACTATAGTTCTCTATGATGACAGATAAAAATCCAGTGATATTCTCACTGGTTACTGAGATAGATGTGACATGATCACAGCTTTAAAAAAATTCACGAGTCTCTCGTATGTTTATTATACATAAATATATTGTATATGCTATCATATACACCCCTATTATGAACTATGCTCTGTTAGTGCTGCTGTTAATAAACACTAGTATCAGTGCAATTTCCATCTATCATTACCCTATTTCTAAAACAGCTGTTGCCGACCTCACAGACCACTAAATTCATAATTTTAAATTCCGTGGACCACTAATATGAGTTTAAAAAAAAAGATAAATACATGATCAGAGAACTTCCATTTTATTAAAATGAAATGCACCTATTAAATATAACAAAATTATAAATGCTTATTTAGTTATAACAAAATTATAAATGCTTATGTAATCATAACAAAATCTTTAAAGTCAAAATTTTTCTGCGGACCACCAAATTTTCTCTTAGACCACCAGTTGGCAACCGCTGCTCTAAAAAGCATCATCCACTATTATTTAACTCTTAACATCATATAACATGAAACCATATTAGCAAGATATTCGTAAAAAGTAAAAAAACAGTACTGCCTCACATTAAAAATTTAAGTTTTTATTTTAGTTTGCTACAACTTTTCACAACAATCTATCATTCAGTAAAATTACTATAAAGATCTGAATTAAGATACCTGTTTTTAGATATGTTCTGCTAAATCATTAGAGTTAGAAAAAAATAATTTCAAAATATTAAAAAGCAATATAAAGCTGCTATAATTAGGAACTTGCAGATAAGATTAAAAGAAGGGGAAATAAAATTTAAAAAGATTATCCTCACCACAATGAAAATATGAAATGTTAATCTCTTAAAACAATTAAATATAAACACTAATCCTGAGAAGTTTTAACAATTAAGAAGTAATTTTTAAAAATAAAAATAATTATCAAATTAAACTACCTTTGGTAGGAGTAACAGATTTATCACTTTCATGGCAAACTACTTAAGCTGAACAAAAAAATTATACTAATCTTAAGCCAAACAATTTTATGGTCTTTTGTTAAATTAATGCAAAGAGCTTGTGATTAGTAAATGAAGTGAAGATAATTCAGGAAGTTGGACAAAATAAACAAAGGAAGGATTAAGATGTGGTAGCTAAAGATGATTTGGGTTAATGGAGAAAAAGGATCAAAGAGAGATGGTCACAGAAACAAATGAGTGTGTCTATGAAAACTTTATAACATAAAATAATTGTTTCTACTTTAGGCACAAGGCCAGCAATTACCCAGTGCATTACTGGTACTTTATCGACCCCGTAAGGATGAAAGGCAAAGTTAACCTCGGCGGGATTTGAACTCAGATCATAAAGGGACATAACTCTATGCTTCAAAGCATGGTGTCCGACTCTCTACCGATACTGCCAATCCCCCGCCTTCTAACATAAAATAATATTGCTGATGATGACAATGATAATAATTCTATTAGTGTTCACAATCATCATCATCATCATCATCGTTTAACGTCCGTGTTCCATGCTTGCATGGGTTTGGACGGGAGTTTTCCCACTTGAGGCAAGAGTGGTTGTCTTGCTCGCATAGGACTGTCTGGCGGGTTTTCTACAGTTGGATGCCCTTCCTAACACCAACCACATTTACAGTGTGGGGCTGGGAGGTTTTTACCGTGTTGCCTACACGGCCACATTACAGCGTGGACTGTCTGGCAGGTTTTCTACAGCTGGATGCCCTTCCTAACACCAACTACATTTACAGTGTGGGACTGGGACGTTTTTACCGTGTTGCCTATACGGTCACATTACAGCGTGGACTGTGTTTTTTTGTCGTGACACCTACACGATCTCATTTGTTTCGGCCTGGATTTTGTGGCACCAACATAACTTTACATTGAAAGGGGTGGTGTGGATGGGGTGGGGGTGTATTTTGTTAGAGATGCCTACTGACTGTAGTAGGTTTTACTTTGTATTTAGGTAACGCGGGTCTTCTCTATTACTGAGTACCGCCAAAGCTCTCGGTCCAGTGACATTGTCTTGGAGAGGTGTAAGTGTGTGAGGTCGGAATTTATCAGCTCGTCCCAGGTTTTTCTGGGTCTGCCTACTCCGTGGCTACCGTCTATCTTTATTGCCCTGCACTTTGTTATACAGCTGTCGTCTTTCATGCGCATCACATGACCATACCAACGTAGCCTTCTCTCGAGTAAACAACATCTGATCCCTCTTATTTCTAATTTTTTCCTTAGTTCGTTTATGCTTTGCCGTTCGCGTATATTACTATTACACATCCAGCGGAGCATGCAAGCTTCGTTCCTCTCTAGTCTGCGTATATCCTCTGCACACAATGCCCAGGTCTCACTGCCATGCAACATTGCTGTTCGTATGCAGGCATCATACAACCTGCCTTTCACTTTTAGGGAGAACCCTTTAGCGGCTAATAGTGGTATAAGCTCTCTGAACTTTTTCCATCCAGTTCTGACTCTAGCTACTGTACTTTCGGAGCACCCTCCCCCACTGCTGATTTTGTCACCCAGGTAACGGAAGCTGTCCACTATTTCTATAGAACCCTCTGCGCAGTTGAAAGAGCTAGTATTTTGTGGGCACTTGCTGCTACTTATTGCACCAGAGCACCGGCCACATGTAAAATCTATGTTCTTAGTTAGCTTCCCTGTGATCCCACTACATCTTTTATGCACCCATACTTTGCATTTGGGACATAAAATGGAGTTTCTACCTACGCCTTTCCTGCACACTGAGCATGGCCATTTCCCGGAAGGGACCGGCGCCTTATTTTCTTTCCTACAAACTAGAACTTTAGTCTTAGCCATGTTAATTTTAAGGCCTTTTGATTCTAGGCCGTGCTTCCATGTTTGGAATTTCTTCTCTAGCTTGGCCATTGATTCAGCTATGAGCGTTAGGTCATCTGCGTATAGGAGTTCCCATGGGCAGCCGGTCTTGAACTCCTCTGTTATAGCCTGAAGAGCAATAATGAATAGTAGGGGCTAAGAACAGAGCCCTGATGGACACCAACTTTTACGCTAAAATCTTCACTATATTCGTTGTTAATTCTAACCTTGCTCACTGTTTCTTTATACATGGCTTGTATAGCTCTCACAAGCCATTCGTCAACACCTAGTTTTCTAAGAGCCCACCAGATAATGGAACAGGGGACTCTGTCGAAGGCTTTCTCCAAGTCGACAAAGGCTAAGTATAGGGGTTTACCTTTAGCTAGGTACTTCTCCTGGAGTTGTCGTACAATGAAAAGAGCGTCTGTGGTACTTTTGCCTGACACAAACCCAAACTGCATTTCATCTAGATCAATTCTCTCTCTGATTAGTTGCACTATTACTTTTTCCGTGACCTTCATGACCTGGTCGATTAATTTAATCCCTCTATAAGTTACTCCTATCTAGGGCGTCTCCTTTACCCTTGTAACAGTTAATGATGATGCTGCTACGCCAGTCCTTCGGAACAACCCCATTCTGTATGACTTGGTTTACTATCCGGGTGACCATGGTGTGTCCAACCGTTCCAGAGGCCTTCAGCATCTCAGCGACTATTTCCGAAGGCCCAGCCGCCTTACCCGTCTTCATATCTTTGATTGCCTTATGGATGAATCTGTAACTCCTGGCGCAGTCAAAGGGGCGTTGTAGTAACAATCTCGGGCACTTGACATTTGGCAGAACTCACTTCCTCTCCAGTTCTAAACACAGCTGAGAAAGAGAGGGTGGGAGAGGGGAGAGTGATAGGAAGGAAATGAGAAACAGAAAAAGAATTTACTCCAATACTTTTATGAAAAAGAATTTACTCCAATACTTTTATGAAAAAGAATTTACTCCAATACTTGACTGGTACTTTATTGACCTCAAAAAGATGAAAGACAAAATTAACCTTGGTGGAATATGAATTCAGGGCAGCGATCTGGAACAAATACAGCAAAGCATTCTCTTCAATGTTCTAATGGCTCTATTAATTTGCCATCCCCCCATTAAAATGTAAGTGGTTTAATATCAAAAACACTAAATAAGCATACAAAAACTTCCCAGAATGCTACCAGCAGATAAAATACTTTTATCATCTTTTGTTTCAAATGAATTGGGGTAAGTTTTGAAATTTGTAATTTAGAGAGCAAGCATCCTTCATATTTAGTTTCAAAGGAATTTGAACAAATAAAATAAACACCCAGACAGAAATGAAATCAGAATTTGATGAAACTTTTACAATATTCAACTACCTCAAAAACCAATCATATCTGACAGGGCCTCCTGAAGAAATGCAGTATATGCCATATCAATACCCTTTTGCTATTAATCTGCCTAAAACTGTCTTTAAAAAAAATCAAAAAAAAATCAATAAAAAAAAAAAAAAAAAAAAAAAAAATCAACTGGCACACTTGAGACTTTCTCTGAGGAGACTACTCTCCAAACCCTAACTCCCATACAATATATGCACACTTCCTAACTGTCCCATCAACAAGACATATGAGAATGAGAATATACATGATTAACAGGATCACATGCAGAAGCTGTTGTTGCTCATACATTGGAAGCACTATCTAGATGTTACACACAGAGATCAAGGAACACATGACTGAGTGATTCCTAGAGAAATACCACAACAGAAACATTGGGGTCACCATAAAGTCCACGGAGAGGAATTCCAACAGCCAGTCACACACACAATACAGGAACAGTTTGTGAGAACAGAATGTCTTGTTTTTCTGTGTTCATCACTGATCATTTGAAAAGAAGTGAGAAAGAGATATAGAAGAAGAATTGACTCCAGTACTTGACTGGTACTTTATTGACTTCGAAAAGATGAAAGGTAAAATTAACCTTGGTGGAATCTGAACTCAGAGTACAGAGATCTGGAACAAATACAGAAAAGCATTCTATTCAATGTTCTAATGGCTCTGCTAATTCACCATCCACCCATTGAAATATTGGGTAAAACATTATTTTGTTTTGTCATCCTTTTACCCCAGACCATATTTATAACTATATCTGCATTGTACTGGCTTTCCAAACACCCTATTATTTATTACATAACTCACAATGCTTCATGTAAACTATACTGTTTTATTTTAAGTTATATCTCAAACAACAGTTTTCAAGGTTAACTGAAACACAGACAGTGTTTCATCACACATTAAATCTTGCTTGCCAACTAATCCAGGTTCTGCTGCACTTCGGACTGAGGAGGGTAAACTCTCCAAATAGCGGTTACTCTCCGACATGTTTGTGGTCAAGCCCATAGCAGTGGAGACTTCTGGTGTCCTTGGCCATGAGACCACCTGCCTACTCACCACCATCGGCATAGAGTTGGCTACCCACAGGTGTGAGCCTTGCAAGCTGGAATGGCTTTTCCAATGTGTTTCCTTCACCATCCTCCGAGGAAACACCTCTATTCTGTATGCTGGGGTGGCCAGCACGTGGGCCCTCATTTGCTGATAATAGTGAGAGATGAAGAGAGTGAGAAAGACGGAGGTCGTGACTATACCAGCGTTGCTGAAATATTTTGTCAAGTTAATAGTAACAGAAGCCATCAACTACCTCTAACAACTTCAGTTATTACTCTTTTTAGATATTTATTTTATTCTAAATGTCCCTCCTGCTTCCTACTGTCTTATAGTAAGATTTTAATAATTAGACCAGAGAGAGGTTGTCTGGCATTAAACATTGAAATTCAAAACAAATGAACTCTTGTTTTCCTTCAAAGTAGATTTTAACTCTTTAGAAAAAAACCTAATGTTGCTTCTAAGATAAAACAGATGTAATCATTTTAATGAGATACAAAATGAATAAGTGGGTTATTGTTTTAAATTGTGTAAAAAAATATAGGCATTTCAACAAACAAAGAAAAAGTATATATTCTTGAAAAGATCAACCGTTTTTGTTCTAGTACAAAAATATAGCAAGTAAATAGATTGAACCAGTTGTTTCATTATAAGGGTGAAAGGGAAAAACAAACTCCATTGGTAAATTCCTTGTTTTGAAAATAGATTTCAGAGTTGGAATTGTTTGGTCATAGAAATTCTATGGAGGAGTCATTTTAGTTAAAAACACACAAAAACTGTTATATTCATTTTGTAGTAGTCTTATGAAGTATCAAAGAATGTTGTTGCACTTCTGTGATTTCGTCTCAGAAACAATTCTAATGTATTCAGAAATAGACAAAAAGTAAATAACAGTTATTATACATTTTAAGTGGCTAAAAATGATTGAATTAACCCTTTAGCATTACTCTATATTTACTATTATACTTTCACAGTAAAGGCTTTATCTCACATAATATTGAATCAATGAGATTTTGATAACAATACCTTAACATCAGTATAAGTGGCTGGTTACAGCTGGTTTGAACAGAAAGAGGTGAGAAAATTCTGGGCGGATATGGCTGGTTTAAATGCTAAAGAGTTAAGCTGGCCAACCCTTACCATGCTGATTAGTAGCATAGCTAACTCCCTTCTCTATACAGCTAAATTATATAGTGCTTGCAAAAACAAATTAATAATGTAAGCGGAAAAGTCTACACCCAAATCTAGGCAGTGTGCCTCGGCTGCAACTCACAGAGGAAATGGTGAAGGCATTGCTGCAGAGAACAGCCAATGACACTTGCTGCACCTGCCAGTCCACCTCACAGGGCTTTGGCCTCAGGTGGAATGCACTATTTTGCAGAGGAAACAACTGTTTGGGAACTGAGAACACCAGTGGTTTTGACGGTGACTGGCACAAAAAGAAAGCAGTTGGTCAAGTCCTGGTAATTGGTTATTTTCCCCTCCTCCACATTATGGGCAGCAGTGGCTGAATTTATGGCTGAAATGCAAGGTTGGAGACAGAACATGTCACAGCATGTAGTGTCCCAGATTAGAGATTTATCCTCCTCAAATGAGAAAAGGGTTATCCTGTCTGGGTGCTTGCCATCCCCATGATCAAAGCCAGCAAGTTCCAGTTGTGATGGGAAACTGGTCATGTAAAGACTCTGATGATAATGTTCAAAGTACCCATAGTATCAGAGCTGTGATTTCTTAATTGAGAAAAGTAGCAGCTCTACCTGGAGTGACTCTCCGATCTCCGAGTTACGCACTTTATCGAGTAATGTTACAAAGAACCTTCAGAGGAATCCCATTTTGGCCGCTTGTATTCGTGATCATATTTTTAACAACCTGGAACCAGTTGATTGTCTTTCTGGAGTTTATAAAATTGTGAAAGCAAACACATTGGTGAATGAGGTTTTCTTTTAATAGTTCAATATTAAAAGATTTCTCAGGCATAGTTTTTCCATGTGAAGCTGATATATTTATCATCTTTTCAGCTGTTGAGGAAGACCTGCAGCATTACTTTACTGGGATGACTGATCAGACTACTGGATTAATTGAGTCTCAGACGGGATAATATAGCCTGAAGAGGATATAACGCTGTAGTACTATTCAATAATGTAATTCATCATTTCCATAAATCTAGGACTATCAGGTGTCACTCAATCATCAAAGGTCGAGGATATTTTTTAAGAATATTCCCACAGCAAATACCACACAGATTACTCTAAAACCACAAAAAACAACACACACAGGCTTATATTACAATTTTCTTTCCCAAATCTTTTGACATGATTGCACAAGATGTAACAATATATAAATGGAGGAATGCATTTTTTCCAGTTTGAGAATAGTTATAGATGAATTTGTGCTAACAGTCTGAGCAGTAATGATGTTACTGTTGTTTAGCCACATGTCAAATATAAATGAGCAAACCTATAGTCAAAGGCATTCCTGAATCCTTTTATTTGTTATGACTTAGCAGAAAGGAGAAAGTTAACCTCAAATAAAGGACCTAATTTGAATACTGGCAACAAAGTAGTCTCCACTAAAATCACCCAAGGGCTAGGTGGTAGTTTTAAAAGATGAAAGGACATGAGGGATATTTAGCTCCCTTTTCTTTCACAATTCAAAGGGTCACATAACAGCTCTCATTGGATTGATGTCATGGAGGAATTCATTAAGGTATATATTAATGAAAGATGAATAAAAGGTGTTATTAATAAAAACGGAAGTGACCGAGAGGAAAATATAGATAGATACCAGTGAAATGTCTCAGTTGATAGTATGGCGATAAGAACAGCTTCATCTATACAGTTTGCAATGAAGAAACTAACTCAAAGAAATCATATCAAGGTATAAATAAAACATTAAAGTTTTTGCTATTGCAACTTCGCAACTCTTTTCAGATACATTTACCTTGCTACTGTGCTTCCACTGTAAAAAGAATGTAATAAACTGCTGTGAAGAATGATTTTTTTTCTTAAATTTATCCAAATTTATTACAAGCGATTTTTTTTGTTTTGTTTAAATAGTAAACAGTACATTTTCTGGGAACAATTTGAATAAGCTTTAAAAGAACAGCATATGACAGAGCCTTTATTTAGTATTGCCAATTTAGTTAATTATGAACTAGATGTAGATGTCACAACAAAACAGCACCAAGTCCACACTGTAAAGTGGTTGTGTAGGCGCCACAGTAATTAGCACCCAATACTCACTGTAAATGAGGTTGGTGTTAGGAAGGGTATCCAGCTTTAGAAATCAAGCCAAAATCAGTTCTGTATGAGCAAGACATGGTCACCTGATCTGGCATTGCCCACAACAGGACAACTCGTCTAACCCATGCTAGTGTGGAGGAATGGATGTAAAGCAGTGATGATGATGATGTAGCTAATTTTAACCCTTTAGCATTTAAACCGGCCATATCCAGCCGGAATTCTCTCACCTCTCTCTGTTCAAACTGGCTGTGACCAGCCGCTCATACTGATGTTAAGGTATTGTTCTCAAAATAAATAATATCAAAATCTCATAGATTCAATATTATGTAAGGTAAAGCCTTTACTGCAAAAATACAATAGTAAATATAGAGTAATTTAAATGCTAAAGGATTCAGACAACATAGTTAAAGAAAATAGCTGCAAATTTCATTAAATTTTTAAATAATCTAGTGAATTGTAGCTAGCTTTCGTTGTTAGTATTTTTATAATTTAAATCAGATGTTCTACTCCTACTCAGGTAAATTTAGCAATTTAGGGTGTAATTATTACAGTTTTTGGTCTTATTTGTGCCAGTCACCAATCTGGTACTTTCTCAAGTGCACTCTACATGTGAAGAAGTTCAAATATCTCGAGGCCGTGTTCATGAGTGACGAGAGACAGGAGGCTGAATTAAGTGCAAGAATTGCAGGAGCTGGTGCAGTAATGCGCTAGCTTCAGCATTTGGTAATCAGAAGAGAAGTATGTGTAAAAACCAAACTCGCTATCTTCAATTTGGTATTTGTGCCAACTCTTACCTACGGTCATAAATCTTGGGTAATGATTGAAAGAATATGATCATGAATACAAGCAACCAAAATGGCGGACCTCAACAAAAAATTGATCTAAAGAGATCAGAGAGCTGGAAGAAATAATGAAAAGCATTCCATCTGATGTTTTAATAACTCTGCCAATTTACTGCTGGATTTTAGTAAAACAAAATAGACATTTCTATATGTATAGTGGTCAGTTAAAATTAGATAAATGTGGGTGCACTCATCATCAGGAAGGGTACATGATGGGGAGGACACTAAATTTAGCCACACGCCACTGTTTGTGGGAGTATTGCCAAGAAGTATAATTTTGCTTTGCCGACCTTGAAAAGGCATATGACCGCGTTCCTCAGGACCTGCTGAGGAAGGTTGTGGAGGAGCATGGGATTGATGGTCAGCTCTGATGTCTCTATACAAATGTCTGAGTAGTTGTGTCCAGATAAATGGTGCTAAATCGAAATCATTCAATATGGGAGTCAGAGAGAATATGATCTTCCACTTGATAGGTGTGATGTTGAGTGCTGCATGGTAGGAATGAAAATCAGTGCTGCGAAAATTGAGACAGTCGTCCTCGAAAGGAAGTCTGTGCAGTGCACTCTACATGTGAGTGGAGTTCCACTGAAGCAGATAGAGAAGTTCAAGTATCTCGAGGCCATGTTCACGACTGATAGAAGGCAGGAGCTGGTGCAGTAATGAGCCAGCTTCAACATTCAGTAATCAGAAGGGAAGAAAGCGTAAAAGCCAAACTCAGTATTCATGCCAACTATTGCCTATGGTCATGAATCTTGGGTAATGACTGAAAGAATACAATCATGAATACAAGCGGCCAACATGGGTTTCCTCTGAAGGGTCTTTGGAGTAATATTACTCAATAAAGTGCATAGCTCGGAGATCAGAGAGTCGCTACTTCTCTGAATTGAGAGATCACAGCAGCAATATTATGGGCATATGGTTAGAATGTCTCAGGAAAGAATTGCTGGACAGATTTTATGGGCAAAACCAACCGGCAGGAGACCCAGGGATTGATCCTGAGCAAGATGGTTGGATAACATCCATAAGCTTGGCTGGTCTCACTTGGGGATCCAGCAAGATCAGTTGGAGACGGTTGCTTCTGACAGGACCCGCTGGAAGGAGTGTTTGAGGATTCTGCCACCACAGCCCTCCCAGGAATAAGTGGGTGAAGAAGAAAAAGAAGTAGAGGTTTCTATGGATGGATGCCAACCACTTTACAGCCTGTATTGGGAGTATTATATTGTGACTCCAGCATTACCACCTTACAGGGTCGACTGGATATTTAAAAAAAAAATTTTATTGTAGCTCGACCTTACAAGGTGGACTGGGTTCATTTCAGAGACGGTTGCATCTGAAAGGACCCGCTGGAAAGGGTATTCCCTCTCAGAAATATGTGGGCGAAGAAGCCGCCGCTGTTCTGATATGAGACAGAACGGAAGCAAGCAAAATGGTGTTGGTGCAAAAAAGACTTGATCTGCATGCAGGTTGACCTGCATTTCATGTCGTCCCAGTTGCATTGGTATCCTGCATACAGTGAGGCCGTCCCCAACCCCGAATGTCAGAGGTGACTCGTCTCCTGTTATTCATACATTTAACATAATTTGATATTGTTCTTCGTTGAAGAGTTCAAGTCATTTTTTCTTTTTTCTTTTTGTGATGTAGCTTGGGCTAAATATCAATAACTTTTCTAACATTTATATCAAATATATATTTTCATATTTATTTATATTTTCAAAACATCTATAATATAAAAAGTAGTTGTAAGCGTTAATTATATTTATGAATGAGTGTGCACTTTTAATAGCCATTCTAATTCTTATCTAAATATCACGTGTTGGATAACGGGTGGCAAATTTTCAACCAAATGTTATTTGTGGTAGGACAAAGTTCAAGAGCTTGAAACTATAGATATATACAATATATAAACTGATTGTAATCAAATAAAAAGGTAGGAGATATTGAGGATCGAAAATAATTTCGGAGTTTTGAATAGAGCTCAGTGCCCGAAGAACATGTTTGACAAGGCTAGTTAATCAGAAACCATTAATACAAAATGAAAACAAAAACAGGTCTGCGGTTCCATAAAAGTGTAATGGGCGCTCTTCAGCTTTTGACAATGAAACATATCATTCGTTGTTGTTTAGACTCCACACAGTAGACCTACGATTAAGAGGCATTCAAACCATGACCATCTTGCCTTTTATTTTGCCTTTGTGTATCTAAGACTACATTATCTAATGGATTTTTTTTTTAAAGACAGCAATGTGCTATTTCTAGCAAGTCGAGTGACCACGTAGAAGCTACAAGTCGAGGTCGAGAGTATTTAAACACACAACGCCCTTTATTGTGTAACATTAAAATTTAGAGAAACGACTGCAGATAGTCTGTAGATATTTTGAAAAAAGAGGACTCTATTATCTAGTCAAATTTGCAGACGAAAAACATGACTATAAAGTGTGTAGTTCATACTTTACCAAATATATGGGTATATGGGCTGACAACAGATTTTAAAATGTAATACATAAATATCAATATTTACAATAGTTTCGCCGATATGTAAATCATAAATTAACCCTTTTTGTGAACAAAATATTTCATGCAATATGTTAGAGATATTCAAAATAGCAATTAAATATTAGTAAGTTTATAAAAATTAAAATAAATAATTAAGATGTTTCGATAAAGTAAAATGTTACTCTTGTCAACACACACACACAAAAATAACATTATTTCACACATGCCAATGACTATACTTTCTTCGTTACTATTTGTAATTAACTTTATTCATAAACAAAATATTAACCCTATAGACGTCAGGTCTTTGTATGTAATAATGACAGTAATGTTTATGATTTTTCTTCAGTGATAAACAAGTGAATAAATTTACATAAAATCAGGAATCGAAACAGTCGCTAACTCGGCTCGCTAGAACAGTAGTCAGAGTATTCAATAATGCACATAAAAGTTATTTATTTCGAAATAACTATAGTTTAGTGTCCCCCCACCTAGCTTTGTCCCCTTATAACCTTCTTAAAAGTACATATTTATAAAATGAAATGTCAGTAAATTGCAGTTAGGTCGTTCCCCCCTTTCATTTCCAAGCAATCGTTAGAAACTTTCCCTTTCAAAGGGGTACTTTTCAATAGATACGTTTTCGAAGGTATAGATTACGTTCCTCTAAAGAAAAAAATATCTATGACATTATCCCTATTATATTGGAAGATAAAATTAAAACAAATTCCGAAATAACACATTGTAAATATTCAGAAATACGAGGGTAGGCTGAAAAGTTCAGAGGCTAACTGTGAAATGTAGCATGCATTAATTTAAACTGTATTAATAACTACATTGTTTCTTTCCAGGGACTATGTTGAAAAATTGAACCTCATTTGGCCATTATATGAGTATCTTAGTAAGCCTATGAACTTTTCAGCCGACCCTAATAAAAGTATTAAGGAACATTAACGACAATATTATACTCTTTCTTCATTCAATAAATTTTCATTATCTATGTAAATTTCATCAACAAACATTGCATTTTAACGAAAGTTATGAAGAAACAACCAGTGCACTAAACTATAGTTATACCAATTCAATTATATAACAATCTAAGAAATAACCATTACAAAACAAAACAAAAAAGAAACTAGTTGCAACTGAACGATACGGATATATATATATAAACATTACCTTTAAAACACACCAAGAAGATAGTAACAGTAAAAAATAGAGGTGTGTATCCCGCATAAACATCGTAAATATGTATCTCTGATGTATTCCTTACGGGTTGGTATGTATATGGAACAACTATAGTAGAGAAACTGTTCTAGTTTCCAGAGTCAGAACTGATTATTAACCCAGGAGAGAGGCGTGTATTCGAGTGTGGTTCTGTTGTTATCCTAACATAATGTGTATATAGAGGAAAGCGACACTTTGATAAGCTGTGAGAAATCACTAATGTACAGAATTAGTCAATTTCCTACTCAGTGACGGGAGAGCGAATCACATGATTATTGTACGATCAGGCCACCCGAATGACTTAATACGATTGCACGATTATTATTTACCGACTTAATTTTTATCACTTATCACTACTGTTTACCTTAAAATATATTGCCGTGTCAATATCAAGATAACACTTATATTTTCAGTGATTTATTGTTTTTCTTTCTTTCTTAGTAAATGTTTTTTCTAACATTCTAACATAATGATGCGCTCAACTGATATTTCACAATTTCTAAAACATGCGATTTAGTACATTCGTTACATTTAGCTGTTTATAAAGACTTTATTATCATATAACAAATATATAAGATTAAATAGAAGTACATATATGTAATCAATTAATTGTTTACTATAAACCTTTTAAATATAATGCACAAAAATATATAATCAAAGCAAGAGAAAAGAAAAACTTCAAATCAACACCAAGTGCGTCAATCAGTCGTCGGATATTTTCGAGGACAGCCAACACACTCGCAGCATTACCGCAGGTAATAGCGATACCAAAACGCTAGAATAGCCAAACGCGCGCGGGCATCACCTAATACGTTAGTAAAGTGAGCCGCTAACAATGGTAAGAACTTCGCTGTCAGCGGTTCAACTCAACAAAATGTCTCGAACGCCACAGGCTGGAAAAAATAGTTGCTAATTCCCGGTATTTTAGGATTTTATTCGGCTTTGAATGCAGTGGCCCTCACAGAATGTGGGAGGGGCAAAAGAGAACACAAGAATTATGAAGGGATTATATAATTCTTCATTTTGCCGAATTAAAGTAGAATTTTTTAAAAGTTGATAAAAATGGATTTACAAACTGCTAAAGATTTCATGGTCTACCTCTACTTTTACAATGTCATTAAAATAGTTCATTATCGTCGTCGTCATCATCATTTTCAAATACATAGATTGTGGTTTCTGACATTTAACACACTTAGAAATTTCTGAATCCGTTTGGAATTCCACTCAGAATCTTGTGTCGCGTGACCTTTATATATATATATATATATATATATATATATATATATATATATATATACAGGGAGTGTAACGCGGAGTTATTGTAGGTTCACCCGAGTGAGCACTATGTTTAGGTTCACGTCAGTATCGAGGTGTAGAGCTAGACAGAGGACGAATGGTTACTCCTTCATTATGTTTATTGGTTTGTCACGCGCGTTTCGCTACTGATCAGCTCAATGTTCGATCTGTATCATATACATATCATTTAACGTCCATTTTCCACGCTAGCATGGGTTAGACGGGTTTGTCCCATTAGAGACGATTTGGGTCGGGTGACCGTGTCTCGTTCATATAGGACTGCTTTTGGATGGTTTTCTAGGCTGGATGCCCTTGATAACGCGAACCACATTTGGGTGTTTTTTGCCGTGTCTCCTACACGACCACTTTACAGTGTGGGCTGGGTGTTTTGTGATACCAACATAACTTTACAGAGTAAGGATGGTGGTGTGGGGGTGTATGTGGTGGAAGTAGAGGGTGGTGTAGGTCAGCTTTTATCACTTTGTCCCAGGACTTTCTGGGTCTTCCTACTCCATAGCTTCCATCAATTTTGATTGCCCTCCACCTTATATATATATATGTATATATATATATCATCATCATCATCATCATCATCGTTTAACGTCCGTGTTCCATGCTTGCATGGGTTTGGACGGGAGTTTTCCCACTTGAGGCAAGAGTGGTTGTCTTGCTCGCATAGGACTGTCTGGCGGGTTTTCTACAGTTGGATGCCCTTCCTAACACCAACCACATTTACAGTGTGGGACTGGGAGGTTTTTACCGTGTTGCCTACACGGCCACATTACAGCGTGGACTGTGTGTT
>OZ024743.1:185867254-186174754 GCA_964016885.1 Eledone cirrhosa
CAGGGGTACAACCGCAAACCTGTCAGAGACCGACCGGCATTTGAGGAGTTTGGCCCCCTCAGCCCGACGTGCAGCAGAACCTGGGTATATATTGATATATTGAAGTTAGATACGGAAAGTAAAAGAGTGTTGTCATATAGAAAGTGAAGAGAGACAGAGAGTAAAGCAGTTAAATTATAGAGAGGGTGAAAGAGGGAGAGAGAGACGACGCTAAGCTTTATAATATTTGAGAGTGAAGAGCGACAGAGAGAGTAAAGCAGTTAAATTATAGAGAGCGGGAATGATCTATTATAGAGAGAGGGAAGAGCGATGGAGAGAGTAAAGTTAAGAAACTATAGGGAAGTGTGTAGGATACATATATAATACACACGACACTCAGCTTTATAATATTATAGATGTATATAAAGTGTCTGTTTGACTGGAAACAGACACCTTCCTTTTCTATTCAGCCAAGCCCTCATTGATCTCATCAAATTCTATTTGATGATGAAGGTGAAGATGACAAGGGATATGCTACCACCCCACCCCCAGTAAATTTGTTGTTTGAAGGCAAGTGGCAGACATTATCTGAATGGGCCAAATCTCAGCTTGCACTTGTAGGCCATGCCAAGGAATACATTTAGGAGAGGGCACTTACCTTTCCTTATTAGTCAGGGCAGTTATGCATTTGTGGAATTCCTTAGATGGCCATCCTCCTCTTGCAAATTTCTCATGGGTGAGTAATTGTATTTGTGTGTTGGGTCTTGTTTGGTTTAGGTTTATTGAGCACATTTATTATTATTTTGTTGTTGAGTGGTGTTGTGAGAGGAAAATGTTTATATATATCTATAAACTATGAGTACACAAGCGCTGAAGTGGGATTTCAGGTAGGCTAGCAAAGAATGCAGGTTTTATATGTGGTCGTTGCACATGTGCAGTAAATAGCCTTTGTATGGATATGTGATGGACAAGGATCGTTGGATGAAGAAGTGCCAGGAAATGCCAGTGGAAGGAAGCTGAAGTAGAGGTAGACCAAGAAAGACCTGGGCAGAGGTTGTGAGAGCTGACTTCAAATCACTGAGACCCACAGAGGAGATGACAAAGGATTACAATGAGTGGAGAGATGTCATGCTGAGAAGGACCCATCCAACCCTTGCAAATGTGGAAAAACGGACATAAAAAACGATGATGATGATGAGGATGATATATATGTGGACTGGCCGCTTTTATATTTTTAACATCTCTTTGAATTTTCCAAACAGCTTTTAATTTTTTTTTTCTTTTTTGTTTAGTTTTCTCTTTTTCTAGAGGCACTCCATTTTGATTTTGATTTCTACTTTAAACATTTGTCTAAGTTTATTAAAAAAACTATGCCTCAAGGTATAAACAATTACCTTCTTTGGTGATTACATATTTGCTATCATTACAGATCCTGATACTACCCCACTCTTTCTTCTTCCTTAATTCTAATTCTAGTGTCCCTAAGCAGTGAAATATCTATTATTTCACATGTTCTTAATGTTAAGTTCAATAAAACAATATCAAGTCTTAACATGTTCTGTGACATGTCACATTGGATAGTGAAAGTATCAAGAATTTTTATGTCCTTAAACTTGATTGTATAGGAAGGTTGATATTCACACTATTTTGCTAACCTTTTTAATTGTTTCTCATATAAATCAGAGCTTTCTTTGAACCCTGCTCTATTAACTTTGGTGTCTCTAGGTTCTGTTATGAGCCTATACTCCTCCTCCTCCTCCTCAAAGTTAACTGAAGTTGAACGTCAATCTTTAAAGTCTTTGGAATTTAAGAGAGATTTTCATTTATTCTTATACACAACATCTCTAATCAAGTGCTACTATTTACTTATACATGGAGTAGAATTTTATCTAAAATATCCCCAGATATTAAATACAAAAGCTTTGATGAATTTGACATCCAATGAGAACATTTTGTCAAGTATTAAAGATAGAATAAATGTCTTAACAAGATGAATCTTAGGAGTCACTTTATAAAATAGAATACAAATACACAGTTGTGCCTGCATCCAAGCTGGAGATGATAGATGTTTGGATGGCTTACTGTTGGAAGTAGGTTATGTTACTACATTAGAATGAAGGACAGTACATTTGGTTCAAGTTATATCATAAAAAGCATTCATAGACAAGTGAATTGAACAATTTGATATAAGAGCATGTGGTAACTAACTATTTCAGATAACTAAGTATTGTAGAAAAGTAACAGAATTGTTTGGTTGTCAGAGTAGAAGTGTTTAAATGCAATCTAAGAGTTATTACTTAACTCGAAGTCAGCCCTGACAAAGTATACTTATGATAAAAGTAATTCCAACTATCTTTTGTTTTCAGGCATATCTAATAAATTATTCCACATTTTAATTTTTTTAAGGTCATATGGTGTAATTTGAGAAGTTTTGGGCTGCTATTTTTGCAGATTGAGTGACTATGTAAAGGTTACTCATTGATTTAATTTATAATGGGTTGATGAAAAGATGTGTATTTCTCTGGATTATCATCAGGTCAGGTTTCTGCTTTCTACTGGTACCATGTAACCCAGTATAATCTACTTCATGATCATTATCAGGTCAGGCTACTGCCTATTACTGGTACCATGTAACCCAGTATAATCTACTTCATGATCATTATCAGGTCAGGCTACTGCCTATTACTGGTACCATGTAACCCAGTATAATCTACTTCATGATCATTATCAGGTCAGGCTACTGCCTATTACTGGTACCATGTAACCCAGTACAACCTGCTTCACAGTCAGGTCAGGTCAAACTTCTGCCTTCATATATTTTACCTCCATACAATCCTTCCACCTATTCATCTTCACCATCAGTTCATCCATACTCTCTGCTATTAACACCAGGTCATCTGCATACAGCAACTCCCTTGGTAAACTCTCCTTTACTCTGCAGGCCAGTACCTCCATGACAACTACAAATAGTAGTTGGTTTAATATTGATCCCTGATGCACTCAACCTTCTCTTTAATCTCATCACTGTTCCTGTTCTTCATCTTCATGATTGTATGGGCTGTCTCATACATCATCATCACTACTCTGACCAATCATTCCTCCACTCCTAACTTTCTCAATTCCTGTGGCATGGCACAACTTCACGTGGAACCCTATTGAAAGTTTTCCCTTGTAATTGCCTCACACTAAAAATTGCATCTCATTTTTCCCCAGCACAAATCCAAACTGTATTTCATCAGTCTTTATATTTTCCTTATCCTCTTTACTAACACTCTTACCAATACCTTCAAGCCATGTTCCAATAGCTTAATTGCTCTATACGAACCACAGTCAAGAGCAGTATTTCTCAACCTTATTACCCTTGTGGAACCCTTGAAATAGTTTTCATGTCTCACAGCATCCCTGCATAAAAATTGTTATATACCATTAAAGGTAAAATTCCATTATAACAAATTTTTCAGTATAACAACATTTTTTTCAATCCCTGAGTTAATAAGAAACAAATGCTTGATTTGTTTCAGTCAATCTCATTATAACGAATGTTTTTTTTTACCCTGTGAATTTTGTTATAACGGAATTTCCCTGTATTTATCCCTGTTTCTCATGGAACCCCTAGTGACTTCTTGTGGAACCCTAGGGTTCTGGGGAACACTAGCTGAGGAATGCTGGTCTAGAGAATTGCTTCTTCCCTTGTACAGAGAGTACTCAGTTCTCAATCCACTGGAATCTGGTCTTATTTCACCACCAACCTACTGATATCTGTCATCTTCTTCATAACCCAGCTTCCCACTGCCTTTAAGATATCTTCTATAACAACTTTAACATATCTTCTATGACAAGCCAAGAATTTGGTATTATTTTATCCTGTTGACATTATATTAACTGCACTAGTTTCTGTTATCAGACACAACACAATTGAAAAAAATAATAATAATAAAAGAACACATTAACATCAGAAGAATTTATACAAAATAATTTAAAGCAGAAACATGAGGAAATGTCAACATCACTTTTATTCTTAAGTTCATGTAAGACTATTCAATGCATTGTTAATGATATTACATTTGTAGATTTGTGAAATTAATATTCTGTTATTGTTTTTCTATAGAAACACTGCTTTCCAGTAGAAGTACAGTCAAGATTTAGGTATGGTCTTCCTACACTGTAAAGTTTACAAGTCCCATCACTCTGAAGAAGAATCAGCTGACAATCATGTGTTAGCAAACATCTAGATGCACATTCTACTTCTCCGCCATCTTGCTTTAACAATAGCTTGTTTGCAACCATATGAGTTGTTTTAGTAAAAAGATCTGAAATATATACATACATATATATATATATATATATATATATATATATATATATATATATATATATGAATACACACACATATATGTACATATATATAAGAGAGTGTTGAAGTTTGCTTGAAGGATTGGGGAATAATAAAAATGGTCGTTTTGGAAGAACGACCATTTGTACATATATATATATATATACCCACACATATATGCTCATATATATAATTCAAATTAAAAGATATATGTATATCTAGAGAGAGATTGAGCCATATATCATTAGAGAAACTATAGAATTTTGTGGATATATAAAGTATATAATATTTAGCAAAAGTACATACTTTAAGGGGGAAAAGTTCTTGTTTTCCTTACGGCTACCGTTCATAGTTCGTAAACTGAAGCAAAAATCGATCTAAGCAATCGATTCTTGATTACCAAGTATCAATTTTGGTAGAGCAAAACTAATCATCAGAGGAACTCGTTTTTAGATAAGTTCCAATAAAGTACAAAAGTACCTTTATGTCTCTCATGTTCCAAGAAGTAGTCAAAACTATATATCATGGTGTGAAGAATGTTTTAACTGTGGCAGCAGATGTTGTATCTGTTAGAAATAGGTGTTAAGTACTAGTCACAGTATAAGTAGCTCAACAAATTAAGAATTTGGAGAAGATATATACCAAGTTAAGGTATCATAATATATAATATGATGATAAATATGTTTCTCAGCAGAAAAGCTCAATGGACGTTTGTCCAGAGCATAAATAATTCAAATTAAAATTTCATTATATTTATTGATTGGTGAAGCGCGTTTCGCTATTGATCAGCTAAAGTTTCATCACCAATCAATAAATGTATTGAAGGCTTAACAAATCATCCTTGTGTTATTATATTTACACTCTGTTTAGCTCTACACCTTGCTACAGACGTGTATCTAAACATAGAGTGCTCACCTGGGTGAACCTACAGTAACTTCACGTTACAGTCCCTAGATATATTTATATAAATATATATATAAATGAGATGATAAGGACTCAGGTCCCTATCATTCCACTGTAAAGTGGTCGTGGAGGTGCCACGGCAAAAAAGCACCCAGCACTCACTGTAAAAATCAAGCCAGAATCAGTTCCTGTCCCACCCTTGCAAGCAGGGAAAAGCGGACGTAAAATGATGATGATGATATATATATATATATATATATATATATATATATATATAAAATTTCAGGTTATCAATAATGTAGTGATAATATATCGTCACGTTAGAGATGAACAGCGTACGTATAGGTTTGCTCAACGAGTATAAATTATATTCCGGAGAAAATGTAGAAAAGATGAATATAAAATGAAAGTGCTTTTATAAAGGAATTTATTAGGTATTGACATATGTTTCTGTAACAGATGGAATACCTATGTATCGCTGCTTGCGTAATCATATAATGTTAGCAAGTATTCGATATATATATATATGTATATATATATATATATATATATAGTACATTATGAAGATAGAAGAAACATTAGATATAATTAGTAATAAGATATATCATACCTAGCTGGTTCTTCAGTCCCCGACTACGTAGTTTCGTGGCATATTATGCAAAAACACTAGATCATAGAGATATAGAGTTTTTGTGAGGTTCTGCCGACTTATCAAGGGGATACCTCATTAAGGATTTCAAAACACGTCTGTGATGCGCGAGATAGAATCTTGAAAAGGCGGAGGGAGAGTCAATCACGTGATACAGCGGTCAAGAAACAGAGCTAAGCCCCTTATAACCCTGAAAAAAATACCACGGAGGCGGAGGGGGTATTCATATCAAAGCCGTAGAAGAGGTGGTTTGAGGAGGCGAGAAGTATGAGTAATGGTAGCTATCCAGCAGTCACTACACTTCAAAGGTTACTCGACCAAAGGGAGTTATAAACAATAAATAGAGAAACACACAGATACATGCGGACACATACATATACATGAATATATCCACACATATCCCTGGGTTAGTGGTACCAACCTCAACCGATGTTGCTCTATGAATAACTGGGACAAAACAATCCGAATGGATTAGACTGATTCAGTATCAGAGCTATATAATACATTATGAAGAGAGAAGAAACATTAGATATAATTAGTAATAAGATATATCATACCTAGCTGGTTCTTCAGTCCCCGACTACGTAGTTTCGTGGCATATTGTGCAAAAACACTACATCAAAGAGATATAGAGTTTTTGTGAGGTTCTGCCGACTTATCAAGGGGATACCTCATTAAGGGTTTCAAAACACGTCTGTGATGCGTGAGATAGAATCTCGAAAAGGCGGAAGGAGAGTCAATCATGTGATACAGCGGTCAAGAAACAGAACTAAGCCCCTTATAACTTTATAATGTACTTTATAGCTCTGATACTGAATCAATCTAATCCATTCGGGTAGTTCTGTCCCAGTTATTCATAGAGCAACATCGGTTGAGGTTGGTACCACTAACACAGGGATATCTGTAGATATATTCATGTATATGTATGTGTCCGCATGTATCTGTGTGTTTCTCTATAAATATTGTTTATAACTCCCTTTGGTCGAGTAACCTTTGAAGTGTAGTGACTGCTGGATAGCTACCATTACTCATACTTCTCGCCTCCTCAAACCACCTCTTCTACGGCTTTGATATGAATACCCCCTCCGCCTCCGTGGTATTTTTTTCAGGGTTATAAGGGGCCTAGCTCTGTTTCTTGACCGATATTTCTACATATTGAGCAGGGCGGCCACTTCCCTGAGAGAATCAGAGTCCTATCTTCTTTCCTACTTACTAGCACTTTAGTTTTGGCTAAGTTTACTCTCAGACACTTTGATTCCAAATTCTTTTTCCATAATATATAAGCATGGAATATAGATGTTAAAAAGTAATGATGATGATAACGATGGTGGTGGTGGTGATGGTGGTGGTGGTGATGGTGGTGGTGATGGTGGTGGTGGTGATGATGATAGTGGTGATAATGTGGTGAATAAATATATAATTGTTAAACAATTTATCAGTGAATGATTATTAAATAATTAAAACAGGAATAATGTTCTTAAGTTAATCACCATTAAGCAGAGGAAGAATAATATTGGAGAAATAGGGGATTTAGATTTTAATAGATAACAGTCAGATTAATAAATATATAAGAATATTCTTATGTTAATAGTTATTGAACCATTAAATCAGGAAAAATTATTTCAAGTTTTAATGAATAGTTAAGAAATTATGAAACAATTAAATCAAAGATAACATTCTTAAGTTAATGCGTACTAAATAATGATTTCTGATTGAGGCACAAGGCCAACAATTTTGGTGGAGAGAGTTAATTATATTTACCCCAGTGTGTTACTGGTATTTTATTTTATCAACCTCATAAGGACGAAAGGCAAAGCTAACCTCAGCAGGATTTAAACTCAGAGTGTAAAGGACCCTAACTCTATGCCACAAAGCATAATGTCCAACGCTCTACTGATACTGGCAATCCATCGCACTCAAATGATTATTAAATAATAAAATCAGGTGGTTTGCCTAAAAAATTATTAGAGATAATCTCCAGTGCACTTTTTTATGGTGCGTGATTGAATGTGTAGGTCTTCTCTCCCCTCTTCTTTTCCTTCCTTATTATTACTCCCTTTTTTCTTCTTTTTTTTTAGTATTGCATAGGCTTGTTCATTATACAAATTGTACTGGCAATGTGATATTATATACATTTAATATCTCATTGTCAGTACAGTTTATAAAATGCACAAGTGTACACTCTAATCGGTTGGGTTTGTATTTTAACAATACAGACATAATGAAATTATTGAGTGAATGAGAAAACGACTGAAGCTGTGTCCATTCTATTTGATATACTTTGTTTCATAATTATATATATATATCATTATCATCATCACCATTTTATGTCCATTTTTCCATGCTAGCCTGTGGGCTGGGTGCTTCTTGTCGTGAAACCTACATGACCACTTTACAGTGTAGGCTGGGTGCTTTTTGTTGTGACACCTACACGACCACCTTACAGTGTAGGCTGGGGGCTTCTTGTTGTGACACCTACATGACCACTTTACAATATGGTCTGAATATATTTTGTTTATAATTGTATATATATATATATATATATATATATATATATATATATATATATATATATATATATAAAAAGTCCATATGATGAGTTAAATATAATTAGATACAACAGTGACATATACAAATACTTAAGTTTCATTGGGGTGTATAACCCAACAAAACTTAAGTACCTGTATATCTTACTGTTGTAACTAATTAAATGAAGCCATTAAAAAAAAAACCAACTGAAAACACTTTCTTGATTATATGAAATACAAAAAAGTTCCAAAGTTAATGAAGGAGGAAAAATTTTTACTTAGTATTTAAACATAGATTGTTTTATTTGAAAGTTAATGAATCAAAAGAATGTTTTAAAGTTTAGAAAAAACTAAAAGAGAAAGAAAAAGAGACCTGATTAGGGTCGATACATGAAAGGGATTAACTAATTTATTAGCACATATATGGAGATAAAGAGGAGCGGGGTCTTTTTGTGATAGATAGACACATTGATCTGTCAAGATGAATATTCTGTGAACTGGAGAAGCAATTTTGTTTTGTCACCATAATTGAATTAAAGATGAGTGTGATGCAATGAATGGGTAAATTAGACAGATAGACAGGGAGATGAGTGCAGAGAGATAGGGATAATGGTTTGTCTATAGGGCAATAAATGAGAGGGACAGCACATTGGTTTAGGGAAAACTTGCATTAATTCTTCAAGAATCACTCTAGAAACCAGCTTCTCTTGCAAAAACTTTCTAGATGACACTCTGAACCCGAAAACCTTACATTCTCCATTTTCTAAACCTAATGAATCCTTAAACTACATTAATTCTCCTAACAACATCACTAGGAACCTAGTTAAAAACTAGGTTCTTGTGGTTTTCTACCAGTAAACAAATCTTTCAGGACTCCTCCCAACACTATAATGATACCCTGTCTAAAAGTAGATGGAAATAACTAATTGAAATTGCTGGAGGTTGTCGTCCCCGATTTATGGAGGCAATTAAATAAGGGTAGTTAATGAAAGACCAACCATCTACTGTCAGTGTATACACTCCTAGTGGATTATGATTTATCTATTTGGTATCCTGTATGTCTGAGTATGTAAAAGTTAAAGCATGAGTTATAAGCCCTAATATTAGATCTAAATTTGACACCATTATCAATAGTTTAAAGTTAACAATTCTTATGTATTTGGAATCTTTACACAGTTGTGAGGAAAGGATAGTGGAAATGTTTGTTGCTGGGATATCTCTAGTCTATGTTTGGTATATTTCCATTAAATAAATGTTTTTTTAAATACTGCTGAATTGCACTCCACTGATTAATCAAATATGAATGAAACCAGCAGATAGGATATGCTTTTTAAGGCTAGTGGAATTCATTTACATTTACACCTTTAAACAAAGTATACTTTTTTGTCTGCTCAGCTGAGATGATTGTAAAATAATGGATTAATAACTACCTAACTTTGTCCTCTTATTCTTTCATTGCTTAAAATTATTTCTCTATCTGTCTGTCTGTCTGTCTGTCTGTCTGTCTGTCTGTCTGTCTGTCTGTCTGTCTGTCTGTCTATCTATCTATCTATCTATCTATCTATCTATCTATCTATCTATCTATCTGTCTATCTATCTATCTATCTTCCTACCTATCTGCCTACCTACCTATCTGCCTACCAACCTATCTGCCTACACACCTACATACATACATACATTCACAAAAGAGATAGGGATGCACACAAAACACAGAGATGTGACAATAAATGCAGATTCTGCAGAATTAACATAGAAGATGCCACTCATGGCATAAGCAGCTGTCCAAAGATGACATCACGGTACTATCTACCTATGAGGCATGATGTAGTGGCCAAAGCACTATACAATATAGTCTGTAGAAAAGATAACCATGACAATAAACATGTTAAAAGTTACAGCAATGTAGAAGACATACACATACATAATATGAAAGAGTACTGGTGGAATGTTCCAATAAAATGCAAGCATAACAAACCAGATATAATGATATGGGACAAGGAAAAGAAGGCATGCACAGTAGTGAAAGTCAGCTGCCCAGCAGATGTCAATATAATATTAAAGATTATCAAAAAGGAGAACATCTATACAGAACTAATAAGAAATCTCAGATACTCCACCCTGATTATGCCTTCAGATTATACCTGTGATCATTAGGGCTCTGGGATATGTTATTAACTGCTTCAGTCCAAATCTTGAGAAGCTGGGCTTCACAGAACCAGAAAGAACTCGACTAGTTACAAATACATTCTATTAATGGAACAGTAAAAATATGTAAAACAATCCAAAATTTCTGCATGTAATACACATGTATAGATATAAAACATATGCACGCGTACATATATAACTCAAAGCAAACATATACAATAAGACACAACACACACACATGCATGCATGCAAACATACATACATACATATTTATCTAGTTGATGTCTAAATTCCAATGAAAACGTCTTGTGTCTATGTTTGAAACTGGCTCTCTCTCTATTGGTAAACATTTATAGAATAACAAAATCAGAAGAACATACATACATGATGGCTGCAACTTGATTTCAAATAATGACATCGCTTGTTACTTAAGCATGAGCATCATGGACATGGCTTTTTAGTCCTGCTAGGGAATTGCTTATGGCCAGCAATATCATGCATTGCAAAAAATGTCACATATCAAGTGATGCCTGTACTTGAAGCTTTTTTAAGTGAGGAAAAGCTTTGCTCAGAGCCAATCCCACTCTCTGAACATCGAATGCTTTTTCCCAAAGAGAAGAACTGGTCTACATCATCATCATCATTTAACGTCTATCTTCCATGCTAGCATGAGTTTAGACGGGAATTGTCCCACTTGAGGCAAGATTGGTTGTCTTGCTTGTATAGGTCTGTCTGGCAGGTTTTCTACAGCTGGATGCCCTTCCTAACACCAACCACGTTTACAGTGTGGACTGGGAGGTTTTTACCTTGTTACCTACACAGCCACATTATAGCGTGGACTGTGTGGTTTTTTTGTCGTGACACCTACACGACCTCATTTATTTAGGACTGGATGTCATTGGATGGAAATGAAATTGCAGGTTTTATATCAGAGTGACCTTCTCCTAGAGAGATGTCTTTATGAAGACTAGGAGTCTCTTGCTCTACAATAAAAAGAAAGAGAGAAAGAAAAAAATACTTTATTGGATGGCCGTTGACTCTTCTGAGTTCCTCTGCTCTTTGACAGGTCTTGTTTTGCATCCCACGAAAGGTTGGTGGGGTTGCTGGTTTAGTTGCTGATGACCTGATCATGCACATGTTACCAGTAGTGCTGTATCTATGTATGTTCTGATTTTATTATTTTATAAATTTGCACCAATAGAGAAAGAGGGCGAGAGATGGTTTCTAACATAAACACAAGACTCTTCCACTGGAATTTAGACAACATCAACAAGGTAAATACGTATATATGTCTGTGTGTGTGTGTGTGTGCAGGTATGGATTTTAGTGCATGTGTGGATCTGGATGTTTTAAGTTATATACATGTGCTTATGTTTCTGTATCTATACAGAGGTTTAGTGACTTTTATCAGATCAACACAAAACTCTAGTCTCCCTCAAAGTAAGATCCTCCAGTTTCAATGCACTGGTTGTAGTGCTCAAGCCACTTTAGGAAAGCCCCCTTGTAGTCCTTGAAAGTGAAGGTGTTCAAGGCGCTTGTCACAGCTTCTTTCATCTCCTCCACATCCTCATAACAGATACCCTTGAGCTTCTCCTTCAGCTTTGGGAATATCCAGAAGTGACATGGAGCTCGGTCTGGACTGTAGGGAAGATGAGAGACAGTCTTGATCCCCATATCAGCCAAGTAATTGGTCACCAGAAAGGATTTGTGGCAGGGGACATTGTTCTGGTGCAGGTGCCACTGACCAGACATGAAGAATTCTGGTCTCTTGCAACAAAATCTCTTTCTGAACTGTTTCAAAACCTCTACATAGTACTCTTTGTTGGTTGTCTAGCCATGGGGGACTCAGTGGATGTAGATGATCCCCTCGCTGTCAAAGAATGGGATCATCATAAACTTCCCAGTGGACTTGCTTTCCCTGGCTTTCTTGGTTGTGGAGTCAGAATGTTTCCATTGGGCACTCCGTCTCTTGGTCTCTAGATCATAACAGTAAACCTAGCTCTTGTCCCAGGTTACCAGAAACTCAAAGACACTTAGATTCAAAGCTAGCCACTTCACCATCTCCCTGCTATTATCAATATGCCTCTGCCTTAGATCTTCATTGAGAAAACTTTGCACATGTTTAGATCGTCATGAATGACTCTGTGCACAGTGCCCTCAGCCACTTCAAATTATTTAACAATCATCAGAAGAGATGCATGATGGTTCTCATTCCGAAATTTGTGAATTTTGTTGACCAACTTTGGCATCTTAATGTCTCTCTCCCTGCCACACCTCCCGTCATCTCTCACCTGCTCCCTGCCCCAGTTACCTTCTTGATTAGTGTTTTACTGTTTTAACTTCAAATCCTATTAACTTTCAGTCTTCAATTTTGGGTAAAATAGATACCAGTAATACATTGTTTTCTTTGAATTAACTATGCCTTCTCTACTACAATACCTTTTAGACAATGATGACAGTGATGGCAACAATGATTGCAGTATAGCAGACATTCTGATTGGGATTATTCTATCTTATTTTTAAATATGGTATATATGGGACTCCATTATCCAATGTGTCCTTCCTCTTTTTACAGTGGTAGAGTGTAATTTGAGGGATATTTGGCTACTATTTCTCACAAAGCACGCAATTCTATAGCAGCCCTCCTGTTGGTTCATACTGCAAAATGTTGCTTTTATACGTTTGCAAATTTTATTATTTTTTTTAATTTCAATATTTGAATAAAATATCTTACCACTCCTTGAAAAGTAATTCATTTCACAAATAAAAGGGTGTTTTGAGCTTGCAGTTTCACTATGTAAATGATCTTCATGTGCCACAACTTTCTGATTTTCGTGAAAACGCATAAACCATCGATTTTTATTTACAGGAATTCTCCAGGTTGGATATTTCCAGTACCAGTGTTTTTGGAATTCAACTCCGCCAACCCAAAATTTTTCATATAATACTATAATTAAAAGTAAAAAATTACTGATTGTATCAGATTTTTGTTTGTTTATTTTAGCTGGTGTCAGTAAATAACTAATGAATCGAAATAGAATAAAATACATTAAAATATTTAAAGTTTTTACACATGAAAAAGTGATCATACTTCCTGAATATATAAACCACATCTATTTACTTGTTTAGTTCTAGCTAAACCCTGATCAAGCAGACCTATAATCAAACAATCCTGTCTTTTATTCTGACATAGTGTATCTAGAACTAGATTGTCAAAAGTTCCTTCTTTGAGATGGTAGGTTAATGCGTATGGTATTTCAATCAGGATGAGCAATCACACAGTGCAGGGAGGTGAACATGAGGGAAATGTCACTTGCATTTAAATTTTTAAACCACTTACTCATGAAGTCTCTAGAACCTCATATTGATGGTGGCAGTAATGTTTAAGCCTTAAGATCCCTTACAGTAATTAGGGATCTTAAAGCTTAACCTTTAGCATTTACATTATTCTATATATATTATTGTATATTTGTGGTAAAGGCTTTATCTTACATAATTATCTCACATAATATCGAATCTATGAGATTTTGATGTTATTTATTTTGAGAACAATACATTAACATCAGCATGAGTGGCCAGTTACAGGCAGTTTGAACAGAAAGAGGTGAGAATTCTGGCCGGACACAGCCAGTTTAAATACTAAGGGTTAAGATGTACTCTCACTTGTAATTCATCCATATTAATAAAATGTTCCTCACCCATGATATGGAGGTTTGCTTGTACATTCTTTTTCATGTCTTGTCAAAAGAAATAAATACTAAATATCTTTCCTGGCTTAAATTTAAACATGCAGTTAAATAGTCAAAATTGAAATTAAAATCAAAGAATATGATATACTGGACATTACACACAGATACTCACACACTCCATCCTTTGAATACAATGTACCTTTTTACGTTCACACATAAATATTTGACTGAATTTCTATTCTGAAACTATGTCTCACAGTTTCTTGTGCTTAGATTTTTTTTTTGTTATGTATATTGTCAAACCTTTGACTGCTTGATGAAAATGTTGATGTATTTGACTTGTATATCACAAATTTGAAAGAGTATTATTAAATGAATTTGATATTTCCAAAAGCATAAAGAAAAATTAATTAGTATGGATGATAAGAAAATTTGACAATATTTTGTAATTTGGTGAATCAAAAGATACTTTTTTCTTATAGGATGGTGTTGAAGCTTGCTTCAAGCATTGTGGAAAGTGCAGAAAACCATGTTTTTTTTAGATGGCTGCAACAAATAGGACATTAAATATTAAAAATAACGATAACAAAGTTGTTGAAAGGTTACCTTGGGGTTGTTTAATTAAGGACCAATTAAACACCTCCAAGGAACATTCTAACACATTTTAATGTCTGGTATTGTTGTGGCATCTAAAAAAAACATGGTTTTCTGCACATTATTTTATAATTGTAAACTGAAATCAGACAGAAATAGTTAATTTAATACATACTGCTGTTTCAATGCAAATATGTTTCAAAGCAGAAATTTTTCTATATCATTTCAATTGAAATGGGAAAACTGATCATTTTAAAGATATAATTTAGAAATCCATTCAATTTTATTTCATTCCTGATTATTTTTATCTCTGTGTTTAGAAATATATTTTACAAGAAGTTCCTTTGATATATTTGTATTTGTCTTTTACTATTGACTTCTACTAGAAATTAAACAAAACCAATTGTTATCTTCATTAAAGTTCGTAGAGTTTATTAATACATATTTTCTATGAATTTAACACAGTGCTGGATGCATTGATGATGCATCTATCAGTTTTATCCCCATGCACCAACGAAAATAAGTATATAAACAGTTAAGACAATGTGATAACTGAATAGTTTTCTAACATGCATTACCACAAAAGAGAAGACAATGATAACATCAATAATGAATTTAATGATGATAATCAATTGACCAAGGGCTTACACCAACATTTAGTAATGCTGAAAATACAGTAACAGGGTCAATGCACAGTAGATCCTCATAAACGTTTAATTTTGGAGACATGTATATGCTGTTTTGGGGACATTAGATATAGGGGTAATGGCAAGGTGATTGGAAGAAGTGGTGGTGGCACTGTATAGAAGTACAGATTGTTGTGTACAGGAGACAAGGAGAGGGTGAAAGGTGGAAGGAGAACTCAGTGGAGGAAATATCAACAAAAGCTGAAGGTGTGGAAATTAAAAGAGGTAACAGTGAGGTAGACTCTTAGTATGGTGGAAGATTACACAAATGAACTTGATTGCTTGGAAATATTTGAAAGATGATTTGTTAGGAAATGTTGGTGATGTGTGTGAATGGACAAAACGACCACCTAAATACTTTGAAATACTGTATTGGGATAATGAAGTTGGAAAGAGGATTGTTGAAGAGAGGAAGAGTTTCAGAGAATGGCAGAAAGTGAGGGGCATAATAGCAGAAAAAGCAGCTCATCTGCTATACAAGGTAGCCAAGGAGGTTGTGAAGAAAAAATTGGCAAGAATGCTGGAGGTACATGAAAAATTAGGTTGGTTGTTAATATAAATATAAACACTTTGAAATGAGCAGTTTTGTATCATAAAACCAGAGGCAATTTCATGGAGTTGGTATCAAAAGGGTTGAAAAATAAGGAGACATTAGATAATGTAGTTCTAGTTATATCAGAAAAGAATTTGAGAGATTCAGAGTCATACATTTTATTATAAGTCTGCTCCACTGGAATTTGACCTGAGGTTAAATGGTAAAAACAATAACAATAACCTGGCCATTATGTTTTAAGAAATGTTTCCAAAAGCATAATATGATATCAGTACAATGCTAGCACAATACCAAAGTATGATCTAGCACTTATCAACTTGGTTAACTTTCATTCCTATTCTTGTTTGACAAAAAGCACCCAATTCACCATGTAAGGTGGCACCACAATGAAAAACACCCAGTCCCCACTGGAAGGTAGTAATGCTAAAGTCAAAGTGAAAAGCACCCACTCCACCCTGGAAGATATAGCGTTGGAGTCACAATGAAAAACATTCAGTCCAACTTGTAAGGCAGAAGTGCTGGTTGCATGATAAAAAGCACCCAGTCCACTCTGTAAGGTGGTAGTGCTGGTGCCATTACAAAAAGCACCCAGTTCACCGTGTAAGGTGGTAGTGCTGGTACCACAATGGAAAACACCCCGTCCACTCTGTCAGGTGGTAGTGCTAGAGTCATGACAAAATGCTCCCAGTACCTACTGTAAAATGGTTGACATTTAGAAGGGCATCCAGCCATAGACACCAAGCCTAAAATGGAATGTATGAGCAAGATACAGTCACCTGACCAATCCAGTCTGAGAATGTGATAACTCAATTAACCCATACAAGCATGGAAAACAGATGTTAAACAGTGACTATGATGATGATATATACCAAAAATCTAAATACTTACATTTAAAATTTTTCTGTATCCAATTTTGTTCATCATTTGTCAGTAATTGAACCAAACTGTGACCATCTCTGGCACATACTAATGTAGCTGTTTCCCAGTCAGCTTGACTATAATACCAATATATTTTTCCTAATAACAGGTGATTCAGAGTTTTTTCCAGTTTCACAGAATAAAGATATCCTAATAGTGACATATAATGAACATTTTAAGTTAAATTTCAAATCATTTAATGTCAAATTAACATTTAGACAGGAATGTTAATCATAAAGTAATTCCTTGTTTATTTTACTGCCTTACACTCTATTATAGGTGGCAACTTGGCAGAGTCATTAGAACATCAGATAAAATGCTTTGCAGTATTTGTTCCAGCTCTCTGCATCCGAGTTCAAATCCCAGCAAGGGCAATTTTACCTTTTAGCCTTTTGAAGTCAATAAAAAAAATGGACCATTCAATACAGGGATTGATTCATCATCATCATCATCATCACCGTTTTACTTCCTCTATATTTCTTTTGCTCTCTCTCTCTCTCTCTCTCTCTCTCTCTCTCTCTCTCTCTCTCTCTCTCTCTCTCTCTCTCTCTCTCTCTCTCGCTCGCTCGCTCACTCTCTCTCTCTCATTCTATTTCTCCTTTTCTGAAAGAAATTGGCTGTATTCTTATCTGACAAGTGGATGGACTCTGCTAAGTTTAAAATGCCCAAGACTTGCCTTATGTTATGAGAACAGCATCCCTTTAACTCCATCAGGAGTTACAGGTTCATACATACATTTCCCTTCTCTACATTGACACTAGTAGGGAAAATGTAAACAGGGAGCAGATTCCAGATGGCTATGACTTAATGAGGGAATGATTAGTAAAATTGTTTGATGTGTAGTTTAAAGGGAAGGAAAACACAAAGAGGTTGGGTAGAGTGAGTAATTAGTTTGCAGAAACGTAGACACTATTTTAGTCATGGCAGAATATCCAGAGAAGAAAAGCAACACAAGTCATGGATATAGGGGACCTTTGGTCATGAGGAGGAGAGGGGTTGATTTGCCAAAAATGTTACACAGACAAAAACACAAATAACAAATCCTAATAAAATGTTGTTTTATCAATTGATGATTTCCAGTTGGCATTAATCACACAACATACAACTTATGATAAATATTGTTTTCAGTCTTTCTTAACTGCAAAAATATAAATTATTTTGCTAACAGTTTTGCAAACAGACATGCTGGCAAATTTTAACTCAATATCTAGTAGCACCACACTGTTTACACACATCAAACTCCAGACACCTCAGACATATCTTCATCTGTTTGAGGTTAGTGAAGGACCAATCTGTAGAACACTATATAACAGAAATAATTGCCAGCCATTTTGTTGAAGACAAAGTATAGCATGGAAATTGTTTTTATAAACAGTTAAATTGTGATTCCTTCTCCACAATCATTTTATCCAAACTAAAATAATAGGTAAATGGCAGAGCTATTCAGAGGGAATTTTTGTTGTTTATTCACTAACCAGGACTTACAATTAACCACACAACTTTATTTCTCCCTGGTAAAGTATATATATAAAAAGATAAATATATATATTATCAGAGTCACCTCAAGTGGCATCCATACATGTTAATAACTAATCATCATCCTCATTGAGTCAGCACTCAAGCAGAGATATTGACTTCTTAGTTGGACCAGAGGTCTTCATCTCACACACTAACATTCCTGCACCCTACTGGGTGGTTGGGCATTTTGGGGGCTCACATCTTGCTTACAAAATGTTCTCATGCTCTACTGAGTGCCTTTTATCATAGCACCAGCACTAGGGAGGTTGTCATATATATGTATATGTATATATATATATATGTATGTATGGAAGAGTCAGGACCCTGGCAGCTGAGCTCTTGCAAACTCTCTTTCATATTATATATATATATATATATATAATAAACTGATTGCAAGCCCAATGCTCTAACCACTAAGCCATGTGCCTCCATATATCTATATATCTATATCTATATATATATATATATATATATATATATATATATATATATATATATGTACATATATATATATAAATATAAGTATGTATACATACATATATGTATACAGACGTACAGTAGTATGTATATATATATACATACATGCACTCATATATATATGTACGTATGGGTTTACCGAACATTTATTATAATGCTCGGTTTGTTTGTAAACAAACAGCCCAAATTATTAGCCGTACAGTGTTCAGCAAGCATCGTCTGTGTGTTTGAAAGGTCAGGTTCTCTACTTGATTTGAGAGGGCTTTAATTTGACTAGCCCGCTCTCTGATCATAGCCCGCAACTCTGAAATCTCGGCCTCTGTCGTTGGTTGTGACATATCATGTTGGTATTTTGTTAGGCTGCTGTCTGGTTGCGCGTTCGAATCACGTTAGGGTCACCAATTGTAACGACGTGGTTAGTTGGTCTGGTCGCTACTTCTGATCAGATCCGAGAATAGCCCTTAAAAGGACTGTTATCGCATACGGTCTGATCGGATCTGAGGATAGCACTTAAAAGGACTGTTGTCACATACGGTAAGGATGAACAGATGAAAGCACAAGTTGAAAGGACGAGCAAGGCGAGAGATGTAGTTTCAGTCATATATATATATATATATACATATACATATATATATATATATATATATACACAGAGGTATCCACAGTAAGTTGTGAGGTCTATTCTGCATGAAGAACTCGATGTAATCCGTATGTTGAAAATGTTGTAGGTTAAGATAAATCTCGGAAAACAATAAAACATTAAAAGGAAAACAGAGTCATGATATAAGTTAAAACAATGAAATAAAAAATCAAGTCATTAGAGATATACTTCACTGCTTTATGGTCGTTTCTAGATGATGATAATACATTGTAGCTATACTCAGTAATTGATCTATGTAAGGTTAGTTACAAATTTGATTTATCTTCATCATCATCAACATCATCATCACCGTTTTACGTCCGTTCTTCCACGCTAGCATGGGTTAGACGGGTTGTCCTGTTGTGGGCAGTGTCTGGTCGGCTGTCCATGCCTTGCTCATACAGGAACTGATTTGGCTTGATTTCTACAGCTGGATGCCCTTCCTAACACCAACTTCATTTACAGTGTGGGCTGGGTGCTTTTTTGCCATGGCACCTCCACGACCACCTTGCAGTGGGGGCATATTGTCTATATGCTTCAGCTTGTACCCATTTTGTACCCATATCTTAATTTTGGATATAGATATATAAATACGGCTCCTTAATTGTAGATCTAACTCTGTTGAAAGGACTCGACTGCTGTTTCTAGTTGTGAATAACCCTATTCACGCCACTGGGTCGAAGCTAGTATGATGTGTGTATTTCTAGTAGATATAGCACGTGTTACTGGCCAGTCGCTGATTTGAACTTGAAGTGTAAACACGGATCGCCGGAGCTTCTTCCTTGTTGAAAATCCAAGTATCCACTTCCGTGGTTTACCATCCGATTAATTGGTGAAATATATTGGAATATATTCAGGGAAGATTAATCATATTATAAGGTATCTATTTTTGAAGTTCTGGTCAACTTTACGTAGTTACCTACCTAGCTATGTGTGGTTACACACTTGTAAAAATTATCTACTGTGATTATTCATGTTTATTTATATGTTAATCAATTTCTAGTTATTATAAAATGCTCGGACCTACTCGTTAGAATCTTAGCTTATTTTGCAGGTGATATGGTGCATGTCTTTCTGGCATGACACCCATAATTTTGATTTGGATTAAATTTATTTGATTTATTTTAATTTTGGATATATATATATATGGAGGCACTTGAACTCACAACCTTTCGATTGTAAGCCCGATATATATATATATATTATCCTCATCAGAGGACGTGACAGATGGACGGTCGTAAACACAAAAGCCTTCCCTAGTGAGGAATGTACATCCCAACATAGCTTAGTTGTCAGCGACCTCACGGTCAGAACTAGACGAACCCGGAAACAGAGGCCAACCTGGAGAAGAAAGATCTGGAAGCTGAAAGTCCCCTCAACCAGTAACAGATTTAAAGATATTTTACTCAACGCCTATGACAGTAAAGAAGAACAGATAGAGACATTTAATGTAGAAGAGAACTGGGAGTTCCTAAAAAATAATTTACTAGAGGCGACGGATGAGGTCTGTGGCTGGAGTAAGACCTCAAGCAGGAGGAGAGTGACTTGGTGGTGGAACAATAAGGTAGATGAAGCAGTTAAGGCCAAGAGACAGGCATGGAAAGAATGGAAGAACGGGGGGAGCAGGGTACATTACATAGAGACCAAGAGAGAAGCTAGGCGACAAGTTTACTGAGCTAGGAGGGAAGCAGAGGATAGAAAATTCAAGCATGTTTTGCAACGTGAGGACCAGAAACAGGAGGTATTCAAGATTGCGAGGCAGTGTGTCAGAGATAGTTGTGATGTCATTGGAGAGAAGTGTATCCGGAATGATAAAGGTGAGCTTGCCCTCACAAGTGCTGAGAAGAAAGATGCATGGAAGAGTCATTATGATAGATTACTAAATGTGGAGAATGCATGGGAAGAAGAGACGCTACCCCAAGTAGACCCTATAGAGGGACCAGCAGTACAAGTCAGCAGCAGCGTAGTAAGTAAGGCAATCAAAGATATGAAGATGGGGAAGGCAACCGGTCCATCGTGTATAGCTGCCTAGATGCTGAAGGCATCTGGGTCTGTAGGTCACACTATAACCACACGTATTGTTAACCAGGTAATACTAGAAGGTGCCATACCAAAAGATTGGTGCAGTAGCATCATTGTCAACTGCTACAAAGGTAAAGGCGATGCACTAGATAGAGGAAACTATAGAGGTATAAAGTTGATGGACCAGGTCATGAAAGTAACAGAAAGAGTTATAGTACAGTTGATTAGGGACCAGGTGAAAATAGACAAGATGCAATTTGGGTTTGTACCAGGAAGAGGCACCACTGATGCCCTCTTCCTTGTGAGGCAATTACAGGAAAAGTACCTAGCTAAAAGTAAGCCACTCTACTTGGCATTTGTTGACCTTGAGAAAGCCTTTGACAGAGTTCCACGTGCTGTAATCTGGTGGGCTCTTAGAAAACTAGGAATAGATGAATGGCTTGTGAAAGCGGTACAAGCCAGGTATAGGGGAGCAGTCAGCAAAGTTAGGATTAGCAATGAGTATAGCGAGGAATTTAGCGTACAGGTTGGGGTCCACCAGGGCTCTGTTCTTAGCCCACTCCTGTTCATCATAGTCCTGCAGGCAATAACGGAGGAGTTTAAGACCGGATGCCCATGGGAACTCCTGTATGCTGATAACCTCGCACTCATAACTGAATCTATGGTAGAACTAGAGAATAAATTCCAAACTTGGAAGCAGGGACTAGAAAGAAAGGGTCTCAAAGTCAACATGAGAAAGACTAAGGTCCTTGTAAGTAGATGAGAAAACAGAACCCAGATCCCCTCAGGGAAATGGCCTTGCTCAGTATGTAGGAAAGGTGTAGGTAGGAACTCCATTCTCTGCCCCAAATGCAAACAATGGGTACACAAGAGATGTAGTGGGATCTCAGGAAGCTTAATTAAGAATGTAGGCTTTACATGCAGCAGCTGTGCTGAGACAGCAAGCAGCAAACAGCCACAGGAAACAAGTACCACCAATCTCTGGGAGGGCTCTGTAGAAACAGTAGACAGCTTCTGACCGAATTAGCAGCGGAGGTGGGTGTTCAGAAAGTACAATAACTAGGGTAAGAACGGGATGGAAGAAGTTTAGGGAACTACTACCACTGCTAGCTGCAAAAGGCTTCTCCCTCAGAATGAAAGGCAGACTGTATGATGCGTGTATCCGAACAGCAATGTTGCATGGTAGTGAAACCTGGGCGCTGAAGGTGGAAGACTTACATAGATTAGAGAAAAACGAAGCCTGCATGCTCCGATGGATGTGTAACAGTAATATACGTGAACGGCAAAGCATAAATGAATTGAGAGAGAGACTGAGCATGAGAGGAATCAAATGCTGTGTGCAGGAGAAGCGGTTGCGCTGGTATGGACATGTGGTGCGTATGAAGGATGACAGCTGCATAAAAAGGTGCAGAGCACTAGAAGTTGATGGAAACCGCAGAGTGGGGAGACCCAAGATGACCTGGGATGAGGTGATAAAAGCCGACCTTACCCAATTACACCTCTCAAAGGCAACCATGACTTCTGGCGTCACGCAGTAATACAGAGTACCTGACCTCCCATGAGTACAAGCTGAAGCATATAGACAATATGCCCCCACACCCCCCACCGCAAGGTGGTCGTGGAGGTGCCACGGCAAAAAAAGCACCCAGCCCACACTGTAAAGTGGACGTGTAGGCGCCACGAAAAAGCACCCAGCACTCACTGTAAATGAGGTTGGTGTTAGGAAGGGCATCCAGCTGTAGAAATCAAGCCAAATCAGTTCCTGTATGAGCAAGGCATGGTCAGCCGACCAGACACTGCCCACAGCAGGACAACCCGTCTAACCCATGCTAGCGTGGAAGAACGGACGTAAAACGGTGATGATGATATATATATATATATATATATATATGAAAACAGGGAGAAAGAGACAATTATGAGGAAGACAAATTTTTTTTTTTCCTTTTTTTTGTGTCTCTCTATATATATATATGGAGGCACTTGAACTCACAATCTTTCGATTGTAAGCCCAATATATATATATATATATATATATATGTATATATATATATATATATATATATATATATATATATATATATATATACATATATATATATATATACATATATATATATATATACATATATATATATATATACATATATATATATACATATACATATATATATACATATATATATATACATATACATATATATATATATACATATATATATATATATATATATATATATATATATATATATACATATATATATATATATATGTATATGTATATATATATATATGTATATATATATATATATATATATATATATATATATATATGTATATATATATATATGTATATGTATATATATATATGTATATATATATATATATGTATATGTATATATATATATATATATGTATATATATATATATATGTATATATATATATATATATATATATATATATATATATATATATATATATATGTATATATATATATATGTATATGTATATATATATATATATATATATGTATATATATATATATATGTATATATATATATATATATATATATATATATATATATATATACATATATATATATATACATATATATATATATATAAATCAGGAAAGAAGAGTGACACGGTTTGCTATACAAATATAATCTGTTACCCCATATATATATATATATATCATCATCATCATCATCATCGTTTAAAGTCCATCTTCCACGCTTGCATGGGTGTATGTGTGTGTGTGTGTATATATATATATATATATATATATATTGGGCTTACAATCGAAAGGTTGTGAGTTCAATTCTCAGACCGGGTGATGTGTTGTTTCCTTGAGCAAGACACTTTATTTCACATTGCTCCAGCTTCCTCAGCTGTAGAAATGAGATGATAGGACTGGGGTCCCTATCATTCCACTGCAAAGTGGTCGTGGAGGTGCCACAGCAGAAAAGCACCCAGTCCACACTGTAAAGTGGACGTGTAGACGCCACAGGAAAAAAGCACCCAGCACTCACTGTAAATGAGGTTTGTGTTAGGAAGGGCATCCAGCTGTAGAAATCAAGCCAGCATCAGTTCCCGTCCCACCTTGTAAGCAGGGAAAAGCAGACGTAAAATGATGATGATGATGATGATGATGATGATATAACGAAGGAGGTGTGGTAAGGAATCAGATGGACCATAACGCACCAGAGTACTCAATATTTAGTGCGTCCGTCGAAACGACTTGAGCTCTGCCGTCGGGGTTAAACATTTTCATATATATATATATATTATATCAACATTTTAAAACTTAGCTGACCACTTATATTTTGAGTATCTAACTTAGTGAGTTGTTCAGCGTGACAATAGTATATTTCTAATAACAATTTCCTAGAGCTTTTAAATAAGGTTTTATTCATTTTGATTTAATAAAAGCTAGTTTCTGATAATTTTAAGTGGATTAGATAAAGCAATTGTTTCCATTTAATCTTTTCTCACACAATATATTGGACTGCAATATTTTTTATAAGGATTATTTCTATTGTAATTAGTATTGTTAAAAGAACAGTAATATAAACATATAATATCTAAACTAAGTAAATAATATTTCATCTATTAGGGGAATGTGATATAAGAAAAACAGTTTCTGTATACAATAAGATAATTATTTTTTGATAAATCTTTTGAATATCTTTCACAGATATTTTTTGGTATGTTGGTAGTTACCATTTTAGTGGTTATGTGGTTGGCTGCTATGTTTGTTGAAGTTGTTGTGTTGTCGATTATAAATTTGGTTGTTGAGTTGTAGGGTGTTGTATGTGTTGATTGGTGTGGTTGAAAAGCAATCAGGATCATGATGAATCGAGACAGACCAACTAAGAAGACCAAAACACCAAAACTGCTAATTTGTATACTTTTATTTGTGCTATGGTACATGACGATATCAAGTAGCAAAATATATCACCTCACTACACATTAGTTTTTGGATATATTTTTTTGTTTATTCAATATTAAAATCAGTTTGGTGGCTCACCTTACCAATGTATCAGGTGATGCTCATGAAGGTGCTTGGCTATTCCAGTGCCCTAGCCTCACTATCAGCCAAGGCAATGTTATGAGTGCATTGGCTTGTTTCAAATATTATTAGAGGGGAACTCCAGCACCTCTTGCTGTGGTGTTTGATTGATTGTGCAGGTCCTCTCCCACTGTTTTATTGTTTCTTTTCCCTTCATTTGTATATACATTTTAAATACAAATTGTATTTATATCAACATAATAATAATTTGTACCTTAATAAAATGTATATCTGTTAGTATATAACAGTAAGGTAAATGACCCTTAACTCATGATTGAGTCATAGGGGCATTGTCTTGACACATGGTATGTCTTGGGCATTTTAAACCTAGGGGAGCCCATCCCTCTCCAGGTCAGAACACAACCAACTTCTTTCAGAGAAGGAGAGAGAGAGAAATAATCGATCCTAGTACTGGACTAGTACTTTATTTACTGACTTAGAAAGGATGAAAAATAAAGTTCACTTCAATGGAATTTGAAAGTTGACCTCAGTGGAATTTGAAGATAGAGTGCAGTGAGTTAGAACAAATACCATGGAACTTTTAATCCAACGCTCTAATGACACTGCCAGTTTGCTACCCTGTTAGTAAATAAATGTCTGTATAAGAATGTGAATATTAAATGCCCTAGGGTTAAAAGAGAATAATAAACTTGAAGTGAAATATTATTAAACTTACCTGGTAAACATGTCATTGAAATAAAAGTAATAATTATTTGCGTTGATAAGATTCTTGACATCATTATTCTTGTAATTTAATTAAAGTTTTTGTCTTCTTATTTCTTTCTCAAATGAAATGCTGTGAAATCAACCTTCTTATTAATGCACTTGTTAATCAATATCAATATTGAATATCAATAATTATAGAATGAATGTATTGAATTGTAGACAATGAATAGATTTCAAGTTAGAAGGAAATTGATTCAAACAGCTGGAAAATATTCTACTGGTTATTTTATGCTTCATCTTATTTATCTATTTTTTAAATTTATTTATTGAGTCACTTCTATATTTAACAAGTATGAGTATCCTAATTCACTAGCTTTATTCTATGTTTGATTAGGAATGGTACTGCAGTAAAACAACATTTCTTAGAGAGTTGTGTGACAAATCATTGGTGTCTTTGTTGTATAAGGCATTAATTAATATCCTTCTAGGATTATATAAGATTACTCTATTTCTGACGCGAAATTTCAATGTTGCCATCTTCTTTTATTATTCAATTGATGACTACATGAACATAGATTATGAGGTTTCAAAGATAATCCACGAAAACATTGATTTTCATACTGAATCCCTAAGAAAAAAAAAAAAGGAAAATGCCTTATAAAACACAAATTTTCATACTAAATCTTTCAATCAACAATTTTTGTCTATGCACATATTATCATTAGTATTATAACTATAGTATGTATCTGCTTTAGAATAAGTACACCATATCACTGTGTCATAAATCGACTAAAAGAGTTGCTGTTAGGAAAGGCATCTGGTTGTAAAACATTACTTCAAAAAGTCCCATCCAACCTTACCAACATAGAAAAATTGATGTAAAAACAATGATAATTCTGATGATGGCTTTTGCATTCTAGGTTCAAATCTTGTTCAGGTCAACTTTTCCTTTCATGAATTCTGTGGGGGAAAAAAATCGAGATTTGGCATTGAAATATCAAGCCTTCAGAACTTTTAACAAAATCAACTTCAGTAATAATGACTTATAGGAGAATCATTGATACCAGTACTTCCATTCTATTCTTCTAAATTAAAACATTTTTTAAGAATTTGAACATATATATATATATATGCTTGTAATTCTTTAAACATTTTAAAGGATTTGAACATATATATATATAACTCTTTAAAATATGCACACAAATACACAGACACATAATGCATTTCTTATCTAACAGACACAGCTTCCTGGGTTCTAACTCTAGATTTGTCCCTGTAAATTGTTATTTCTCCAAAGTTATTCATACATTATTTAATCCTATATGCCATTTGTATATATACTAGCAGAATGGCCCGGCATTGCTTGGGATTCTAAACATAGATTGGTATGTTTATCCCTCCTTTCTGAAACAGTTTCGTCGTATGTTCACCAATTGATGCAAAAGCCCTAATAAAAAGTGAAGTCACCTTGGGTGAATAGGCAAATAATTTTCCATTAAGATTTTTCAAAAGCATGTAATTGCGTTCCCTCTCTTTTTTGTTGTTGTTTTTGCTGCTGTCGAGCCTCGTGAAATAAATACGTTTGTTTATATTTTGTTATTGTGTATGCAAAAATACCTGTACACGAATATATAATTATATATATGTATAAAGAAACAGTCAGCAAGGTTAGAATTAACAACGAATATAGTGAAGAGTTTAGAGTAAAAGTTGGTGTCCATCAGCCCCCTACTATTTATTATTGCCCTTCAAGCTATAACAGAGGAGTTCAAGACCGGCTGCCCATGGGAACTCCTATACGCAGATGACCTAACACTCATAGCTGAATCAATGGCCGAACTAGAGAAAAAATTCCAAACATGGAAGCACGGCCTAGAATCAAAAGGGCTTAAAATTAACCTGGCTAAGACTAAAGTTCTAGTTTGTAAGAAAGAAAGTAAGGCGGCGGTCCCTTCCGGAAAGTGGCCATGCTCAGTGTGTAGGAAAGGTGTAGGTAGAAACTCCATTTTATGTCCCAAATGCAAAGTATGGGTGCATAAAAGATGTAGTGGGATCACAGGTAAGCTAACTAAGAACATAGATTTTACATGTGGCCGGTGCTCTGGTGCAATAAGTAGCAGCAAGTGCCCACAAAATACTAGCTCCTTCAACTGCGCAGAGGGTTCTATAGAAATAGTGGACAGCTTCCGTTACCTGGGTGACAAAATCAGCAGTGGGGGAGGGTGCTCTGAAAGTACAGTAGCTAGAGTCAGAACTGGATGGAAAAAGTTCAGAGAGCTTATACCACTATTAGCCGCTAAAGGGTTCTCCCTAAAAATGAAAGGCAGGTTGTATGATGCCTGCATACGAACAGCAATGTTGCATGGCAGTGAGATCTGGGCATTGTGTGCAGAGGATATACGCAGACTAGAGAGGAACGAAGCTTGCATGCTCCGCTGGATGTGTAATAGTAATATACATGAACGGCAAAGCATAAACGAACTAAGGAAAAAATTAGAAATAAGAGGGATCAGATGTTGTTTACTTGAGAGAAGGCTACGTTGGTATGGTCACGTGATGCGCATGAAAGACGACAGCTGTATAACAAAGTGCAGGGCAATAAAGATAGACGGTAGCCACGGAGTAGGCAGACCCAGAAAAACCTGGGACGAGCTGATAAATTCCGACCTCACCCACTTACACCTCTCCAAGACAATGTCACTGGACCGAGACCTATGTCGGTACTCAGTAATAGAGAAGACCCGCCTTACCTAAATACAAAGTAAAACCTACTACAGTCAGTAGGCATCTCTAACAAAATACACCCCCACCCCATCCACACCGCCCCTTTCAATGTAAAGTTATGTTGGTGCCACAACATCCAGGCCGAAACAAATGAGATCGTGTAGGTGTCACGACAAAAAACACACAGTCCACGCTGTAATGTGGCCGTGTAGGCAACACGGTAAAAACCTCCCAGCCCCACACTGTAAATGTGGTTGGTGTTAGGAAGGGCATCCAGCTGTAGAAAACCCGCCAGACATTCTTATGCGAGCAATGACAACCACTCTTGCCTCAAGTGGGAAAACTCCCGTCCAAACCCATGCAAGCATGGAACATGGACGTTAAACGATGATGATGATGATGATGATGATATATATATATATATATTAAAATAACAGATTAAAGTTTAAGTGAAGAATCGCTGCTTTCACTCTTAACAGGATCTTCTGAAACTAAAAAAATCAATCTGTGCATGCAGAAGTAAATATTTCAAAAAACGTTACACACTATATATATATATACACACACTATATATACATACACACACACACACACGTAGATAGCGAAGTCAATGTTGTAATGCAGACAGCTAGACATACAGACAGATATTATAAGGATGCAACATTATAGCTATCCTTGTGCCAAACGTAGAAACAATTATAGCTATGTATCTATCTAAAAAGACAGACTAAGAAAGATAGAGAGATCGCTAAACGGCGCCTAATGCGGCCTCTAGGGCATTGAAAATTTGAAATATCTTTTGCTCAAAACACTCACACGACCATAAGTATTACATGTGTAAAGTTTGAAAAAAGTCGGTTGGGTGGATCTCGAGTTTTAGGGAGTCAGACAGACAGACATTCTCTGTTTTAGATATATAGATGATGAATATTTATGTAATTATATCCTAGAAATATATTATTGACACATTATTCTTATCTTTAATAACTTCCATAACATAAATTATAGGGTTTCTCAAATGAAAATCATAGATTTATCAAAACAAATTTACCTGGTTTTTATGATTGTTCTTATATCTGGTAATCCTGTCTTACTGAATAGAGTGGAACTTGTCAGATCAGACCAAAGGAATGTTTCCATTGGTCTTTTCATTGCTAGTATTATCTACCGGTCACAACTCATGGCAGAATGAGCAACATGAAATAAAATGTTATCCTCAAGGGCATAACACATCATTTAAACAGGAAATTAAACTCCCAACCTCACCATTGTGAATCCAACTCTCTAATCACTAAACCCTACATCTTCAGAATCCTGGCATATATTCTATAAAAAAGTCTAAAGTCTGTCTTGAGCCTGAGGCTCATCAGGCCAGTGCTTACCCCGGTTTCTGTGGTATTATGTAACTGAGAGTACAATACTTCCCTCTGGACAGGACAGCAGGCCATTACAAGGTTAAACCCCCAGCTATTGCTGATACTCATTGCTGAATATACTGAAGCAACATGAAATGAAATGTTTTGCTCAGGAACACAACACATAATCCAGTCCAGAAATCAAACCCATGACATCATGATCATAAGTCCAACACCCTTACCACTAGGCTATATTGCATACCCTTTAATCTGTCCAATCCTATAGCCATCCGTATTGACATTACTGGTACACTAGTTATTGTAATAATTTCCAAATGATGTGCTAGCATGAAAAACAGATGTAAAATTATAATGAGGAATTCTTGGAATTTTCTGTAAACTGTTATTTCGAATACACAATGTTTGTTGTCTAAAGTGGATTGCTGACTTCTTATCCATTATTTGGCATACAATAGTCATAAAGCAGAATATGTGATTATTTGTTAAACTTGCTTTTTATGATTACAAATAATTCTTTCTAACATAGACACAAGGCCAGAAATTTGGGATGAAGCGAAGTTGATTATATTGACCCCAGCCAACTGATATTTTATTACTTATTCTTGGCAAAAACAAAGGGAAAGTGGTCGACAGTCTGTTTCTCGCTTGTTAGCATTTATCAAAACCACACTCTCCCCTGCCTTTGCCAAGAATTATAGAAGCTGGATTCTTATAGAATTCTAGTAATATAAACAGAGGGATTGCCGGTCCAGCAAAAATTAGGTATTAGTATTGGTGCTCTGAAATAGTGATATATACATGAATGTATGTAAAATATCTTGCCAAATATACTATACATACATTCATGTATACATCGCTATTTCAGAGCTCCATATATATATCATCATCATCATCATAATTTTACGTCCGCTTTTCCCTGCTTGCAAGGGTGGGACAATATATATATATATATAATGAAATATATATATACAATATATTAACAAATGGAAACTATATTTATAAAACCATATTTATTTCATTATACATATTTCAAGGGCCACTAAAACAAACTATGGTGCGCTTTCATCGATAAAATATAATATAGGTTAGTTTTATAAATAAATATTGACATACCCTTAAAAAATGCAACCATTCTGGTTGGAATCTCCTGGATATATATATACACATACACATATATATATGTACACACACATATATATATATATAGGCCTGCCAATTTCATTTTACATTATATACATGTCTGTATTTAAAAATTATCTTTAAGTGAACATGATTTTAACAAAATATTTTTAAGTGAACGTGACGCAACCTGTCACAGGTGGTTTAGTAACTTATAAAACAACTATGTTGGCATGCAAACTAGTCCCAAACCTATCCCAACCCCCTATCACCCACTTTCAACTGTTTTTATATTTCCATGTCTCCTGCTGACACTCACCTTACTCAAATTAATCCTTTTCTATTGTGTAGAGGATGAGTGAGAGAAAGAAAGAGAGGAGATGAGAAAGAGAAAGGGAGTGAGGCGGATGTGGAGAAAAAGACAATAAGAAAAGAGAAAAGATGGGAGAGAGAAAAAAAAGTAAAGAGGCAGGAGAGAGGGAGGGTGATTGGAGGGATTCTTTAACTAACGTGAGTCCGCGTTTATATATATATTTACACACACATGTGTGTTATGGGGGGGGGGGGTTCTTTAGCAGACGATATATGTTACCATCAAAGCTTATTTTCTACATATGTCTAAAGAAATCACAGATGCTTTTATAGAAGTTGTATATATGTATGTATTTAACAGACAAAAAAATAAAACTATTTTTAAAAGATATTATTTGAATATATTATTTTCCGCTGTTATTTGAATTAACGCCGAGGTTGACTTTGCCTTTCATCCTTACGGGGTCGATAAAATAAAGTACCAGTAATGCACTGGGTAATTGCTGGCCTTGTGCCTAAAGTAGAAACAGTTATTTGAATTAACACAGAAAATATTTTTTTTGTAGTGTTTGTCGTTTTTTTGGATACAATGTGAAATCCCAATATTTTCTACATATGTCTAAAATTAATTACACCTAATATCATCATCATCATCATCATCATCATCATCATCGTTTAACGTCCGTGTTCCACACTTGCATGGGTTTGGACGGGGGTTTTCCCACTTGAGGCAAGAGTGATTGTCTTGCTCGCATAGGACTGTCTGGCGGGTTTTCTACAGCTGGATGCCCTTCCTAACACCAACCACATTTACAGTGTGGGGCTGGGAGGTTTTTACCGTGTTGCCTACACGGCCACATTACAGCGTGGACTGTCTGGCGGGTTTTCTACAGCTGGATGCCCTTCCTAACACCAACCACATTTACAGTGTGGGGCTGAGAGGTTTTTACCGTGTTGCCTACACGGCCACATTACAGCGTGGACTGTGTGTTTTTTTGTCGTGACACCTACACGATCTCATTTGTTTCGGCCTGGATGTTGTGGCACCAACATAACTTTACATCGAAAGGGGCGGTGTGGATGGGGTGGGGGTGGTGGGACGGGGGTGTATTTTGTTAGAGATGCCTACTGACTGTAGTAGGTTTTACTTTGTATTTAGGTAAGGCGGGTCTTCTCTATTACTGAGTACCGCCAAAGGTCTCGGTCCAGTGACATTGTCTTGGAGAGGTGTAAGTGTGTGAGGTCGGAATTTATCAGCTCGTCCCAGGTTTTTCTGGGTCTACCTACTCCGTAGCTACCATCTATCTTTATTGCCCTGCACTTTGTTATACAGCTGTCGTCTTTCATGCGCATCACGTGACCATACCAACGTAGCCTTCTCTCGAGTAAACAACATCTGATCCCTCTTATTTCTAATTTTTTCCTTAGTTTGCTTATGCTTTGCCGTTCACGTATGTTACTATTACACATCCAGCGGAGCATGCAAGCTTCGTTCCTCTCTAGTCTGCGTATATCCTCTGCACACAATGCCCAGGTCTCACTGCCATGCAACATTGCTGTTCGTATGCAGGCATCATACAACCTGCCTTTCATTTTTAGGGAGAACCCTTTAGTGGCTAATAGTGGTATAAGCTCTCTGAACTTTTTCCATCCAGTTCTGACTCTAGCTACTGTACTTTCAGAGCACCCTCCCCCACTGCTGATTTTGTCACCTAGGTAACGTAAGCTGTCCGCTATTTCTATAGAACCCTTTCCGCAATTGAAAGATCTAGTATTTTGTGGGCACTTGCTGCTACTTATTGCACCAGAGCACCGGCCACATGTAAAATCTATGTTCTTAGTTAGCTTACCTGTGATCCCACTACATCTTTTATGCACCCATACTTTGCATTTGGGACATAAAATGGAGTTTCTACCTACACCTTTCCTACACACTGAGCATGGCCGTTTCCCGGAAGGGACCGTCGCCTTATTTTCTTTCCTACAAACTAGAACTTTAGTCTTAGCCAGGTTAATTTTAAGTCCTTTTGATTCTAGGCCATGCTTCCATGTTTGGAATTTCTTCTCTAGCTCGGCCATTGATTCAGCTATGAGCGTTAGATAATCTGCGTATAGGAGTTCCCATGGGCAGCCGGTCTTGAACTCCACTGTTATAGCCTGAAGGGCAATAATAAATAGTAGGGGGCTAAGAACAGAGCCCTGATGTACACCAACTTTTACACTAAACTCTTCACTATATTCGTTGTTAATTCTAACCTTGCTGACTGTTTCTTTATACATGGCTTATATAGCTCTCACAAGACATTCGTCAACACCTAGTTTTCTAAGAGCCCACCAGATAATGGAACGGGGGACTCTGTCGAAGGCTTTCTCCAAGTCAACAAAAGCTAAGTATAGGGGTTTACTTTTAGCTAGGTACTTCTCCTGTAGTTGTCGTACAATGAAAAGAGCATCTGTGGTACTTTTGCCTGACACAAAACCGAACTGCATTTCATCTAGATCAATTCTCTCTCTGATTAGTTGCGCTATAACTTTTTCCGTGACCTTCATGACCTGGTCAATTAATTTAATGCCTCTATAGTTACTCCTATCTAGGGCATCTCCTTTGCCCTTGTAACAGTTAATGATGATGCTGCTACACCAGTCCTTCGGAACAACCCCATTCTGTATGACTTGGTTTACTATCCGGGTGACTATGATGTGTCCCACCGTTCCAGAGGCTTTCAGCATCTCAGCAACTATTTCCGAAGGCCCAGCCGCCTTACCCATCTTCATATTTTTGATTGCCTTACTTATTATACTACCTTCGACTAACACTGCCGGTCCCTCTATTGGGTCGATGTGGGGGAGACTGTCTTTCTCCCATTTATTCTCCTCATTTAGTAGCCTTTCGTAGTGACACTTCCAAGCTACCTTTTTATCAGCGTCAGTGATGGCAAGTACACCATCATCATTAAGTACACACTTCTAATATACATTCGTATACAATTCTAATATACATTCGTATAAAGAGATCATTTAAAACAACTTTACTGAGTGAACAATACATTCTATAGTTGTTTCTATTTCGGAAAGAGTGTGGTGTGTAATAATTGTTTCTACTTTTGGCACAAGGCCAGCAATTATTTCAGTGCATTACTGGTACTTTATTTTATCGTGTGGTGTGTAATAATATCACTTCAAATGCCTAGAAAACGTTCCAGATCATTATATGGAAGGTCATCTTCAGAGGCTAAGAGAAAGAAAACACAGCAATCTGAAGAAAGTGAAGAAATTCGGCATGCCCGTCTAGCTGCTAACAGAGCCCAAACAGCTTTAGCACGAGCACACCGTTTGGATGAAAGGGAACAAAGGACTGCTGCTACACGAGAACAATAAATTAAGGAACAGCAGCAAATCAGACGAAATGCTAATCAAGCACATCGTTCTACTGCCCGAGCAAGAGAACAAGCCACAAGTAAAATGAACTGGCTGATGGATGCTTTTTCTTATGACCCCCCAAAAGGACTACATCAGTAATCCACAAATCAACATTGGGAAAATGAACAAATGCTGCCAGTATTGTGGTGCCAAGAAGTGGGCCGCAGAAACATCAAGTCTATGCTGCTCAAAAGGCAAAGTGAGCCTTAAAACAATACAAGAACCTTCTGAATTTCTGAAGAATCTGCTCCTTCAGCATATACCAGAAGCACGACACTTCAATAAATACATCATAAAATATAATTCTGCCTTTTAAATGACATCTTTTGGGGCTGACAGGAATGTGACTGACTTTAGATTCTGTACAACTTATAAAATTCAGGGACAGTGTTACCACTTAATGGGTGGCCTTCTACCACTTTCACAGGAGCCTCACAAATTTGTGCAGGTTTATTTCATGGGTGGAAATGAAACACAGGCACAACAAAGATGTACCAATGTCCATGGTGGATTGCAGTTCTACATAGTCATAAAGTTACAAGAAATGCTTCACCAACATTACATGTACGTCAGTGTAATTAAATATGCACTGGAGCATATGAACAACACCAGAAATCGTAAAATCATCATTAGGACAGACAAACGCCCAGCTTCAGAACATGAATGCAGATTCAATGCACCTGAAGTTGCAATCATAATGGTTGATGAACAGCATGAATGACGTGACATTGTTTTGCGAAAACGAAGTGGACATTTGGAGCGAAACTCATAGAACCTATGATTCACTCCAATATCCGCTCATCTTTTGGAATGGTCAAGATGGATATCATTTTCAGCTGCGGCAGATCAGCCCAGGAACGGGACAAGAAACTGGCTGATCAATCAGCTGCAAAGAATTCTATGCTTAACATTTCATGGTACGTGATCACTTCAACCAAGTTCTGTGATTCAAAGAAGTAACCAGCCAGTTCATGGTGGACATGTATGCCAAAATTGAAACAGAAAGATTGGGTTTTCTGCGAAGGAATCAAACTAAGTTGAGGGCAGATAACTACATCCACTTTAGAGATGCCATCAATTTTGATGTTGACCCAAGAAATATTGGCCAGCCAGTCATACTACCATCAAGCTTCACGGGAGGACCACGTTACATGCATGAACGTACGCAAGATGCAATGGCCTATATCAGAAAATTTGGTTGGCCAGATCTCTTCATTACATTTACATGCAATTCAAACTGGTCAGAAATATCAAATGAATTATTTCAAAATCAAAAACCAAAGGATCGACATGACCACATTGCTTGGGTTTTCCATGAAAAGCAAAAAAAAAACTCATCTGGCTCCTAAAAGAAGGAAGAATCTTTGGAGAGGTTAGTGCTTGGATGACCACTATTGAGTGGCAGAAGAGAGGTCTTCCTCACTCTCACACACTAATCTAGTGCAAGGAGAAGATAAGACCAGATGATGTTGATAAGATCATTTCAGCAGAGTTGCCTGATAAAGGTGGTGATCCAGAGCTCTTTGAAACCATCAAGTCCAAATTCATTCATGGTCCATGTGGAGTCATCAATCCAGCCTCTCCCTGCATGAAAAATCAAAAATGCAGCAAACATTATCCTAGAGCTTTTATTCGGGAAACTCGGACTGACAATAATGGATACCCCCTTTATCGTAGGCGTAGACCAGAACATGGAGGTAATAATTGTTTCTACTTTAGGCACAAGGCCAGCAATTACCCAGTGCATTACTGGTACTTTATTTTATCTACCCCGTAAGGATGAAAGGCAAAGTCAACCTCGGCGGGATTTGAACTCAGATCGTAAAGGGACATAACTATGCTGGCTAGCAGTTCGAGGAGAGGAGCCAAATATAAACAATCAGTGAGTCGTCCCACACAACAAATTGTTGTGTAAACTTTTAAAAGCTCATATCAATGTTGAGTATTGCAGCTCCGTCAAGGCAATCCTATATGTCACAAAATATATCAACAAGGGCAGTGACATGGCTACCTTTATTACTGACAAAGAACTCAATGATGGTTGACTGCATGAGGTCAAACGGTATCAAACAGGTCGATACATTTCCAGCAATGGAGCTATCTGGCGAATCTTTGGATTTGATATCCACCAACGCCACCCAACAGTGGTCAACCCTCGCAGTCCATCTGGAAAATGGACAATGAGTGTACTTCACTGAGATCACTGCTCATCAGTTGGCACAAGCATAACATGACACTACACTAACTGCTTTCTTTAAACTCTGCCAGAATGATGAATTTGCTCGATCCCTCCTATATGCTGAAGTCCCAACATACTACACCTGGACAAATTGCAAGACCTGGAATTGAAGAAAGCAGGGTCATTTAGTGGAAGGTCATGAAGTCAAGTCAAGTGATGCTATTGGGCATGTTTACAATGTCCATCCCAACAACAGACAATGTTTTTATTTACGGCTACTTCTGCATACTGTTCGAGGACCAACGTCATTTGAGGATCTTAGGTACTTCAGAGGAAGGGAGTGCGCAACATACCAAGAAGCATGTAAACAACATGGACTCCTGCATGACAATGGACACTGAAAGAAGTGCCTAGAAGAAGCAGCAATCACTCAAGTAGCCAGTCAAATAAGACAATTATTTTCTATTATGCTCACAGCATGTGGAATTGATGAAGCTCATCTACTCTGGCAGGAGCACAAAAACAATATGTCGGACGACTATCTATACCTAGCCCAAAGACATCATGGCAATATGTATATGGATTTACAATCAAGCTCTCTGTGACCTGTCCCATCGAGTTCAGGCAATGAATAGCACATTAGCTAACTGCGGGATGCCAGAGCCAGATGAAGAAATAGAGGTAGCACAAGACATTTTTCAGGAGACAAACTACGATATTCAAGCATTGCGTAAGTTTGTGGATGAAAATGAACCTCAATTGATGGATGACCAGAAATACGCCTACCACAACATCATTGAAACCATTCAAAATGATAGGGGAGGACTTTTCTTCATCGATGCTCCTGCTGGCACAGGCAAGACATTCCTCATAAACCTCCTGCTTGCAAAAGTTCGCCAAAAGCAACATATTGCCCTTGCTGTGGCTTCAAGTGGCATTGCAGCAACACTTCTGGGTGGAGGAAGAACTGCACACTCCATGTTTAAGCTGCCCATAGATCTCACACGGCATGAACAATCATTTTGCAACATCAAGAAGAACTCACCCAGGGGCAAGCTTCTGCAAACATGCAAGATGATAATTTGGGATGAAGCTACTATGAGCCATAAAGGAGCAACTGAACCTTTGAACCGGACGATAAGGGATCTGAGAGAAAATAGTTGCATAATGGGAGGAGTGACAATGGTTCTTGCTGGTGATTTCAGAAAAACTCTGCCTGTAATTCTTCGAGGGACTCGAGCTAATCAGGTCAATGCCTGTCTGAAAACATCCTATCTCTGGCTCCACTTTCAGCTGCTGAGCCTTACAACCAACATGCGAGTGGACTTAACTGGTGACGAAGGTGTCAGTGAGTTTGCCATCCAACTACTAAAATTGGGAAATGGACTTCTTGAAAAGGACTCCAATGACAATATTCAGTTGTCATTTGGCCATATCATTGACACAGAACAAGAACTGATTGCCAGAGTGTTTCCAAACATTCAGACCAGGCAATGTGATCCGAAATGGCTCTGTGAACGAGCAATCTTAGCACCTAAAAATGTTGCTGTGAAAGAAATCAACAGAAGGCTGCTGGAGAGAAAATATTACCGGGAGAGAAAATATGCTACAAATCAGTTGACACAATCACTTCTCAAGACCAGGTTGTAAACTATCCAACTGAATTTTTGAACAGTCTTGAACAAGCGGAAATTCCTCCACACAACCTGATACTGAAGCTTGGAGCATCAGTTATGCTACTTCGCAATCTGGATCCTCCAAAACTTTGTAATGACACAATACTCATCATCAAAAATATGATGTCCAATGTTCTAGAAGTTGCAATCATGTCAGGAAAATTTGCTGGTGACAATTGTTTCATTCCCAGTATACCTCTGAAGCCAACTGATTTGCCATTTGAATTTCAAAGACTTCAATTTCCGATCAGACTCACTTTTGCCATGACCATTAATAAATCTCAAGGGTAATCATTGAAAGTCGTTGGGTTGAATCTGCAAGATCCTGTCCTTTCACATGGTCAACTCTATGTTGGCACAACAAGGGTTCGGAACCCTGATTGTCTCTTCATTGAAGAATGTTGTTTATCCAGAGTCTTTGGAATGAGCAATTTTGTAATTCCTCATTCAATGACAATACACACAGATCCTAATTCCTTAGTCATGTAGTTTGCAAGGAATTCTGAAGCCGCAAATTTACTGCATAGTGTTACTTTGGAAGAATATGCAGGCATTCCTGGGTACCTCTGCTATATAAAGTAGTATAAGTGAGGACTTTGTTGGGTAGAAATAGCAGCCAAATTTCCTTCAAATCCCACCTTACTTTCTCAGGTATGTATATATGTATGAAGCAAAAAGGAATGGTTCTATGTGATAACTTGATCTACTAGTAATATTAGCAAAATCTATTTCAAATCACAAACAACTGTCTTACACACATACATGTGTGTGCATGTATCTATGTATGTCATGTGAGCCACTATAACTGTTAGTATAGCTAATAGAAATAGAAAACAAATCTCCCTCAAACAAGATCCTACTGCCATAGAGGCAAAGATTGGTGAAAGCTACAGTGTACAAATTTAAATACACTTTCCCCGAATTACAGAAATGAGTAAGTAAATGCTTCATTCAATCATAAACCAATGCTAAATTGATTTTCTTATTTTATTTATGCTTTTTTGAATTTCAGAGGTTCAGACTGAGCAAAAAAAAAAAAAAGAAAGTAAAGGATAAATAAAAAAAATCTAAATGTATTTTTTGGGTCATGGCCTTTTCACTGACAACATACGTAATGATTCATCTATGAGTAAAGCATTATATATATGCTGACTGTAATGGAGAGCAGTATTCAAAAAATCACCACTGGAAAAAACTAATATTTTTATCTAGATGATTTACTTTGACCAAATGGCAATAAATATTCTGCTACAATTCCTACTTTGGTTAAAATTCAGCAATCATATTTGAATGGTCAAATATTTTGTAATGTGTGCCAAATATATTATAACTTTCATAAAATACCCGGATATCACCGGGTAGCTCAGCTAGTATAATATAAAAGAAAGATGTTTATTGGTTGAATCACACGAAAACTGTACATGCACCTTGGAACATTACCAGAACAATTATCACATTACATCCACCATAAACTTCATAGAAACTGCTTTTCATACCCAAGCATCTCTGTCTGCTTAATATGCTTTTATACCTGTATTGTATTATGTGATACCTTTGCCATACTGTGATATATATATGCTTAGCACCATTGCTTGTTTCTTACCTGGTTATTCTGTACATGCCTAACACATCTACACTCTTTCTATATGCTTGCATATGTATTGCTAATGTCCTCATTTTGCGAGTAACTTTCTTCTTTAATTCCTCTATAATTGTTGTATTATTCTTGTATAATCTTTGTCGCATCCATTGATACTGACCACATCAGCTTCACTCTTTAAATATGACACTGTTAATGACAACACTAACATCTATGTATCTATAACAAAATACTGGATTGTATGAATACAACAGGAGACGTGGTTGTGTATATAAAGTTTAATTAACAAATTGCAGTTATGTAGAACAGAATGGTTGACAAGTCAATGAAAGTAGATGAAAGAACGAAGTAAAGTTATTTGTTACAGTTTTGAAGTTAGCTCGCAAGAGGCCATGTTAGGGTTGCCAGATGAACACGCCTGGCCGAAGGGCCAGGCAGGTTAGAAGGCCAGGAGCCAAAAGGCAAATGAGAGGTAGAGAGCTGAAAGTTATTCCCTTTATAGGTCCTGGGACGGAAGTGACAAAAAGGGCTCTGCCACCCCAACGGGAAGCAACTCCAGTTACTTCCTGTCTAGAGAGCGTTACTCTATTGGTGATGTGATCATCACAACAAGGGAGGCAACTCTTGCTACATATCTTTACGATTGTTCTGTGGAATAGGAGGTTAATTATATGTCTAAACTTTGCTAGTGCTCCGATGATTCCAAACGAAAGTTTGGAAGAAACGATTGTCAGCAATAAAATCTTTTGAACATAGTTTTGATTATTCTGTCATTTATATATATATATATATATATATATATATATATGTGTGTGTGTGTGTGTGTGTGTGTGTGTGTGTGCATATACACAGATAATTTCATTTATTATATGCATGAAACTCATGGCACTCAAGTCACTGGTATATATTCATAGTTATCATCATCATCACATCATGCTTTAATGCATTGTAGCGGATAAAATGTAACACCAGTTGTAGTGAATAGTTGGTATTCTTTTGATGGTAGTTTTGATGAAAAAAATAATGCCATGATTGAGTTAACAACGTTTATTTATTAATAACAATATTCACTTTGAACAGCGAGTAATATTATTTATGACATGAACCATTGCTACATTAAATTGCTAGCTGCTACGAGCTAGGGTAAATGCATGTATCTCAGAAGACGGTGATGTAAAAGTTGTGATGTGTCTTACAGATACAATATGACAGGAAGACTAAAGAATAGGTGAAGCATAGAATGTAAACAATATGAACTTACTATGTGTGTGTGTGTACCTATTCTTAGAATATATTCTTCTTCTCAAGGATGCTGCTTCATGTCTGGCTGCCTGGCTGTGTCTGTGACTGATAAGGTGGAAACCAGTAAAGGCCAGGACAGAGAAGGGATAAAAGGTCAACTGATGCTGACTGCTGCTTCGGGTCTGTCTTGGGTTCCTTAACTCCTTGTATTTATAATAACCTTATAGTTAGATGGATGGATATATGAGGTTGATTTATGATCAGGCATGTGATTATTGTCTCCCAAGAAGCTGGGGTCACAGGTCATGTGGAATGTACATTTATCATCGCTGTCTTTGACAATATAGTCCCAGAGGCGAGAAACCTCAGATTCACTTTCGAATCTTTGCCGGTAAAACATAGGAGTATTCCGTTATAGCATGTTCTTCCATGTTGGCGTGGGTTGGATGGGTCATCACAGATCAAATTAGTATTTAATTGAAGCTACTGTCATCCCAGATGAGCCGGGCGGCTGCATCTCACATGCATTCAAGCTTTAGCATAGTATCTACAAATGGATGCCCTTCCTTACACTAACTACTTTACTGAGTGTGTTGGGTACTTTTTATCATGGCTTCAATACAAGAAAGGTTGTCATATCTTTGACATAACTAAAGAGTTCTCTCTGTCTTTTGGCATGGTTTTGATGGTTGGATGTGCTTCCTAACACTAACAACTTAATAGGGTTGTGGTGCTGTAGGTCACACACTGGAAGCGAAAGGGGTAAGTGTTCTGTCATCAGTGGGAGGGAGCAAGATCAAAGGATCTTTCACATGACATCTGTCACGTGTCTTACACTGTCTTTACAAAAATCTAATTTCTGACCATAGTAGAGTAAGTCTCATTCTCGGGTTACGCAGCTAGATATAGACACGACAAATGAGAGGTCCCTAATGTTGAATGTGATCTGTGTATATACCACAAGAGTGTATTGAGTGCATTTTATCATGACACAATTGCTTTCACTTTACAGAGTGTACTAGGTGCATTTTATCGAGGTACCAGCACTAACACTTAGCAGAGAGTACGAGGTGCATGGGCAATCGTCGTGCCTTCAACAAGGCGAAAAGAGACGGCAATGAGGGAGGGAAATAAGAAAATAAAAATGATTCTACATTCATAGCTGAAAGCAATAATGGCAAAGCCTATTAGAGAACAGTTTTTTTTTTATTTTTTATCTAACGGTTAAGATTTTTGTAGGTGACGATACGCGTTTTAATTTTTCTAAACTTTACACAATCTTCGAATTTTATTAAGTTATTATTTCAATAGAAAGACGAAAAAAAAAACCACCCTATCCAACTGATCACACAAAATGATCTATCTGTCAATTTTGTGTGTTTTATGAAGACAAGTTAGAATAATTTCTTATATAGAACACCATAAAATAAGATTTAAAAATGCGCCACCGATCTCTGTTAAAAGAAGTAATAAAAGCGGGTGCAGTTAAGAGTAAAATACATCAAATTAGAGTAATCTCCCTTGTTTTGTTAATCATGGCGCGTCATTGGGCTTACGGACAAGTAAGTTAAATTTTTGTTTAGGCTCATTGTGCTGCGTTGTCCGATTTGAGTCAGAAAGAAAGATATAAAAAAAAAACAAATAACCAAAAAGCCGAGTTTACTGTTGAAATGGTACACGCTTTAATATATTGGTAACAATTCTGATATTTCAACTGAATGACGGCTTTCGACAAATATTCTCTATATATCTCTTCTTTCTCATCTAAATTTTGATTTAGTAATTTACGTTTGTATGTTTTATTTTCTGGTGAAATTATTGTAATAGTATAAAGGCTTTCTGGAAGACTTGTTTTCTCAGAACATTTACTTTCATTTGACCTTAAACAAATTAATAGATGATTTTGAATTTTTAAAAAATTTATTGAAGAGTTATTTTAAAAACAAAAGAAATACTTATATTTATGGTCTAAATATTGTCAAGGAATTTGATTTGCAATTTGTTTCAAATTAATGAAATAATTTATCATTTCATGGGATTAACGATTTTGAATTGAGAATAGTGTTTTTTTATTCCATTTTTTAAAAAGACGTTCTAATTTCTAAATTATATATCTGAAAATTATAGTAACTGAGATGACATTGCAATAAATTTCAAATAATGTTTATGAAGCAGCCATTAAAAGCCATTCATTTGGTGTGTCAATTTTACGCATGAAAATCATAAATTTGAAATGTTCACCGAGAAACAATACATTGAAATAAAGACCTAAACATCTTTATCAATCAGGGTTTCTTTTGTTTTTGTTGCTTTTCCAACCCATAATGTTTTTTTTTAAACTGACACGAATGACCATCAACCATTTTGAAGAGATGATTTATATCGTTTTTAAACATACGCGAATGTTTTTTTAAATATTTGAAGAAATATAACCCATAGAATTTTTTCTCAATTTACTGCACATAATTAGCTTGTTTTTTTTATTCTATATCACTAATTAATATAAATTTATATTGGCCTCTCAAGTACGCGCATTTTTAAGTGCTGTTAGAATGGCTAGTATGTTAAACATTTTTTTAACCCTTTTAATACCAACCCGCCCTGATTTTTATGATACATAACGGCTCTTTTAAAAATGTTCTTACTTATATTAAACTCTTCCATTATAATTTTAAGAATTACTTGAGTGATGTTTAGAACATCTGTTTACAAATCAAAAAGGTTAGTTATCTCATTAAATTCTTCAAATTTACAAAATTAATTGATACACAGGCAGTGTATTTCATTAGAAACATGGTAACAAAAGGTTTGATTTTCCTACACGTATAGTAATCTTCAAATTCATAAATGTACGACTTGTTAGGAATTTGTTTTTAAACAGATGGAAGCTAAACTTTATTGATAATTACTTGAAATCTATTGTTTTTTGTAGTTGGTAATATTTAGTGACTTTATTTCAAGCTATAAATTTAGTGCACTTGAACTTATTCCATTCAGTCTAAGATCCTACTACATTACTTGTATATATTTGTTTTTGTTTTTTATTTTTACATTTATATACTAGCTACACAATTCATTCCTACATGCATACGATGAAAGTCTCCCACCATAATTTTAATTATTCCTCATTTAGTCTTAAACTTCTGTAGATTCTATCGAATTTTTGTTTCTCATTATCTCTGACTATATTTCCATATGTACGCGCTAACAGAAATGGAAGAAATGGGATTATGTAGCTGATTAGTTGTGATTGACAGGGAACCCGAGCGATAAGCTTTTATGAGGTCACTCAACCCGCAAGAAATAGCAGCTAAATCATCATCATAATCAAGCTCTACCCTTTTAGAAAAAAATGTACATTTAATAATGTGGTCTTTGATGCATTTTGGATGAAAATAAGTCATGGCTGGAATGGTTTTGATGACAAGTTTGTCGTAACCAGTGATGAACTGGGGTTAATAAACAACTGGGGGACGATATCCGTGGAGTTGTTTGATCAGTTTGAAGATTTGTAAAGTCTATCGGATCGACTTTGCTAAAGGCTTTGTTGATATCGAATACAGCAACTTTTTCTCCATTGCTTAATACTTGGTTATTCATAGATATATAATTTTCATTGCATTAATGTCCAATTTTGCATTTTGTGAATTGCCAGTTTTAGTGGAATGTTAGATAAACTGCTGTTTCAGTATTTGTTCTGACTCTTACCATTTTAAGTTCCAATCCTGCCTGGGCCAACTTTGTTTTCAATCCTCCAAGGTCGATAAAATAAAGTACCAGTCAAGTACAGGTGTTAATTTAATTAACGTTGCCCTTCCCCCGAATTTGCTGGCTTAGTTTAAAGCTTAACCCTCTTGTTATTCTATTTCTAATTGAAATACAGTGAAAATAATCAAGAATATAACCATTTCATTATTCAGCTGGTGATAGGGTGGTGGATTGGGAGTATTGGACAACATGCGTTACGGTATACAGTTACGTCCCTTTACTTTGAGTTCAAATTCCTCCGAGGTGAACTTTGCCTTTCATCCTTACGGGGTCGATAAAATAAAGTACCAGTAATACACTGGGATAATTGCTGGCCTTGTGCCAAAAGTAGAAACAATTATTCAGCTGGTGATAGGGTGGTGGATTGGGAGTTTTGGACAACATGCGTTACGGTATACAGTTACGTCCCTTTACTTTCTGAGTTCAAATCCCGCCGAGGTTAGCTTTGCCTTTCATCCTTACGGGGGTGATAAAATAACGTACCAGTAACGCACTGGGGTAAATTTAATCGACTTTACCCTCTCCTCTAACTGTTGGCCTTGTGCCTAAATCAGAAAACATTAAGCTGGTGTTGGAGTAATTCTAAGCTTTTCAAATAAAACGTTCCCAGTACAACGCCCTGATGTAATTGGCATTAATAGACTAAAACGTTTAGTATTAACCATGTAGCATTTACATTACTCTATAATTACTATTGTATTATCACATTAAAGGCTTTATTTTACATAATTATCTCACATGATATTGAATCTATGAGATTTTGATATCATTTATTTTGAGAACAATGCCAGTTACCAGTATGAGTGGCCAGTTACAGCCAGTTTGAACAGAAAGAGGTGAGAGAATTATGGCCGGTTTAAATGCTAAAGGGTTAAAAAGGGTAACGTTATTTTTTCATTGATAAGATACTCTATTATTTTTCCTGTTCCATATACATTTTGAGCACTTTTAGCATTTGTATATTCTGCTTACCTCAAAACAGAAAATGGTTATCTGCTAAAAATAGTTGCCAAGTCTCAGAAATTATACCCAACCATCTCAGAAAAGGTACATTGAATATTGTACTCCTGAAATATAGGCGTTCCAGTCATGACCGTCTTTAGATCTTGTTTAATTGATATAGTAATTGAGAATGCAATATTAATATATTTTACTTTTAGTTAACACAATTAGATTTCTAGCAAACCTATGACTGATATGTATTGCATACCACTGTCTTTACTGGTCTTTCTTATAAATGTAACATTCCTAATAGTCCCAACACTCAACAGAGATAACTACAGATGGAGTGAGACTGGAAAAAAATTGGCCTCTTCATGTGAAAATATTTTCTTTCTGGTAGCTTCTGAATCACAATAAAATGGTGAAAGCCAATCCAATGTATTTGGAACCCAGTTAGGTATTCAGCAAGTTTGGTTTTAATCTGTTAGCATCATCATTTAAAATCTATTTTCTGTGCTTGCATAGCTTAAGTCTTGTCACTTACTGAGATTAGACAGGTCAGAGGACCATATCTTGCTTATATGATCCATTTTAGGCTTGGTTTTCTACAGCAGGTTACCATTCCTAATGCCAAACACTTTACAGCATGTACAGGGAGCTTTTTTTGTGGTGCCACTACAATCACCATACAGGTTGGACTAAGTGCTTTTTGTTGTTTCACCAACGTTACCATAGTGCAGGGTGGACTGGGTGCTATTTATCATGGCAGAAGCACTGGGAGAATGAACATGTCATGGGGAAGGCCTTGAAAAGAGTGTGTTGTGCTTAGTATATTCTGGAGCACGTCTGGCTTTATATGCATGGGCTGGACAGGGAAGGTGTATCAGGGATCTGGAAAGGGGTAGGAGAAAAGTTCATTAAATGTTTATTTTCCTTGAAGAATTCTAAATGATATCATTTTATAAAAATGGCTTGTGTAGTTGATTTGATGAACCATGGAGATGTCACATGAAATGAAAATGATTTATGTTAAACATTGTATCTTAGAATGTGTATATTTCTTGACTCACCTATAGATTAGCATCATTTGTATCCTATAATGTAATAAAATGTAGAGTTCACTATCCGTTATGAGATGAGTTAAAATTACACCATGGTCAACTTCCCTTTTCATCATTCTAGGGTTCATAAAATAAGTACCACTGAAATAGTAGGGTTGATTTGTAATCATCAATAACCTCCCCTTCAAAAACATGTATGACTTTGAGCCATTGATATAGATAATTAAATAAAGTTAATATTTAATTTAATAATAAATATTTAAGATAGCAGGCAATGAATAGGCAAAGTCATTAGAATGTTGGATAGAATGCTTTGCAATATTTATTCTGGCTCTCTGCAATCTAAGTTCAAAATTTGCAGAGGTCAGCTTTGCCCTTTATCTTTTTGAGGTTGATAAAAAAAATGTACCAGACAAGTACTGGGGTCAATTCTTCCTCTATATCTCTCTCTTACTTACTCACTTTCATTCTCTCCTTTTCTGAAATAAATCAATTGTATAGTCATGGATAGGGGATGGGCTCTGCCAGGTTTAAAATGTTCAAAACATACTGTATGTCACTATGGTGCCTTTACAGCACCATATGTTACATTAAAGATAGCTTTCATCCAACCAAAATTATGAGTCCTAAGTTAAGATAATCTCAGATTTTAAGAATTCTGGTTTTCTATATCTGCTATATCTTGAGAATTTGGTGTTAGTTTTTATTCAAGATGAAAACATTACAAACATCAGTATCAGTGTTTGCCTACCAAAATGGCAGAGAATTGTATACAAATTTTTGGTGGTTTATTAGCAGTTGGATTTCATTAATGGTAAGTGAGAGGAAGGATTGGCAGTTGTTAGAATGTCAGCCAAATGTTTAGCGGTATGTGTCCTAGAATTCTAAGTTCAAATCCCACTGAGGTAAATTTTACTTTTCATCCTTCTGGGGCTGATAAAATAAAGTACTAGTTAAGTACCAGGATCGATTTTATTGACACCCCTCCCCACAAAGAAATTGCTGGCTTTGTGTCAAAAGTAGTAATCATTAATGGTAAGTTTGAAATTATTCAGGTGGAAACATGTTCTGTCAAGCTGATAAAATGAAATTTTTGAAATTGTTATGCTAATTTAAAACTTTTCAATAAGGGCGTGTTTTATGATTTAATAACCTTTAAAATGTTCAGCAATGTTTACAACATTTCTTAACCAAAATTGAAAATCGATGAATTCAAATGAAAAAAAGTGGTAAAATTGAGTGTTATTTTAAGATTTTTTTTTTTGTAAAGTGGTTGCTGATTAGAAAGGCATGTCAGAAAACCTGCAGAGAAGTGCCTAACACTAATCACTTTATAGCATGTATTGGGTGCTTTTATTGTGTATATCACCAGCACTAGGGAGGGTTTCATGTTCTTGACATATCTAAAGGATCTTCCCAACACTTTGTTTGGCAAGCTTTCTACAGCTGGATGCCCTTCCTATGACCAACAACTTTTCAGCATGTACTGGGTGTTTATCGTGTAGATCACCGACACTAGAGAGGTTGTTGTCTTTGACACAGCTGAAGGGTCCTTTCACTCCTTTTAAGGGATTGTAAGTCAGTTGCAGGAACATGTAAGCAAGATTCAGGCTCTTGGCTCACCGTGGGGTCAGTACCTTTACTTTTGAGTACCAACCTTGTCTGATGATCACCTGTCCAACCCTTGTTACTAAGGAAAGTGGACGTTAAATGATAAGTGAAATTGGCCTTGTGCCATGCATTAAAATTTTAGTCACTTGTTTAAGAAAATACTGCAATATATGTATATATATTTACAAAACAATATTACACATTATGTTGGGTACCACCAGATTTCATACTTGAACAGATAACTTGATTTGAAATGCATCTGTTTTTTATTCCTCAGGCTTTCATGTTTACAATGACTGATTCTGTGGGAATATGAGAATATAGATTTACCAATAGTTGTTGAAATACATAAATTGGTGGTGATAAAGTTTGCTTTGTTTTTATATATTAAGGCTAGCATAGTACTTGTCAAAAATGACTGTATAGTATAAAAATATTAAACAATTCCTTGATTATAACATTCTATATGAAAATGTATGAATCCGTGAGTTTTCCTTGACTTTGTGTATAGATGTATATATATATTTGCTAGCAGGGAAAGAGAGAGTTAAATGATTATTTAAGTACACACGCACGCGCGCGCGCACATATATATCATAAAACATTAATCACATAACCGCTTTGTGCTAGATTTGTCTGGTAATTTGGAGCATATATATACTTTATTTTCCTACCTCTCTCTCATACAGTGACAAAATTGTCACTGATAGAACAGCTACCTATCTGTCTATCTATTTGTCTGTCCACATACCTATCTGTCTCTATGGAGCTATTTTTTAATCTATACAAGTGGGTGCTGAAAGGTTCCTGGCTTTAAGGGTATTGCGAAAGCGTAGAGCTGTTACCTTTACAGGGGAGGTAAGACTGCTGCAATAAGTGTGTGGAATATGTTGAATAAACTCATAATTAATTGATCCTCCTTTAGTTTTTTTTACTCAAAGCCAGGAACTTTTCAGCACCCCTCATATTTACTAATGTACCAATATTTAGACAGTAACAGCAACAAAGCATGAATCCCAACCATCATCATCATCATCATTTCCATTTAATGTCAATTTTTCCACACTTGCATGGGTTAGACTGGTTGTCCATGCCGAGAGGCAAGTCTGGCCAGGGTTGGCTGTGTGTCACACCTTGTTCTGGCGAGGACTGTAAATTTGGCTGGGTATTTTACTGTTGGATACCCTTCCTAACACCAACAACGTTTACAGTGTGGAACTGGATGACTCCATTATGAGGAGGGACAGTTGGCTGCGCTGAACATGTGTCAATGGAGCCCAACCCATCACACAGTGGAACCATAGTTTTGGAGCCCAGTCCTGGATGGCACTGGAACGAGGAGCTTAGACCCATCTTACAGTGTAGCCAGAGTTTTGGGGCCTGGTACTGGGTGGCACTGCTATGAGGAGGGATCAGTTCAAAAATAGATACAAAAGTTGAACAAAAACATCGTAATTTAGTGGATATATATTTAATAATTGTTTCTACTTTAGGCACAAGGCCAGCAATACCCAGTACATTACTGGTACTTTATTTTATCGACCCTGTAAGGATGAAAGGCAAAGTTAACCTCGGCGGGATTTGAACTCGGATATATATTTAATGATGAATGATAATATGAAAAAACATTATTGTAACTGATTTAAATGTAAAATGAAATACAGCAATAACTAGTGATGACAAAGAAGGCCTGGGAAAACATGAGTATTCAAGCGTCTTACTTGAAATGTACTCAAGGAATTAAATAAAATATTTTTTATTTTCCCTGTCATTTTTGATGGAGACTATGCTTGTGTGTTTATGTATGTCCCACCCTTGCAAGCAGAGAAAAGCGGACATAAAATGTGTGTTTTTATATATATATATATATATATATATATATATATATATATATATATATATATATATATGGTCATCCTTCTGTAGAATCCTAACCTGAAACAGTCCTATATAAGCAAGATATGGTCACCTGACCTAACTTGCCTCAAATGGAACAACCCGTCTAACTCAAGCTAGCATGGAAAATGGACATTAAATGATATATATATATATATACATATATCTATAGCAGTAGGACTCGTATAGTTTTATTCACAATAGAGGTGTATATGAAAGCATATAAAATATGTTTGTGCATGATAAACATATGTCTTGCTATGGGTGTTTTAAGCTGTGATTGTCACAGCTAGCCCAGTGACGACACCAGACACTAGTGTTTCATGATTTTTTATCCTTCTTCAGTGACACTTAGTACTGAGACTGGGATAATCTATACCTTATATAGATTTTGTGTATAAAATGTCTTCTAGCAATGCTCATGTGTATATAATGCAAACTTTACTGGCTTGGATTAATTAGCAGTAATACTAACACAATAGGATTCTTAATGGAGGCGTATATGAAAGCGTATTCAATATGTTTATATAAAATGAACATACATAAGTCTTGCTATGCAATCTTAACAGCAGAATCTGTGTTTGTGTTTTTATTGTTGGGTTTAATTCAGCTGTCATTGTCTTTTGATTAATGTTGGGGAAAAGAAAAAACAAATATATGTAATGTTTTTTTGTTTTGTTGGCTTTGCATATTGAAGTAGTTTCTGTGCCTAGTTGACTGTTTGTGAGGGTTATAGTATTGGTATTGTAAGTGTACTGTGTATGTTTGTATTGTCTGTAATTTTGTTAGCCATTGCTGAATGGTATCAATATTGGTATCTAGTTATGTAAGTGGCAGTATATTTAACATTATGTATACATTGGTCAACTTTGCCTTTCATCTTTTCAAGGTTGATAAAAAAGTACCAGTCTAAGTACTGGGATCAATTCTTCTTCTATATCTCTTTCTCACTTCCCCTCTCTCACTTTCTCTGGAAGAAATATGATGTACTCAGACCTGTAGAGGAATGGGTTCCACAAGGCTTAAAATGCCCAAGAAATGCTGTTTGTCAATATGGCACCCCTATGACTCCACCAGGGACCATATCATTACTTTACAGAGAAAGGTTTTGGTTGTTGTATTAGTGTTGTGTAATGGGATGGTTCTCTGTGTTTGGTGGATTATGTTTTGTGCGTATTATTAAATTTGTATTGTGGGTGTCTGGTATATAATTTCTGTTGCCATTTCTGTGGTATTGTTATATTTATCCATATGTTTCCGTTCATGGTGCCATGAAAAATGCACTCGGCCCGCTCTATAAAGTCGTAGTGTCAGTGCCATAATAAAATGCTCCCAGTCCACACTGTAAAGTGGTTAGCGTTAGGAAGGGCATCCAGTAATAGAAACCATGCCAAAAATTGAATCATCATCATCATCATCGTTTATTGTCTATATGCTTCAGCTTCGGCTTGTTCCTGTGGGGGGTCGGGTCTTCAGTATTACTGCGTGACACAGGAGGTCACGGTCGTGTGTCATTGCGCTTGAGAGGTGCAATTGGGTAAGGTCGGCCTTAACCACCTCATCCCAGGTCTTCTTGGGTCTCCCCACTCCGGCTTCCATCAACTTCTAGTGCTCTGCACCTTTTTATGCAGCTGTCATCCTTCATACGCATCACATGTCCATACCAACGTAACCTCCTCTCCTGCACACAGCATTTGATTGCTCTTATGCTCAGTCTCTCTCTCAATTCGTTTATACTTTGCCATTCGCGTATATTATTATTACACATCCATCGGAGCATGCAAGCTTCGTTTCTTTCTAATCTGCGCAAGTCTTCCACAGACAGCGCCCAGGTTTCACTTCCATGTAACATTGCCATTCTTATACATGCATCATACAGTCTGCCTTTCATTTTGAGGGAAAAGCCTTTTGCAGCTAGCAGTGGCAGTAGCTCCCTGAACTTCCATCCTCTTCTTACCTTAGTTATTGTACTTTCCGAACACCCACCTCTGCTGCTAATTTGGTCACCTAGGTAGCAGAAGCTGTCTACTGTTTCTACAGAGCCCTCCCAGAGTTTGGTGGTGCTTGTTTCCTGTGGTCGTTTGCTGCTTGCTGTCCCAGCACGGCTGCTACATATGAAGCCTACATTCTTAGTTAAACTTCCTGAGATCCCTCTACATCTCTTGTGTACCCATTGTTTGCATTTGGGGCAGAGGATGGAGTTCCTACCTACACCTTTCCTACATACTGAGCAAGGCCATTTCCCTGAGGGAATCTGGGTTCTGTTTGCTCGTCTATTTACAAGTACCTTAGTCTTTGTCAGGTTGACTCTGAGGCCCCTTCTTTCTAGTCCCTGCTTCCATGTTTGGAATTTCTTCTCTAGTTCAACCATGGATTCAGCTATAAGTGCGAGATCATCCGCATACAGAAGTTCCCATGGGCATCCGCTCTTAAACTCCTCCGTTATTGCCTGCAAAACTATAATGAACAGGAGAGGGCTAAGAACAGAGCCCTGGTGGACACCGACCTGTATGCTAAATTCCTCACTATAGTCATTGCTAACTCTAACTTTGCTGACTCTATGCATGACTTGTACAGATTTCACAAGCCATTCATCTACTCCTAATTTTATAAGAGCCCACCAGATTATAGCACAGGGGACTCTGTCGAAGGCTTTTTCCAGATCGACGAATGCCAGGTAGAGCGGCTTACTTTTAGCTAGGTACTTTTCCTGTAACTGCCTCACAAGGAAGAGGGCATCAGTGGTACCTTTTCCTGGTACAAACCCAAATTGCATCTCATCTAGTTTCACCCGGTCCCTAATCAACTGTGCTATAACTCTTTCCATTACTTTCATGACCTGGTCCATCAGCTTTATACCTCTATAGTTTCCTCTATCTAGTGCATCACGTTTACCTTTGTAGCAGTTGACAATGATGCTGCTGCACCAATCCTTTGGTATGATTCCCTGTAGTATTACCTGGTTAACAATACGTGTGGTTATGGTGTGACCTACCGACCCAGGTGCCTTCAGCATCTTGGCAGCTATACTCGATGAACTGGTTGCCTTCCCTGTCTTCATATCTTTGATTGCCTTACTTACTATGCTGCTGCTGACTTGTACTGCTGGCCCCTCTCTAGGGTCCGCTTGGGGTAGGGTCTCTTTTTCCCATGCATCCTCCTCGTATCTTTCATAATGGCTCTTCCACGCAGCTTTCTTCTCAGCACTTGTTAGGGCAAGCTCACCTTTATCATCTCGGACACACTTCTCTCCAATGACATCACAATTCTCTATGACAACTACCTCGCAATCTTGAACACCTGTTTCTGGTCCTCACGTTGCAAAACATGCTTGAATTTTCTATCCTCTGCTATCCTTCTAGCTAAGTATACATCGCCTAGCTTCCCTCCTGGTCTCTATGTAATGTACCCTGCTACTCCCGTTCTTCCATTCTTTCCATGCCTGTCTCTTAGCCTTAACTGCCTCATCTACCTTATTGTTCGACAACCAAACTCTCCTCCTCCCTGTGGACTTGCTCCAACCACAGATCTTGTCCGTCGCCTTTAGTAAGTTATTTTTTAGGAACTCCCAGTGCTCTTCTACATTGAATGTCTCTATCTGTTCTTCTTTACTGTCATAGGCGTCGAGTAGAATATCTTTAAACCTGCTACTGACTGAGGGATCTTTCAGCTTCCAGATCTTTCTTCTCCAGGTTGCCTTCTGTTTCCAAGTTCTAGTTTTGACAGCGAGGTCGCTGACAACTAAGTTATGTTGGGAGGTACATTCCTCACCAGGGAAGGCTTTTGTGTTTACTACAGTCCATCCTGGAGTTGCTTGACACTAAACATGATTGTAAATTCAAATAATAATAGTGCCCACCTCCTACAACTTTGCAGTGAGTTGAATCTTGTTGGAAATACATGGTTTCACCAAAACTATAAATACATAGGTAGCTGAAAACATCCTGGCTCTAACCATTGGCACATGTTAGACTGTATAGTACACCATCAGGATCTCCCAAGACTTTAACAAGAAGGGGGCTGAATGTTGAACTGAGCACCGACTAGTTAGGTCGATCAAACATTTCTCTCCAAAATCGTCCCAGAGTAAAACAGAACATAGTCTCCCCATCCCCGAAACACTTAATGGGCACATAAAGCTTCCGAGTGTCAACTTTCTGCTGACACTAAGATCTCAAGAGGCCTCTAGAGCCTATTGAAAAGGCATATGGTCAACAGCAAGCAATGTTTGCTCTTCTCAGATCTAAGGTAAAGAAACATACTGGCAGGCTGCAAAGAAAAGGTGGTGACCATTAATCAATATTTTATCATTAACGAAGTTGTAATCTACCAACAGCTTGACATTATTCACTCTCTTAATGTTTGTACATGTGAGGAAATTGTGCTTTCTGTGAGCTAGATGAAAGATAATAAAACTTCTCGGATGGAGGGTTAGACTAGTGTTAAAGTATGGGAGCATGACATCTAGGGGAAAAAAGGAGGTCCCCCAGGAAGTGCTGGTTTCACCCTAATAGAAAGGCTCTAAATCAGAGTGTAGGAATTTCAGAGGAATCTCCCTATTGTCCTTGGTAAAATCCTTTCCCATGCCATAACAAAATGCATTCAACCTACACTGTAAAGTACCAGTGTACCAGTGCCATGATAAATGAACTCAGCCCACTTGGTAAAGTGGTAGTGCAGGTACCATGATAAAAGCACCCAGTTCACCCTGAGAATTGGTAGTGGTGGTGCTATGATGAAATGTGTTCAGTACATGCTGCAAAGTGGTTGGCATTAGGCAGAGCATCCAGCCATAGAAACCATGCTAGAATGGAATGTATGAATAAAACACACCCATCTGACATAATCTGGCCTCAGATTGTAACAACTTGTCTAATCCATGAAAGCATGGAAAATAGTCAGTATATTTAATGTTGGTCAGATCCAGTAGTGTAGAGAGCAGAATGGAGTACAAAAGACATATTTAGTGTCTGCTGTTCCAGATGTGTAGCAGACAGAACATACCACTGTATCACTGTTTATTCACACCTCTAAAACAGTTGACACCTTCAACAGAGAGATGCTGTGGAAGATATTTCTAAGACGGGGTTGTTCAGAGAAATGTGTTGCAGGGTTGTTCAGAGAAATGTGCATGAAGGCAAGGGGTAATTATATTGGTTCTCCCTCTTCAGTAAAAAATGAATTAAAATAAGGGGAGGTTGTTGCACCTACTCTGTTCACAATATACTCTGCTGTGGTGTTTTTTTGTGGATTTCAAAGGTATATACATTAAATATCACACATCAAGCAAGGTATTCAACTTATGTAAATAAACTTATGATTTTATCCACCCTATTCAGAGATCTCTTACATGCAGATGACTCCAAAATAGTGACAAAGCAGAGATCCAAATATAAGTTTTCATGGACCACCAGTGCTTGCAAAGCGCTCAGGCTCAAAATAAACTTCAGTAAGACTAGCCATTTACAAACCTACTTCTAACCAACCTTCAGTGCTAATGGGAAACTGTTGTAGATAATTCAGTCTTTTGTGTACCTGAGCAGCACATTTATAGATGGTGAAGGCCTTGACACTGAAATTTCTTTCTGCATTGATAAAGCGTTGTGATGTTCCTCAAATGTTGAAAAGCACCTTTGGTTCAAACATGGCATAAATATGGTGACCAAAATCTTTGTATATAGAGCATGAGTTGTAATGGGTCTTCTATGATGTGATTGGAACAATTAGCATAGAAATATTTTCACTGGATGTAACAACAGTAAGCTTCTTAAAGCCACCTTACCTGCTAAAACAGGGGTTAGCCTTGTGGGCTCCTTGACAAGCTTCTCTATTTTCTCCTTTATTGCCTGCATACCCTAGCTTTCATTTCTTTCATCATTTTTAGTATTTCTTTGTTTTTTTCTTTCCTCTACTTCCTTCCACATTCATTTCCATCACTCCTCTCACTCAATCACTTTCATCCATCCACAACATGTGCTCCAACCATCTAATTCCATTTCTCTTCACAACATCCATCTCTGGTTTTATTCCCATCATCTTCTGCAATTTATTGTTTGTCTTCTTCTCTGTTGGTAATACTCCATTCAGCCACTGAACCGTTCTCATTTCCATTGTTTTCAGCCTTCTCTGTTGCTCCATGTTTATCAACCATGTCTCACTCTCATTAATCACAGTACTTCTCATGCATGTAGCACATGCCTATCAATTTCAGCAACACTCTTTTCCTCATAGCCCACCACTCAGTTCCCAGAATTTCTTCCTTGCACACCTCACTGGGTTTTAAAATATAGAAATATAATGAAACTGGATATTGAGAAGACTATATGGATAATGATAGATGATATTCATTGAACACATCATAATTTAACATCAATCTTCTCTATTATCAAGGGTTGGATGGGTCTTCAAAGACTGAATCATTATTCAATCAGAGCTACTGACCTCATTCCAATAAAATCATTAAATGGAGTAGATTTCCTCAGAGATAAGTTTAATAACAGAAATCAATCAAGATCATATCGATATAGAGGAAATGTAAAATTATTGTCAGATTTAAAGATAAAGATGGTCTACAAAATGTTTGAAATCTTTTGCTTAGTAAAATAAAAGGCTAATATAATTCTGAAAATGGAGTAAATGTGCCTAGTCAGTTATAAACTAGTCTACAATTATAAATTGCAGTTATATCACCCATCCCCTCTCTTTCAGATATTTGAGAAATTGACTTCTGGAGTGCACAAGATTTTTAATGAAATATTAAATTATTCATGCAAAATGCTCAGCATACTTTAAACCGGCCGTATCTGGCCAGAATTCTCTCACCTCTTTCTGTTCAAACCGGCCATAACTGACTGCTCATACTGATGTTAAGGTATTGATCTAAAAATAAATATCATCTCATAGATTTGATATTATGCGAGATAATTATGTAGGATAAAGCCTTCACCACAAAAATACAATAATATATATAGAATAATATAAATACTAACAGGTTAAAGAAATAATTAGTAGTTATTTATGATGGTCTCTTTACACAACTGTATTATTTAATGTTACTAAGTTAATTTTAATAAATCAAGCTTTTTAGTAATTTTCTCTCCTGATGACCCTTCAGTTCAGAAGACGTGTAGAGATTTATGAAAATTTTGATCTATTAACATAAAGAACTGCCAAAAGCTGTGGCAGATTTTTGTTATTAGAAACAGAAGAATATTAGAAATTTTAAAAGTTGTAGATTTTAAATGTACATTTTCTAGTTTTTTCTTTCCTTTGTATATGAAGTAGTGCTAGGTACCATCTTAGTAATATATGGTGAATAGGTTAAAAACTGAAACTTATCTATAAGCTGAGATTGAACCAGTTTCACTGACAATATGTTCAGAAAATACTACATGTAGTGCAATGTACTAAATAATGACATGATAACGCACTTCAATTCATTATCAAATGGATCAGGAACAAAACAGATAACTAATTGAATCTTTGAACCTTTCATTGTAATTTAATATACCATGATCATCACTCAGGCTCAATTTTTCCCCGTATCATTTTCATTTTTTATAAATATTTTTTCCTCTTTACCTACTTTTAAAAATCTGCTATTTATTATCTTCTATATTATTGTTGTGAAAATCATTTACTAGAAGCTATATAGAATGAATAAATAAATTCCTTGTTACAAGTATGAAAGAATTTATAATTATTTTAAAAATGGTGGCGAATTGGAGTCGTTGCTAGAAGGTCAGATAGAATGCTTTGCAGTATTTGTTCTGGCACTGTGCTCTGGTTTCAAAACCCAACGAGTTCAACTCTGCCTTTCATTCTTTCGAGGTTGATTTGTGCCCCTTCTCTTCTCTCTCTCTCTCCTTCACTCTCTAAGAAGAAGAAATTGACTGTTCATACCTGGAGGAGGATGGGCTGAGATACGTATTATATCATTACGGGACCCCTACAAATTCATCAGGAGTTATGGGACTAATCAAAAACAAGAGACTAAAGTAACATATAATAAAAAGACCAGATTCACCTTTAGTCGTTTATATGGGTTAACAAATTTTATGTTATATCGTTAGTTTTATGTTGAATAAAGTTTTAAGTATTTTTAATTTTAAAACAATTTATTCAACATAGACATTATTTTGTGATATTGGAAATTGAGTATACTATATAAGCTAACTAATTTAGAATGGATTGGGAGTTGAGATCAGAGCAGATCAATGCCAATCCTAGAAATATTGGTTTAAGCCTTTAGCATTTACATTAATCTATATTTACAATTATATTTTCATGGTAAAGGCTTTACCTCACATAATTATCTCACATAATATTGAATATATGATTATGATATTAGTTTTTTGGGGAGCAATAACTTAACATCAGTATGAGCAGCCAGTTACAGTCGGTTTGAAAAGAAAGAGGTGAGAGAATTCTGGCCAGATACAGGCAGTTTAAATGCTAAAGGGTTTAGAACTTTGAAGTTTGCTAGCAGTTCTATTTTGAGAGACAATCTGAACAAGTTTGTTGTATTTTCATAAACTGTGTGTCACTCTGAATGTATTATGTTTGAAGATGCGAATACAATATATTAAATCTACCCATTAAGTTTAAGCCACACTCTGTGGCAGCATGTCGGAATGTCTTTAGAAGGAGTGTAACTTTCAGTTTGTTACTGCAGCTTAACACTGATGAGTCAATACAAGATGACTTTATTAGTGGTTTAGAGTTGCCATTAATTTGACAGTGTTTATTAGAAAATGGAACTTTAAGATTTGTCAACTGTGTTTGATCAAGCGAGAACTATGATTTCACTTTAAAATATTCAGAACTGCATTGTTGTAACCAGTTAATCTAGTCAAATGGAGCTGTAAGGTGATAGTACAGGTAACATGACAAAAAGTACTCAGTCCACCCTGTAAAGTGGTCGCGTTTGTGCCATAATAGAAAACACCCAGTCCACATTGTAAGGTGGTCATGCTTGTGCCATGACAACAAGCACCCAGTCCACCCTATAAGGTGGGTGTACTGGTGCCATGACAAAATGCACTCCACAAATGCTGGTACCACAACAAAAAGCACTCGGTCCACTTTGTAAGGTGGGTTGTGCTGGTGCCACAACAAAAAATACCCAGCTCACCCTGTAAGGTGGTCATGCTGTAAAGTGATTGGCATTATGAAAGGTATCCAGCCCCCACCCCCACACACACACACTAAAACAAGACATGGTCATATGACCTGTCTAGCCTCATATGGGGACAACCTGTCATACCCATGCAAGAATGGAAAATAGGCAAACTGATGATGATACAACTGATCAAAGTATAGCTCATAAAAACAAGGTATACTTTCAAGTAAGTTTGTTTTGAAACGACGAGCGAGTTTGAAAATAGAAATAGCTTTTGCCGTATTTTTTTTTTACTAAAGAAATGTTAGCCTGATTGTGGGGTTTAGAACCTTCTCAGAAATGGAAAAAGACGAGTATTGACGTACACTCATCTTTTTTCATTTCTTAGAAGGTTCTTAACCCCACAATCAGGCTAAAATTTCTTTAGTAAAAAAAATACAGCAAAAGCTTCTATTTTTATTTTAATGTATACTTTGTTTCAGTTATTGCAGCAGTCTGTGCTAAATGCCTTTTTTGTGGTTTTTTAAAGCTGTGAATTAGGTATCCTGTACATGAAGCTGTGGTTCATGTGTTCATGCGGTCAAGTCATTTTACTGTGTTATATACTACCTCATCATCAATCAACCACCACTACTATCAGTGTTTCCACTGGTCAGTGTTAGGAACAACAATTTCAGCTGCTATCTCAGCTGTATTATCAAAAACATGTGAAGCTGATTCTCAATGGGTGCAAAGTAGATAGCCTGATAATGGTAGTTCTTCTCCATTCTAAGTTAGTCAAATGCCACTTTGTACATATTCAGCATAAGGAAAATTCTGTTTTTATGGTTATTGCTTTGTGCTCTACTTGAATATTGGACTTACGTATGGTGGATCTCAGTGAGTAGCTGAAACTGTCATAATGTATGCCTGCTTGTACTTCCTCAACCTGGGTTCTGACAGTATTCTTGACCAGGACTTTCAAAAACTTCATATCATAACAAGATAATTTACTTATTTGTGGATTTAGTACTTCATATGTTGACCCTCTAATGATATTTGCTAATCTGACATCTGATTGTTGCCCTGTAACTGCTAATTTGTATTTTTACTCTCTTGAAGATAAATATATATATATATATATATATATTTAAACTATAATAAAGGAAGGTATGCGGGACTGCGTACGGTTTATTTTTTTTTATCCCGTTTGTAAAATAAGTTGGATTACTTTGAATAAATAATGAATGAATATTACATAATTTATCTACTAAATTTTGTAAACAAAAATAATTTTGTAAAAATAAATAATTTAAAATTGACTTCTTTTCAAAGTTGCACTTCCGGTATATCGTTGCCACCACCACCACTTCAACTACCATATAGAGAAAGTGTGATGTCAACACTTCTGGTGGCGATCACTTAAATAAACATAATAATTTTCCGTCACTAATTTTCTCCTAATGCAGTTTATATATAATATCGTCTTTTTTTAATGTATATTGTCAATTACGATTTTATTTGATCATATCTACATGTATATATATACTTGCGTATAATATCAATATACACACTACACATGCTAGCAGAAAACCGACTGAAGGGTGGTTTTTCTGCTAGTATATATAATATATATATGAAGACGCACAACATTTGTTAAAGAATGAATACTTGAGCCCTGTAACTCTCCTTGGTGTGTGTAGGTTATTGTGAAAGGCAATATGTGAAAATGGCATCTAGTTATTGTTTATTCTGACACCATAAACTGATCCACACTTCTTGGTGGTATCCATTACCTCATATTGAAGACATGGTAAACAAGGTAGCTCAACACCAAATATTCTGACAGAACGACACTTCTTGGTAGGTGTCTTTTACTTCATATTGAAGACATGGTGAACAAGATTGCTCAATACTAAATATTCTGTACCATTAATCTCTAATGTCAAGTTCCATTTAAAAATAGGGACAAATAAAACACTGCATTCAAAGCTGAAGGAAGCTTTTACCAGTATACTTAAGTTTCTTTTGAAGTGACCGCTGGAATGGTTTATTTCCAATGCATTGTGGGATTCGATTACACCATGTAACATATTTTTTGTTCCCCGGTTCTAAGTGTCATTTACTGGTTTGTTATATTCCATTATTATAAAAAAACACTATTATTTAATCAGAAGTTTGGGTTTGTGGTCATGAGTTTGATATTTCAAAATTTTCATATTTTTCAAGAAAAAACACATTTTTTTAAAATTTATCAGTTCATATAATTAAATCAACAGAGTATATATTTATTTTATTACACAAGCTTATCAAAAGCAAACAAGTAAAAACAAATAACACTTATAAAGCAACTTATACACGTCAGAAATGACTGGATTTTCTGGATTTGCGGGTGTAGTCCAGGTTGCATTCCCGCACTAGCCCCCAGATATAGTCCCCCATCATTTTTTCATTGTAGTGGCCCTGGTACCTCCGCTCTCTCTTTCATATCTTGGTGGAATCGTTCGCCTTGTTCTTCTGAGTAGGTGCCCATATTGTCCTTGAATTTTTCCAGGTGAGCGTCCAGCATATGGAGTTTAAGTGACATCCTGCATCCCATGGCGCCAAAAGCCTTTATCAGATCCCGCACCTTGCTGGTAGTTTTCAGCTCTGTAGTTACCCAGGAAGCCCTTAACAACTGTCTTGAAACAGTTCCATGCTGTTCTCTCAATCCTATTGGGCTTAGTGGAGAACTCGGTAGACTCAAACACCTTTATCTGAGGTCCAACAAAAATTCCACCTTTGATTTTGGCCTCAGCTAACTTGGGGAAGAACTCAAGAAGGTACTTAAAAGCGGCTGATTTTTGGTTGAGAGCCTTCACAAACTGTTTCATTAACCCCAACTTAATGTGCAGTGGCAGCATGAGCACAATCCTGGGATCAACCAGTGACTTCCACATGACGTTCCGGGTCCCAACTACAAATTCTGTTCGCTGCTCCCAGTTCTTTCTTTTGTAGTGGTCAGAGGTGGCTCTGCTGTCCCAAAGGCAGAGGAAGCATTGGAATTTGATAAAGCCTCCTTGGAGTCTAACCAGGAAAGCCACCATCTTGAAGTCTCCAATGATTTCCCAATTGTACTGGTTGTACTGCAGAGCTTCCAAGAGGACTTTCACACTGTAGTAATCTTCCTTCAGGCAGACTGAATGAGCTAGAGGCAGTGTTGGGAACTTGTTTCCATTGTGGAGGACAGCCTTCAAACTTGTGGTGGAGCTGTCTATAAATAGCCGCCACTCCTTGGGCACAAACGGCACCCCAATAACGTCAAACAATCCAGGCACGTCATGGCAGAAACAGAGGCCATCCCTAAGAGTGTAAAAGACTGAAAAAGGTTTGTGTCGACTTCTCTGACTTGTCACCTGCAACAAGGATAATTTGAAGTTATTGTCATGATCTGTATGCATGCATGGACCTGTAACTCCTGATGGAGTTGTAGGTGCACTGTAGTCACATATGTTTTGGGCCTTTTAAATTCAATGGAGCCCATCCCTTCTCCATGTCAGAATTCAGCTGATTTCTTCCAGAGGAGAGAGAATGATAGAAGGGAAGTGAGAAAGAGATATAGAGGGAGAATCGACCTCAGTATTGGACTGGGACTTTATTGACTTTAAAAGACTGAAAGGCAAAGTTGAACTTGGTGTGTTTTGAACTCGGGTCATAGAGAGCTGGAATGAATACTGCAAAGCGTTCTATCCAACATTCTAGCAATTATGCTAATTTGCTATCTTGTCATGATCTACTACATCCCATCCAGAAATGACAATTGATATGCATGACAAACTTGGTAAGCTCCTTGGGGTTAGTACTTCTGCTTGAGTGCCAACCTGGTCTGTTGATGACTTGTCCACTCTTGCTAGCAGTGAAAGCAGATATAAAATGGTGATGATGAGAAAAGGGCATCTTTTAGCAATAAGATGGATAAAAAACAAATAAGAATATTATGTAGCCACATTGGTGTGAAAACAAGAGGTTGTGAAATAGGCTGGTGCAGTGAATGTTGTAGTGTACAGTTGTGGAATGAGTAGAGGAATAGTCTGCAATATACGGCAGAAAGAAAATCTATGAAGTGTTGGAAGATGGTTCTATTTGATTGATAGGTATTAATACAAATGCTACAGCCCCTGCTTTGCTTCCTATACCCCCCCCCCCCCCCCCCCCAGTCTGGCTTCTATTTGTGGAAGACCCTCACTGGTCTCTTCATGGACATGTAAAGCATTGTTATCAGTTCAAAACATATACAAAATACCTCATTCCCTAAATAGCTGATCTAGTCGATGGAAGTTAACTTAAAGTGCCTACATTTATCAGTCATCATCACCACCATTATATGTCCACCTTTCCATACTTGCATAGGTTGGACAGCTCTTTTAAAAATAATGAAATTATTGTGTACAGTGCTCAGGTGCACTACAACTCATCAAAGGTGCATGTATAGTACATAGAATAATGTACAAATGTCAGGAAAATGAACAGTGTATGAGTCATGATATAATAACAATAACAATAATGAAATATTGTGTACAGTGCCCAGGTGCACCACAACTCATCAAAAAAGTGCATGTACAGTACATAGGGCAATGCACAAACATCAGTAAAATGAACAGTGCACGAGTCATGATACACACATGTGCATGTGTATGGAAGGGGTACATCAGGTGTAGTTTTGGCGTATTTCGGGAAGCATGAGTGTCTTAAAGGATGCAGTGTCTCGGCAGCTAACAATTGACGCAGGCAGTTTGTTCCATGCTTCAGCAACTCTGAGCGTGAAAAAATGTCTGCGAAAGTCATGGGAGCTGTGCTGTTTTCTTATCTTGTAGGCATGTCCACGTGTGTTAGACACATGGAGATCAAAGAGGCGCTCAGGGTTGCAGTTGGCGAGATGGTTAAAAACTTTGTGGGTATTCACCAAGTCCATTGCCAGACGTCGGAGCTTCAATGAATCCATGCCCAGAGAAGCAAGGCGTTCAGAGTATGGTAGGTGTCTGATGGAGGGTATGCGCTTGGTTGCACGTCTCTGAACAGTTTCCAGGAGGTGAATGTTCCGAGCAAGATAGGGGTTCCAGACTGATGATGCGAATTCCAAGTGTGGTCGCACCATAACTGTATACAGTTTTAAATAGATGGCTGGAGAGCGGCTAACAAAGGTCTTGCTGAGTGATGCCAAGACACCCTCGGCCTTCTTGACAATCTTAGAGACATGCTTTGTCCAACGCAAATCGTTGCTGACAGTAATGCCCAGGTCACGTTCACAAGAGGACTTTTTGATGTCAGTGTTGTGGAGGGAGTATGTGGACGCTGGATTTTTCCTTCCAAAATGCATGGTGGTACACTTGTCCACAGCCAGCTTCAGTTGCCAGTCTGTGATCCATTGCTGCATTGTGTCCAGGTCTGACTGTAGGAAAGAGTTGTAAATTTCAGGATCAGTCCTTTTGATTTCAAGGTACAGCTTGATGTCATCTGCATATTTTAGTACCGTGGCATTCTGTAAGTTGGCATCTATGTCATTAATATATGCCACAAACAAAAGAGGACCAAGAACAGATCCCTGTGGTACACCAGATGACATCTCATATGGTGAAGAATGCTGTCCTAGAACCGTGACTACTTCGTTTCGGCTGAGAATGAAGGATTTCAGCCAGTCGAAAAGATCATCCCTCACACCCATTGCAGAGAGTTTTGCCATAAGTCTTTTGTGTGGCACAGAATTAAAAGCCTTCCAGCACAGCATCTCTTTATTAAATAATAATGATGATGATAAAAATATTGCTGATCTAAATGTCTTCTATAGACACACCACTTCATATTTATAGAGAAAGTGAAACAGGATGTTATATTTGAACCATTTCATAGGTCATTAGTGATGTAGTGAATCAATACTATCTGGGAATGAAACCCACATAATTGGATTTTATCTACTGATAACTTATGGCATTCACCAGAGTGGGATAGGCTCTGATTGATTTAAACAATGTCATCATCATTTAATGCCTGTTTTCCCTACTAGAAAGGATTGGAAATTTTTACAGAGTAAACGAAAATATTTGCTTGAGACAATCCATATTGCTCACTTAACAATGTCTTCATATTCCTGCTCTTAAAAATTTAAAAACAATCTCTAGAAGGCTACAATGGACTGAAAGAATGGCATTAAATGGTTCCTGATTTAGGCACAAGGTCAACAATTTTTGGGAAGAGGAAAGTCAATTAAATCGACCTTAGCTTTATTATTGGTACTTTATTTTATTGACTCCATAAGGATGAAAGGCAAAGCTAACCATGGCAAAATTTGAACTCAGAATGTAAAGGAATGTAACTATATGTTGCAAAACATGTTCAATGCTCAAATGATTACTGCCAGTCCACATGCAAGGTGTCACATGAATCCCAAATCCTTTTTTCAGTGAGGTGACACCATCACCCTTTTATATCTGCTTTTCTATGTTTGCATAGATTGGATGGGTATTTTCCAGCTCAGCTGCCCTCTACCTACTGCATTCTTGTGTCAATTTCAGTGCTTTGAGATCTGCACTCAACAGAAATGATTAGATTTAATCTATTGCAGTCTTCTTTATTGTCTTATGCATCTTTTTCATGACATCATATCTTTGCTGTTACACATTGTTTTACTATAGGAGGTACACTTTGTTGTCAGAGCTCTTCCCTGGTGCGGACAAGAGGAATTTGGGACATATACAATATCTCCATGAGAACACTTGAATACTTTGTTCACTTAGTTATGAGAAGGCTATCCAGAGTTATTGATTTTCTCAAAGTCAATAAGAAAATATGTATTTAGAGGGCTACAGTTTTTCACATAGGACATTAATTGTTAAAGATAATTTTTTCTGAAGTGGAAACAAAACCAGCAATTTGGGAAAAGAGGAAAATTGATTATATGAACCCCAGTATTTAAATGCCCCAGGATTTTATTATTCTTGGAATGATGAAAGGCAAAGTTGACTTCTCATACTTTGGGGTCAATAAAATAAAGTACCAGTTTGAAGTTGTTGGAATGTTTAATTAAACACCTCCAAGATAACATTCCAACAAATTTGTCATCATTATTTTTTAACATTTAACTTTGCCTTTCATCCTTACGGGGTCGATAAAATAAAGTACCAGTAATACACTGGGTAATTGCTGGCCTTGTGCCTAACGTAGAAACAATTATTTTTTAACATTTAATGTCCTATTGGTATTGCTGTAGCCTTCTAAAAAAACAAACCAAAAATAACCACACTATTTTCTACACATTCCACAATGCTTCAAGCAAAGTACAACATCCTCTTAGTAACGAGAGCTAGTGTGTATTCATCAATCAACAACTGTAGAGTATTTGTTCTTTTCAATTGTTTATGCTGTATTTTGTTGCTAATGGTTCAATTTGTGTTAGGGATTACTTGCCAATTAAACAACTGATATTGGTGATGGAAGGTGACTTGCTAATTATAATTAACTGATGTTGGTGATAGGTTACTTGCTAATTATATAATTAAGTGATGCAGGTGGTAGAAAGTATCTGTGATCAAAGAGTTATGAAGATATTGAGAAGCTTTTAAAACACATCCGAGAACACTGGAACTCAGAGATAAGATGATGAATTGAAGAGTACATAGTGTGGTATTGCAGATCTGATCAACCTATATCTGAATAGGAAAACAATGTTAAAACAACACTGCTGATTATTATAAATGTGTGCTTGTTATTTAATCAGATGCAACATAAATAGGTTTGTTAAATAAACAACACCTGTCGGGACAATTTAGGTAATGCAGACTTGCCAACCTCTAAAAACCCAAACGGAGAATACCATGAAAAAAAAGTGCCCCAAAACGGGAAGAAATGGGGAGATTTTACATAATGAAAGCTTTATCCATTTTCACAAGAGAAGACATCTCTCACCCACCCCAAAGTGGGTGGGAGATCTTTGTTGAACAGGGAGAGTTGACAGGTCTGGATAATGTAATGTTACAGCTCAGATCTTTGCAGGTTTTGTTGATACCCTATGAAGCAGTATCTGTACTATTCTCAATCAAAATCTCATAACCTATATTATAATAGCTACACAACCTTTTTGATCATCTATCACATGGATGGTATGATCTGCCAAATTGTTGAATTTTTATTTTAATTTTATAATTCATGGAACACAAACGTAAAACAAAGGGGCAAATGTTCTAAAACATTCCCTGTCAAAAATGTTGTCTGTTTCTCTCTGTATGTGTGTGTGTATGTGTATATATATAGATTTTTAAGCTAAACTTAAGGTAGATATAGCTACCATTTTTTTTTTTTTTTTTTTTTTAAATTAAAAGCCTTAGCTATGAAAAGAATAAAGTATGAAATATAAACACTTTCAACTCTTCCTCCATATGTAGAAAAGTCTAAATATAGCAACACTGTTATACATAATATAGAAAATACCTGAAATAGTGAGTCTAATTTGCTTGATGTGCTTATGTTTATTGACATAATTAAATAAATAATAGATATTTATGCTATTACACAGCATATATTTGAAGAGTTTTAATGTAATCTTAAGACATCTATTTTCGAATTAGAAGCTTTTGTTGTGAAAAGAATGAAGTGTAAACACTTTCAACTATTCTTCTGTGCAAAAAAAAATCAACAAAAAAAAAACATGATATTATTCTCTATCATTCTGTGTATGGAGGAATATTGTTATAGTAATGCTATATATGTCATACATTCTGTGTATGGAGGAATATTGCTATAGTAATGCTATATATGTCATACACAAATAGAAAATGTCTATGATTATTTTGAAAATTAATTGAAACACATAAGCTGTCTCCTTACCAGAAATACAGTCGCAAATGAAGTAACTGTATTTTTTAGATTTTCAAAATACGTTATTTATTTATCAATCTTAGTGGGGACTTTACTTTATTTTATTTGCGGGAAGTTGATGTTGCAACAATTAGTTTTAAATGAAGTGAAATTATTCCAGTAATTACTGGTTTGTTGATGTGAGAGAAGACTTTCTTTCTTTTAATGATATTTACTGGAGTAAATTGCAAGAGTGAGATTAAGAGCTAAGTATATTTTCCTAATGTCAGACATGCAACAACAAATTTGGACAACTGTTGGTCATTAGTTCAACAGTTTAATCAGTTATTTGGGTTGCTATTGAAAATGGTTAAGAATAATTGATAAAGAACAGGAAGATTTATAAGTCAATAAGACAATTGAAAGATCAATTCCTATCAATTGCAGCCAGTTAGTCACATATATTTAGGATTTTCTTTTAATAACAGGTAAATTTCAGCAGGAAAATTCTTGATCAATATTTTAATAGGTGTTAGAAAAAAGAAATAAGGACAACGAATGTTGGATCAACTTTGCTATTCAGAATTCTGTGAATTTCTAACTGAAATTTTTTGTTCATTATTTTGGTAGTATATACATTTTTAGTCTGCTAAATACCATGATAGTCTAGGTCAAAAGTAACAACCAATCCTAGATTTTTGATTGTCATGGCATTTCAGCAGGCCTTAGAAATGCTTGGCTGTGCCTATCTTCCCTTAACTGGTGCAGCCAGTCATTGGAATGCCACTCATCAGTTTTGACTGTGTCATGGCATTTCAGTGGACCTTAGAAATGCTTTGCAGTGTTCATCTCACTAAATGTAATACTGCTTGAAAAAATGTTCTTTTAAATGAAAATAAAATAAAAAATAACTTGGTGACTCAAATTTTGGTCACTACTCTGAAGTTAAGAAACACTGATCTATATGTTAGTCTAACTTTTCTGGAAAAGAAGGCAGTGCTAACAATCTCAGCCTCTAGTTCTAAAAATCTATTAACTTTCTTCTCACTGCTAGTGCAGTCTAATTTGTCATACAAATATGAAATTAAAAGTTTGCGCCCAAAGGGGCCGCTGGCTTAAAAAAAGGTTGGGAAACCCTGTTCTAAACCATGCTTGCATGGAAAATAGATGTTAAACAACGGTGATGATTTTATTATTAAAATGAGATTTGTAATATAACTAAAAAGGTTTTTATATATAATTGTTGGAAGGTTTTAATTCTAATAGGAATCCCTTTAAAATGGGTGCTTTAATTTTACAGGACCAAAGCCAGTTTTAGATAGGTTGATATCAAAAGAGTTAATAAACTTCTAAAAATTTTGAATAATGCAATCTCCTTTAGTAAATGCTAAAATTTAAAAAGAAATGGCCTTCGTTTTAATGTAAGCTTGATAAAAGATCTGACTTGATGAATAACAATGTTTGTTTTATATTTTAATATAGAATCCACCATTAGATTTATACAGCAATCCCAACATGGCTAATCAGCAATACATTCAGATGCCGGGTCAAATCCCACAAATTCAACAATATGGTATTCCTGCTAATGCCCAATTCCAACCAATGCCAGGCCAGTCACCATATGGTCAGCCAACCTATGGATATCAAGTCCCTCAAGGATTTGCTCCTTCTCAACGTAAGACTGATTCTTTTTTAATTTTGATTCACAAATATAATTAACATATTACATGATAAACACACCCTGTACAAACAAAGGGTCAGAAAGACTCTTCAGTTGCGACAACAGTATGAAACTTCTTTAGAATTGGTGATCTATATAATAAAGTCTCTTTCCTATCACATTTTGATATCGTGCACAACTGTTTTAATTTCTATCTCTATTCTCTTACTCTGTATGTTATTTCTCTAGTTCCCCTGTCAATTGCAAAACTCTAGCTTCTTTCCACCCACCCCCTCTTACTTGTGCTATTTTTTTCCTTTCTGATTCTTCCATCTTTCTCTATATTTCACTGTATGCTCACATGACTGTCTTGCTTACTGACAGATTGCTGGGTATGCTTTTACTCTTTTCTTTCTTTCTCTCTACCACCTATCTATTTATTTAATCTTCCTATCTTTATAACACTTTCTCTCTCTTTCACTTTACTCAGCATAGCCACTGCTTTCTCTTTCCACATTTCTATAGAGTGACAGAAAGCAATAAACTAGCAAACAAAAAAGGGTCATGCAACTTATAATATTGATAACATACTTAATCATAACGAATAGGATACTGATCAGAATTGGATTTTAAAGAAAACAATTTTATCAAATATGCACTTTATATACATTTTCTTTTCAAACCATTTTTAGCCACTGTACCCCCAGGCATTGACCCAGAAGTGTATAGCTGGTTTATGAGTGTTGATGCTGATCACTCTGGTAAAATTGCATCCAAAGAATTACAACAGGCCTTAATCTATGGTAACTGGAAACATTCAACTGATAAATCAGCCCGCTTAATGATATGTAAGTATTTGATTTTATTGCCTTGTGAAGACTGGTTAGTAGGTGCAGAGTTTACAGCATCTAGGAAACAAAATAAAAAGTTGAAACACTAGTGATTTGAGAAAGCTGTTGACGTGATTTCTGTTTGATATATATTATGAATGCTGTCAACTCTGTGAGAATGTTATAAGTTGCCGATGACAAATACTTTTTCTCAAAGTAATTTACATCAACAAGATTGACATGGCAGTCGAGACATAATATAATGCTTATTGTATATACTCCAATATAAGCTGCCCTACTATTTTATGTCTGATAAATGGGCAAAAATCAAAACCCCATTTACCCATTTATAAGCCAAGGCATCTAATCAACACATTGTTTAAATGGCATATATAAGGCCCCCCCCCCCCCCCCATTTTACCATCAATTTTTTTTTGGTTACATATTCCTTGGTTTATATTTGAGTATATACATTAACTTTTTCATTTCTAAAAACAGAAATGCTCGAAACTGCTTTGATTTAATCTATTCATATTCAAATCAAAATACTGACATAGATCATGTTACTAAATTACTGATATGCTTTATCACTGTGGTGGGGATTTTATGACCTCAGAAATTTTTGGTTATAATTTTTCAAATCTGTTGTTTTCCTTATTTCTGTAATGAGCACCAAGTCCACTCTGTAGGGTGGGAGTGCTGGTGCCACAAAAAATAAAATACCCAGTCCATCCTGTAAGGTGGTTGACATTAGGAAGGACATCCAGCCATAGAAAATCCAGCCGAAAACGGAGTGTATGAGCAAGATGTGGTCACTTGACCTGTCTGGCCTCATAACATGACAGCCTGTCTAACCCATGCAAGCATGGAAAATAGACATTACATGGCTATTATCATTAAAATACACCCACATACATACACTCACATATGTATGTATCCTGGATTTTAGAATAGGTACACTATCCCTGCATGTCATATGAGGCAACTGAAAGGGTTGGTACCAAAAAGGGCATCCAGTTGTAAAACATTCTCAAACCATCCCATCCAAACTCATTCCTGTATGGAAAAGTAGACGTAAAAACATGATGATGATGATGGCAATGCCATGGATAATCTCTGAAAAGATCTTATAAGGATCTTCAAAGAGTTTGACATACACATCAGTTAAAACCAACTTGACCAATGTCAACTTTCTCAACATCGTTTTGGACGTCAAAAGTGGTAAGCCTAACGCCTATAAGAAACCTACTGAAGAAACTATATATATATATATTTATAAACGATGATGATGATGATGATGATGATTATATATATATATATATATATATATATATATATATATATATATATAAAAAATATCTCTAACCCACACTTCACCCCCAGCTATAATTATGAACCTTGTATATGGGATTAGTAGAATCTCTAGCTTATTTTCCAATAGAGATGTCTTTGGCAAGGCTGAAACCCATTACAAGGCATTAGTAAAAAGTGGATATAAGGAAAAGCTAGCCTATGTCTTATATGGAAGATTAAATTGCTTTACAAAATATTAGCAAAGAAAAAAAATGGACAAACAGGATGGAATTAGGATATTTTAACCATAATTGACATTTAGGAAGTTATGTAATATGTCATCATCAATCCTCATCATCTTCGTTTGTCCATTTTTCCATGCTAACATGGGTTAGATGAGTTGTCCCATTGGGAGTCGAGCCAGGTCAGATGACCATGTCTTGCTCATACAGAACTGTTTCTGGCTTGGTTTCTACATCTGGATGCCTTTCCTAAAGCCAATCACATTTACTGTATGGACTGGGAGTCTTTTATCGTGGCACCAAAACGACCGCTTTACAGTGTGGACTGGGCTCTTTTTGTCATGATACCTATACGACAACTTGACAGTGTGGAGTAGGTGCTTTTAGTTGTAGCACCAACATGACTACTTTACAGTGTGGACTGAGTGCTTTTGTCATGGCACCAAAATGGCCACTTTACAGTGTAGACTGGGTACTTGGCACCAAAATGGCCTCTATTTATCATGTCACCATCATGACCTCTTTGGATTGGGTGTTTTTGAGGTGACTCCATCATGGCCACTTTACAGGGTGGACTGGACGTTTATTGCCGTGTCACTAACATGACCACACCACGGGCTGGACTGGGTGCTTTTGTCATGTCACCAACCCATCTATACCATAGACACCTTCTGTCCAAATCTTAAAAACATCAGCTAGTGAAAGATATATATTTAATTAACCTTCCAAATAATGTAATATAATATATTTATATGATATAATAATTATATATCTTCTTCGCCTACTTATTCCTGAGAGAGTATTAGGGCAGTCCTCAAACACTCTACCTGGAGCAACTCTACCTGGAGCAACTCTACCTGTAGCAACTCTCTGATCTTCAAGCTATGCACTCTATTGAGTAATGTTACTTCAAAGACCCTTCAAAGTAACCCCATTTCGGCTGCTTGTATTCATGATTATTTTTTCGGTCATTATCCAAGATTCATGACCATAGGTAAGGGTTGGCACAAATACTGAATTGAAGATAGCGAGTTTGGCTTTTGCACCTACCTCCCTTCTTTCTATTACCGAATGCTGATCCTGGTGCATTACTGCACCAGCTCCAACAATTCTTGCACTTAATTAAGTCTTCTGTCTTTCATCACTTGTGAACATGGCTCCGAAATACTTGAACTTCTTCACTTGCTTCAGTGGAACTCTATTCACATGTAGAGTGCACTATGCAAGCTTCCTTGAGAGGATAAGTGTCTCAGTTTTTGCAGCACTGATTTTTATTCCAGCCATGCACCACTCGGCATCAAACCTATCAAGTGGAAGTCGGAGATCACCTTCTGTCTAGCTAAAAAATACCATGTCATCTGCAACTTCCAGCCAACAGATTCTATATTTGCCAGGTGTGATATCACTTCCAACATGGCTGCACATGTCAACCCTGTTCAAGAAAATAATGAACAGGAGAGGAGACAGTACACATCCTTGGCAGAGTCCGACTCCCACATTGAATGGTTTTGATTTAGCACCATTTATCTGAACACAGTTGAGCGTTCGTATAGAGACATCAGGGCAACAAGAAACTGACCATCAATCCCATACTCATGCAGAACCTTCCGCAGCAGGTTCCGAGGAATGCAGTCATATACCTTTTCAAGGTCTATAAAACAAGAATACACTTCGCAGTACTCTCGGGATTTCTCAAAGACCTGCTGCAGTCTGAATATTTGGTTGGCTGTGCTGCGTCCAGGGTGAAAACCACTCTGTTCATCAGCTAGCTTGGACTCGACAATCTCCCTACATCTCTTTTCATAGACTTTACCAGGGAGGGTTAACAAGGAGATCCCTCTATAATTAGAGAAATATGTCTCCCTTTTTGAAAATTGTGATTATCACTCTCAATTCCCATTGCTTAGGTGCCTTTTCAGAGATCCACACCACCCAGCAAACATAAATCAGCCAGAGAATACCTTTTTAAGGCTTTTAACATTTAGGGCCGAATTTTATCTTCCCCAGCGGCCTTGCCACATTTAAGCTCTTTAATTGCTTTTGTGACCTCAGCCGCCAAGAGATTAGTCATCGCTCCCAGATGCACCTCGTATATATTGGAAGATGTTGTTATGATCAGATTTAGGAAATCAGCAAAGTATTCTCTTCATCTCGTGAATATGTACTCCTGAAGAGAGGACAACCCCAGACACATTCCTAATAGCAGGTGTGGAGTAGGACTTATTATTATGAAATTGATGGATGGTCTGCCAGAACACTTTATTTGCTGATCTGAAGTCAGATTCCAGCTGCACACCAAAATTCTCCCATGTTGTAACTTTGGACACCTTTACTGTCTCTGCTGTGATTCTTCGTGCTTGCTTGTACTGCAAGTGCAAGAAGGGCTTATTTCCAAGCCAAGCTTTTTAGGCCTCCTCCTTTGCTTGGATAGCATCTTTAACTTCTTGATTGAACCAAGGAATCCTCCTGTTATCTGGCACCACACAAGCTTCTTTCACTCGCATCATTTAACCACTAAGCTGATAATTATTTATTATAATTATATATATAAAACATTAATTATAATATATTAACTAACAATTCCTTTTTACATGATGATATTTAAGCAAAATTTAAATAACATAATATTTCATTACTTTTTTCACTTGTTCTTACCTGAAATTAGAGTAGTTTTGAAGCACAAATTCTGTAATAGATTTTACATAACCTTATGCTGTATTTCAAATACCATGTTAAATATATTAATAAAAAAAAATTAATGGTTGTTTTAAGAGACCAATCTAAATTCATTATTATTTGAGAATTTGATTAATAGATTTTAGTTTGGAATACAGTAATGAAAGAGTTAAAGTAGTTTGATTGGCATATTTATAATAAACTTAAATTTTTTTAATAATTTCCAGCAATGTTTACCAAAGACCAGAATGGTTCAATTGACTTGATCCAGTTTCAGCATCTTTGGAAATTTCTCCAAGAAATGCAGGCTGTTTTTAACAGATATGATCCAACTCGTTCTGGAAAAATTGGTATGGGGGAATTACAAACTGGTAAGTGAAGCTAATTTTGGTTGAGAGTTTTTCTTACTAAAAACAACAAAATGGTAGAGAGGTGGTCAAAATGCTTTGCAATATTGAGTCTGCTTTACATTCTGAGTGCAAATCTTACCAGGGTCAATCATATAGTTAACCCTTTAGTATTTACATTACTCGATATTTACTATTATATTTTCATGGTAAAGGCTTTACCTCACATAATTTTCTTACATAATATCGAATCTCACATTTTCATATTTATTTTGTGAACCATACCTTAATATCAGTATGAGCGGCTGGTTACGACCAGTTTGAACAGAAAGAAGTGAGATAATTTTGGCCGGATATGGCAAGTTTAAAAGCTAAAGGGTTAAAGTTAGTTAAAGTCTATTCTAAGCCGAAAGCTCATCAGGCCGGTGCTTACCCCTGGTTTCCTTGGTGTTAAGCAACTGAGAGTACAAAACTTACTCTAGACAGGATGCTACTCTACTGCAGGATTAACTCCCCAGCTACTGCTGGTACTCACTTGGAGTCTACTTCGAGAATGGACGAGAAAGGTGAATGGAGTATTATCTGAAATGCAGATAACATAAAAACAACAAAAAACCTAATCAAAGCATGCACCCATTATATTGAGAGAAAAGTAGGCCTCAAAACAAACCAAAGAAGCTATGAAGGAAAAGGTCCTCTACACATATAGGTTGTTATAATTATGACTAAGGAACCCATCTTCTCTGGTTTTGATATCAGAATGATCCTTCTTCATACATAAACATATACACACACACAAAATTATTATATACACATACATTTGCACATATATACCCACATATGAACATATACACATATACACATATGAACATACACTTACATATACAAACAAAAACATGTAGATGTATCTACCGTTTCTCTCTGAACACAACGGTAGATCCAGTATCGAAATATTGTTTGTTCAGCAGTTCCTCAACAATGGTACATCCAGTGTTGAAATAAAGTTTATTCCTTAACTTCATTGTTTTCAAAGTGATAGTATGTAACGCTACAATCCACTATCGAAATAACGTTCTTTAAAACATTTGTATCATTTTGAAATAAATATTTCTTTAACTTCTTCTCAACAACGATATTATCGGATTGGCAGTTTTGTTAGTGTTGGACAACATACTTTGCGGCATAGAGTTGCATCCTTTTACGTTCTGAGTTCAAATCTTGCTGAGGTTAGCTTTGCCTATCATACTAAAGGGGGTTGATAAAATAAAGCACCGATAATGGACTGGGGTCGATTTAACCCCCCCCCCCCCCCCCCTATTTGTTGGCCTTGTGCCCAAATCAGAAACCTTTATTATTATTGTTGAACATGTTTTGCAGCATTGTTACAGCCCTTTACGTTTTGAGTTCAAAGTTAGCTTTGCTTTCACCCTTATAGGGTCGATAAAATAAAGTACCAGTAATGCACTGGCGTCGATTTGATTGACTTTCTGTTCCCTCCTAAAAAAAAAAATTGTTGGCTTTGTGCCTTAATCAGAAACTATTATTATCATTTTTTCTTTTTCATTTCAGCTTATCAACAAATTGGTTTCAATATATCTCCAAGAATTGTCAGCATTATTATGATGAAATTTGTTTATGAACGTCAATCTAGCCTGGACCTCGCAAGTTTTGTTCATTCATGTGTTCTGTTGCAACTGCTGACAAATTCTTTCAAGCAGCGTTGCCATTCTTCACTTGAAACTGCATCAATGCACTACGATGACTTCATGCTGTTGGTGGCATCATACATGTTGTAGTTGACTTACTGTTTTTTAAAATATTTCTTTGGTGGTTTATGTAATATATATTAGAAATATACCAAGTGATATATTATTAGAGCAATTAGTATTTTGGAGTGGATTAATCTACTGCACCTATTTTTAAGAATCTTTTTTTTATTTTTCTATCAGATTCTACACACCAGAAAGTATCATAGTTTTTCTAAGTGTACAATTTTTCTATTATGTTACTAGGTATGGGCTCTTTCTATCCTCATTGCTGAGGGTTGCAGACCATGGACAATTGCACAAATGCTCATCTATATGGTGTATGTCCATGATTCTGATGGGATGGAAAAAAGTAACATCGGTGGGTCCTGAATTCTCATTTGACTATTACTTGAAAGCTGGCTATCGAGCCATAACTCATCTGTCTTCATCACAAGGAGGAATCCGTTGGTCACTTGGAAGGTTGTCACCAAAGTGACTAAAGAGTCCTATCCACCCCAATGATCCATCTCCTCGACAGTTTGCCAACCAAGGCTAACAAGCTCTGCCTACTTGTTTTGTTTTTTTTTTACACACTATTGGATGGCCATTGACTCTCTTGAGTTCGTCTGTCCTTTGACGGGTTTTGTTTTTTATTGTGTAGGGTGTCCAAAATTCACACCCTCCTCACCAAGCAAACTTGGTGGGGTTGCCAGTTTAGTCACCAACGATCTGTGACAGGTTGTACTAGGTTACCTTACCAGTAGCACTCAAGAGAAATTGGATTGTATACGCATACTCTTAATATTTGCTCATTTGTGTTGAAAGTCTAATTTTCTTCAATTTATAAAACATTAATAATTTCATTTTAGATTATTATTTTTTAATACGTTAAATCAAGAAATAACAGTTTGTTATAATATATATTTTCATTTAATTTCATCCATTGTACTCTCTACAAAAACACATTTAAATTCTCTGCTGATGATTATATTTTATTTTATTTTTTTAATTTTTTTGACTTGGGTTGTAATTCAAGAACTTAGACATGTTGCCTAAATAACATTCTAAGATCCATAAATTAGCCTTTTTATAGAAACCAGACCAAATCCTTATTTTCTAAAATATAATATAATAAAATTGGATAAGATTCATTAACTAAAAAATATTATTGTAACCATATTTACTTTGATCTCCCTAACATATTGATTGTAAATTAATATCTGAAACCTACATTTTGAATGATTATTTTCATAATTTTCAATTAATTCAATTATCATCATTTCATCATGTGAATCAATGAAAATAAAGCTGAAATTTTGTTATACCCCAAACTAATATGTCTGTACATATGTTGTATAAACTAAAATATTTGTGCTGCTTTGATTTGAAAACTGAATATTATGACAGAATTTGTATATTTCATTGTTTATTATTTTTACGCTGGATAATAAAGGGATGATGTATAGTACTTGATCAGAATTTTTATTGCAACAACTGCAAAAATTATTTCTACAGTTCAATATAGAGAACATAATTACAGTATTATTGTAATCAGTATTAAAATATTATTTTGGGGGCGCTATGCTTCTCTTTTGGCAAAATACTAAAATAATAGAAATATATGTTGAAAATATTAATATTTGAAGTTATTTTAAGTTCTTTTTGATAAATTGTAATCATTTTTAAATAGGCTTTAAATATGAATAAAATAATTGACATTTTCTTTTGATATTAAAGTAAAATACCAGAATTGGTCTGATAATATTAATAGATTTTCATTGATAGAGACGGTTGATATCTCTTACTTCTTTCTTCTTCATATTCTGGCAATCAAATAATTTAATTTTATGCTTTGAAGCCTAACCATTGTTAAATGAGGGGATTGGAGAAGAACCAATTAGATACTGCAACGAATGTGCCACAATCAAATTCAATGAAGCACTGGTACTAATAATAATTATGGGGCTAATTTGAATGGTTATAGTTTAGAAAAATTCTAACAAAATAATGAATTTTCAATTGGTTGTGAACACTAATGTAAGAAATAATAAACTCCTAATTATGAGCTCAGACTAAATTCCTCATTAAAATAATTTCAATTCACTTATATCACTAATCATCATTCAAAATGCATTTTTCCATGCTAGCATGGGTTACACGAGTTATTCTCGCTGTGAGACAAGTCAGATCAGATGACTGTATCTAGCTCATACAAAACTGTTTCTGGTTTGGTTTCTATGGCTGTTTCTATGGTTTTTAAACTGTTTCTATGGTTTGGTTTCAACCACATTTACAGCAAGGACTGGATCCTTTTTATTTGTGGCACCAAAATGACTTCTTTACAGTGTGGACTGGGCACTTTTTGTCATGTCACCAACATGACCAACTGACAGATTGGACTGGGTGTTTTACAGGGTGGACTGGGTGTTTTTTTTTTTTTTTTTTTTTTTTTTTTTTTTTTTTTTTTTTTGTATAATGCTTTTGATAAAAGCATAGTCTCCACATTTTCTGCTTTCATAAAATACAAAAAAAGAAAGATCTTATACTCATTTCCAAATTTTTTTACTTGACTGTATTCCTGCATGAGGTGACTAAAAGGGTTAGTGTCAGGAAAAGCCACTGGTTGTAAAACATGGTCTCAAAACATCCCGTTCAACCCATGTTAGCATGGAAAAGTGCACGTAAAAACAATGATGATGATTTTTTTTTTAATAATATAAATTTATTTAATTTTTTTTATTAATATCGATTGACATGATCCCAGAGCTCATTTGCTTACCAAGTGAAGTGGAACTCATCAAATCAAACCAAGGAAACGTTTCCATTGGTCCTTCTATTGCTGATACTATTTACTGGTCACAACTCGTGGCAGATGATGATAAAGAATTTAATAGAGCCAATATTTGCCTTGCTAGTAAATATTAGACATACAAATCAAAAGATATATGAATCTGTAGTCATAAATAAAAATAAGAAATCAGTTCATTTGTGAGGTCAGTACCTTTGCTTGAGTACCAACCTGGTCAGTTAACGACTCATCCAACCCTTGCTAGCAGGGAAAGCAGACGTTAAATAATGATGATTATGATGATGATGATAATAATTTAAACTTTGAAAAGCAAGTATTTTGCATATGTCTTGTTTCTAGTTGTATATGAAACATTTGTTAAATGTCAGGTAGATATGTATTAGTATGGTTATCAATGAGATATAAGCTGAGAAAAACAGTTATATTAAGGTGATAGTTGATACAGAAGAAATAGAATAAAAAAATGAGTTAATATATTTATTTTATTTTACAGGTTTACATCTATTTTTCCAGGCTAGCATGTATACACCTATGGAACAATAGCTTTTTTTTTAAATTTATAATTAAATACTTTGCTTACAGGAAAAACACTGAACCAACAACTAGGAATGGAACCTATTTTTCAGGTAGCTAGATTGATGTAGGATTTGTTGTGATTTGCTCAACAGCTTGTAGGTGGATATTTTGATTAGTGAAGTTATACTATATTTTTGAGGCTTGCTTTACGTGTTAATTTCAAAACATCGTTTGTTTTGGCGCACAAGATTGAGCAGGTCTTGTTACCATTGCATTATCATATGTACGTAAGAACTCATAACTCCCAATAGTTGTGGTGGCACTGTAGTGACGTACTGTATTTCATGGGCATTTTTAAAACCAAAGCCCCCTCCTCTCTCCATGTCTGAACACAACCTATTTTTTTCCAGAGAAAGAAGAATCAACTCCAGTACTGGACTGACACTTCTTTTATTGACCTTGAAAGGATGAAAGGCAAAGTTGACCTTGCTGGATTTTGAACTCAGAGTGCAGAGAGCCTTAATGAATGCAACAAAGTATTCTATCTGATGTTCTAACAACTCTGCCAATTCACTGCTTATCCTGATCATAAATCGTGTTCAAATGAAAAATTCTTGAATATCCCTTGACAATTTATGGAAATTTCTTTATTTCTCAAGAAGTCTCCAAAATTCAATGCTTAAGATCAAGGAAGTTGAAATGATTTTTAGTGAGTGTAGATTTTTGTGGTTTTGATGCTTAAAATTTCCTTGGTTTAGCAAAAATGTTGATAAATGACTCAGTCAAAGAAATAACTGTTATGTTTTTCTATTCATGTAATTCTACAAACTCTAGAAAAATCATTGACTGACTCATTTATCACCATTTTTTTCCTGTGACCTATTGGTTAATTTCACAAAATTAAACTAATTCTGAAAAGATTATATGTATACATAAATTAACCTTGAATTTGTATCAAAGTTTGAATTTGGAATATAATATAGCATATAATGTAGAATTTTATTGTGTGCCATACTCTGCCAGGGCCTTGGTGACCACACTCTTCCACGATTAGTGTAGAAATGGTTGTATTAGAGGAAAGGTATACTGTGACTCATTCCTCATCTCCCACTCTCAGAATTAACTCCTATACTTGACTAGTACTTTATTGACCTTAGAAAGATGAAAGACAGTATTGATTTCAGCAAGATTTTTAACTGAGAATAAAATCTAATCCAATCCAGGGTCTTCTCATTCCTGTTGGAGGAACCCTTCCCTGGTTGACCTCCACCACTTTGTTTGGTTTTGGTCATATCAGGGGTGTAGCCATACTCACCACACTTGGCCAATTGTGGGCTGGTGAGGACAAAGAGCTGGAACAAATATCTCTAACAGCTTTGGCAGGTGCTGATCAACAGGCAATCAACTGCCCTTGATTTAGAAAATATTTTTGCTTTCTTGTTTGTTTTTATTTAAGCACATTTTGAGGTTTAGTTTTTGATGTTACAAGAATTGAATATTGCCATCTAGGAACAAATCTGTTCTAACTGGATAAGTTTTGGAAGATTTCAAAAAGATATGTTAGTGTTATATTGAGGTAGTACTGGTGACACGATAAAATGGACCCAGCTCAGTTTCCAAAATGGTAGAGGCTGGTGCCTCAATGAAAATCACCCAGTCCACTTTGTAAGGTGGTAGTACTGGAGTCATGATAAAATGCTCCCAGTCCATATTGTAAAGTAGTTGGTATTAGGGAGGGCATCCAACTAGAAAGCAAGCCAAAAACAGCATGCAAGCAGGATGTAGTCACTTGACCACTCAAGCCTCACTCAGTACATGACAACCTGTCTAAGACATGCAAGCATGAAAAATTGGGCATTAAATGGTGATGATTGAACATGAAATTAATTGTATGAAAACATAATGCTACTACTCTCTTTTGACAACACTGAGAAGCCTAAGTATTAAAAAAGAAACCAAGCTGTAGAGCAGTATCATATGCTAAATTTTAGAGAAATTAGTAAAATTTCAAAGTATCTGGTGGGTGAGAATTAGCATAAACCACGACACATAGTGTATTTCTGTTGTAATGCACCCCTTTAATCAACTGTATTTGTATTTCAAATAAACTGTAAAATTGGTTTTGGGTTAAATTTTATCCTTGTATAAAGCATTCTGTTATATTACTTAACAGGTGACTGAACATTGTCTTAATTTTTTATTTCAGACATAGTGTGCCATGACAAAAAACACCCAGTCCATCCTTTAAGGTGGTTGTAGTGGTGTCATGACAAAAAACACCAGTTCACCCTGTAAGGTGGTTGTACTGGTGCCATGACAAAAAGCACCCAGTTCACCCTGTAAGGTGGTTGCACTGGTGCTATGACAAAATGCACTCGGTCCACTCTTTAAGGTGTTTGTATTGGTGTCATGGGAAAAGCTCCCACTACATGCTGTAATGTGGGTTGATATTAAAAAGAGTATCTTGCCACAGAGAACCTAGTCAAAAATTGAAGTTTTGAGCAAGATGTAATTACTTGACCTGTCTAGCCTCAATACCTGACACTGTCTAATCCATGCCAACATGGAAAATAAATGTTAAATGGTGATGATGATGAGTGTATCAAAGATGACATAAGCCAATGTGTCCGTTTCTGTTTAAGATGGGAGATTTAGGTTTTATCAGGTTCAATTACCAATTAGAGGTTCTTATTATTAGCATGAAGATTGGCCTTGTGCCAAAAGTAGAAACAAATTATTAGCATGAAGAAGTTTGGTAACCAATAAATTTTGTTTGATAATACATCTAATTTCAGCTTGACAGACTAAGCTAACTCTCATATAACTTAGATTCATAAAAACCAGTCCAAAACAAGTAACTTAAAAGCCAATAAAGGAGGTCACCCAATCTGCTAAAAAAAGAAGAGAAAACTGGAATGTCTTGCTCTATTTCACAATCTTACCACCCCACTTTCCACAGTATGACCAACAATTTACACCCCATGTAATTTATTATTATACTTTAATATAATAGATAGATAGATATAAAAAAGAGAGCAGCATAGTTATTAATATCTGGCTGTATATGTTTAACTGATACATTCCAAGTTAGCTTAGCCACAATTGTCTGTTTTAAGAAAAAAAAAAAAGTAAAAATCATGTTTTAGTGCCCAATGCTCTCACCAACTGATATACAGCAATTAATTCTATCAGAATGCTACAAGTCTTGATGAAATTAGTATAGCATTTTTTTCTTTTATTAATATATTGCTATGAGAGAGTAGTGGTTTAGTCCCTGCATTTTATGTTCTGAGTTCAATTTAACCTTTCATCCTCACAGGGTCGATAAAATAAAGTACCAGTCAAATACTGGAATCAATTTAATCAAATTTGCCCTTCCCACAAAATTTGTTGTCCTTGTGCTTAAATTAGAAATCATTTCGCCTTAAAGATGGTGGATTGGTAGAACTGGTAGTCTGACAAAATGCTTAAATTAGAAATCAATATTTTTATGTATTTCTCTTTCAAATCACTAGTTAAACATGATGTAAAGGGAGATTACTCCAAATCTACACTATTTCATAATTTTCTGCTTCTAACCTTGTCGATTCGGTCGCAAACACAAGGCAATGCAGAGAGGAAGATAAACAAATACTGATGCTTGACCGACTGTTTCCTTTTCGGGCAGGTCGTTGTCGATACCTCTGGTGTCCTCGGTTCTCGCACTGCCGATTTCCTCCGCAAAATCGGAAAGACAGCAGCTAGCTTGAGGAAGGAGCTCCGTGAGGTGGAGTGGCTGGCCATTCCCCGTGGCAATGATTTCGCCAGTTTGATTGCGGGGCGCAGCCGAATAACTGCTCTGACTGGAGTGTAGAGTCTGTCTCTTCTTTTTTTTTCGTTGCTTAATTCTCTGTTTTCTTTTGCTCCCCACTCTCTTCTTTGTTTTATTTGAATATTATTTTAAAAAAAATTATAAATCAAATGTAATGAAACGAGTGAAATGTGTATATGTATGTGCTTCTATGTATTTATTTCTGAGTGTGTGTTTGTGTTTGCATTCAACGCCAAATCCTCTGTCGCGAAACAAAATAAACAAGTGAATCAAAATGTATAAAAGGCTACCAAACGTCTGTGGCGCTAAACATCTACGCCCAATTGTCTCATTTAATAATTTAACGTAAATACACTGAAAAGCTAACTAGAGAGAATTAGGTGGTGAGAGCAAAAGACAAGAACAATATTCAATTAGGTAATATTGCTGATTACGTGTGTTGTTAAAAATGAAAGTAAACCATGAGGAATCTTTAAAAAAAAACCAACAAAAATACTAAGCTTTCTTAATTTACCGAAAAGAATAAGTTTCGTTTACGTAAACGAATTTATTGATGAATAGAAGTATACAATGGTGAAAGTATTTGTTAAGGAAAGGCATTAAAATAATTGTTTCTACTTTTGGCACAAGGCCAGCAGTTACTCAGTGTATTACTGGTACTTTATTTTATCGACCCCATAAGGATGAAAGGCAAAGTTAACCTCGGCGGGATTTGAACTCATAATGGAAAGGGCCGTAAGTCTTTGCGTCAAAGCATGGCGTCCGATCCTCTACCGATACTACCAATCCACCGCCCAAAGGCATTAAAATAATAAATAGGAATTGGGGAAGGGGACAAGGAGGGAAAACCCTAAACCTCTGGCTAGGCGGTATAACTCGTGGATAAGATGGCGAAAGTATTTCGCAGAGAATAGCTATTGCATTAGTAGCTCCACCTCGCGGGGCTCCTTCTCACGGATGCACTCTTCCTCTTTCTGATTTTGTGGAGAAAAACGCCAGTCTGGGAAGCGAGGCCATCGGAGGTCGTGATAGCTACGAATACGAAAAGGAATCGATCAGTCAAGTCCTAGTATTTGGATATCTTCTGCGTTACGAGGTTATCTCGTCTGAGCGCTTATCATCACCACGGATGAGGCCGGCGGTCTCAAGTTAGGATGGGAATCCGGCGGCACCAAAGATCCTTCTGATGTGGTGACAACAGAGCGGATGTAGTCTGAACTCGTCGACCATAGCTCCACACATGCACTGACCAAGGCACAGAGCCACTTCCATGCAGGTGCATTCATCATTTAGAAGGTTACCGGTTGACAAGACGGGCATCGAATTGAGCTACGAGGCAGGAGAGACGCTTGAAGTATATGTCCCAGCTGCGTTGATAAGCTGTATACTAGGAGACGGTTAGGCCATCACCAACTCAGACGTCTTGAGCTGACTCGATTTCCTAAGGAAGAACGCCATCCACATAAAAATCCATAGTTAGGTTAGTATTAATTATAATGTTACTCAAAGACTAAAATTGTTTTTTTTTCTTACTGCATGCATAGATCGCTACAAGCTTACTTTACACTATGGTATTTGCATTAGACACACAAAGTGCAACAGCGTACATATACGGTTACGTGAAAGATATCTTAGAAAGAAAGCTATTTCATCAGCTGGTATTTAAAATCCGTTGTAGTTACTGTGAGCTTACACCGTGTAAATGCGTCCGGTGTTGTATGAAGTATTAACTGTATAGTTTCTCCTCCGAACATCAAGGTCAGCCAAATAGTTCGGACTAACAGCAATACATCATGGGTGCATCCAGTAGTACCAGACGCTTAATCGTCGAAGAAGACGAAAAAGGCGGTGGATTTTTAATTCAGGTTAAATAACTTTTCATTATATATATGTGAAACAATTATAGATAGCATATATAATTGTTTTGTTCAGTGATCACCTTGCTGTGTTGTAAAATCGAGGAGTAATTCATAAAGCCATTAGATACTGAAACTATTTTGAAAAAATACTAACCAGTTGACCTTTATGCTTCAGATGACTTTACAATTCAAACTATACTAATAACATTAAGTAAGGTCATTGTGTGTTCACTATTTGAATTATTCATGAAAGTATTTTATAAATATGACGTTTTATAGTCATCTCCAAATTGTTTTTTTTAATCATTATTCGTTAGATAGGCTGTTAACTTCACTTTATTTTTGTTTGTTTGATCTGTACCAAAACTGAATCGACGATTTAATCTATATGGAGCCAATAAACGAAAATAGAATACAGTAGAAACATTCTAAATTCGTAATATAGGTAAAAAAAAATTAAAGCTCACACCACACTTATTAAATGGTGAATGAGACAAATGTAATGGACTCGGTTTATGATATTGATAATATTTGCGTGAGTATACTACGAACCCTTTATTTACTTCAGTAGAAAGGTCAATTTTAATATGGGGTACACATTGAAATCTGTTCCGTTTTTCACCAGCTTTATTTTCAGTTGTTGGCTCTTTACGAATTTAACTTGCCGACTCTAAAGATATTTTGGTACAGACTTATATAGATATGAATTAAAAACTCCAATATTTTCTCTTTTCGCGTTATACATTGTTTGATTACCAAATAACATTCTAACCCACACTAGATAGATTTTCATTTTTGTCTATATTTAATGGCATCTCTTTTTTATACTTTCTATTTATCACTGGCTCGCTTTCTTTTTACTGCTTCCATAATTCGCATAGCGTACCTTTCATTCAATATTTTAAAGGTTTGAACATCAGTATTTTTATACTTTCAAATGGTAAGAAATCAGTTCTGTTATGAACTTCGAAAATACGTTTCGATATTATTTTAAAATCGAAATATTTTCTGAAGAATTTACAGCAGCAGGAGAAACGATGGCAACTGAAATAACACCGGCTCGAACTGTCGGTCACGAAATACAACCGAGTTTTTAATTACGACAAATCGAAGTAGAAATGAGGTGGTGTTAGAAAGTCTTTGGTTACCAAGTTGGCAAATTGAAATATCGTGGTTTATATATTTAACTTGGACCATTTTATCAGAGATGAAAGTCAAGTGGTAACGCTAAAAATTCGATGTTAATTTGATAGGGCGGTGGATTGGCAGTATCGGTAGAGGGTCAGACATCATGCTTTCCAGCATAGTTACGTCCCTTTACGATCTGAGTTCAAATCCCGCCGAGGTTGACTTTGCCTTTCATCCTTACGGGGTCGATAAAATAAAGTACCAGTAATGCACTGGGTGATTGCTGGCCTTGTGCCTAAAGTAGAAACAGTTAATTTGATGTGTTTTTATTCTAGTTAAAGACATTAACCGATGGCTATGACTAGTGGGTTAAAAAAGAAAGCATATTAAATTATAAAGTTCAACATTCGTTTGTTTGATAAATTTTTATTATGTTTCCGAGACCAGTGTAATAAGTAGTATTTTTTTTTTTAATTTTAAGGGTAGTTAGTTCATAGGTTTGGTTTTCAAGGTGAAATAAGATTTATGGTCTTTGAACGAATGTGGTCTTCAAAATCATCGTAAACTACTCGTTTTCTATGGTGCCCCCGCCCGAAAACACCATAACACCCGCCACGGAGACGATTATAATAATAAAAAACATACCTTTGTTTTTGATATGGTCATTGATTTTGACATATGTAGATAGAGATAGTGATATTGCCAGAAAAAATAGTAAAACACTGTTTTTCTGGCAATATTAGGACAACATGACCCTCTTCAAATATAACAATATCTGTTCCAACTCACGATTTCATATCCAAATGCATCGCAGATAGAGATAGTTTTTTTAAAGAGAGTGGTGAGTGCGAATGTGAAGTAGTAGGTGTTATGCTGGCGGTAGTCCCAAAGGGCTGACTATCTTGCCTCTGCTTTTATAGTCTGCTGCCATATGTATACTAACTTAGACAATGCCGTATTAGCAATTTTATAAAGAATTAAATTCTGCAGAAGAAGGATCATCGTTTAGAATGTTCTCAAACCTTTCGTGATCTTAACTCTAATGAAATACACTATTTCAATTAAGAATTTTGAGGGATTTACTAAAGATAGTAACTTATCACATGGTTCTTATATAAAATTATGTTAGAAGATTTAAATTTTTATTGGAATTCCTTTTAAATGTATGGTTTTATTTTATAGAACCAGAGCTGGTTTTGTATCGAAAGGGTTAAACTGTGACAAATATTTCTGATTATATTGGCAGGTCTAAAAGTAGATTTGATTGGTTGTGAACTGAAGACCAAGGTTTGCAAATGGGATTTGTCCTCAAGGCAACTTTATTCCTCTCACAGAGAGAAGGTTGTTAAGACTGAATGAAATAAACAATAAGGCAGATATGTGTAAACAACAGTCGATCGACTTTCGTCAAATCGAACCGAGGAAACAATGTTTCCATTGGTCTTTCCAATTGCTAATACTATCTATTGGTCGCAACTCCAGGTAGAAGGAACAACATGAATTAAAATGACTTGCTCAACGACATAACGCATCACCCGGTCCGAGAATCGAACTCACAACCTCACGATTGCGAATCCAATTCTCTAACCACTAAGCCACGCGCCTTCATTAGTGTAAAGCAGTCTCATAATGAGTAGGTACATCAGTAACAGCATTTAGATTTGATATGAGTTGATCAAATGTGAGTAGTTGTATGTTGATTAGATTGGTTGGTTTGTTCATTGTATCAGTGGTAGATATGGGTGTGTCTCAGAAAAATCTTGCTTCAAATGTATTATAACAACATCTATATATAAATGTATGTGATTTTGTCACAACACGTAACGAGAGAGGAGTAGTTGGACTACCTCATACTACTCTCCCTTTACGTTTGCTGCCTGCATGTATGTGTGTGTAAAAGATAGGAAGGGGAAACGTATCTGTGTTTGCACGTTAATATTTATATACTTATACATATAAATGTATGTGCGTTAGTGTATGGAAAAAAATTCTAGTAGGAAAAACAACAGAGTCTCAGTAAAATTGTGTATTATGTTTGTGTGATGATTTGGCATGGATATTTGTGGTAGTAGCCTTAAAAGTTGTATGTAACTAACCTTTGTTGATATCGAATGGGGGAGTGACTGTCTTAGCTCACTGGTTGTAAAGGCTGAGCCAGTGGGTCAGAATGAGTCTGTTGACAAGCTACATCTTTCTGTTTTCTTTCAAGAATGGAACCTAATTGGTTTGGACAGCTGAGGGCAAACTATTTATGAGGGGGTCTGTTACCCTTGACGATAAGCAGGTGGCCTCTAGAAAACTAGTCTTCTAGACAATTTGGTGACACAAGTCCCTAAACAGGAAGTAAAATTTATTGGGAAATCGCTCATCTATGAGGTCAGCCTGTGTGGTCACAATGATTTGTTTTGCTGGCTGGGAAACAAAAGTTCAAATCTCTCTGCTGATATTTGCTACACATCTACCATGCTTCTGAGAGAACTTGTATTCATATGAACATATATAGCTAAAAGCTGACTTTCGCAACAAGATACTAATGTTTCTGTGTGTATAAGAATAGTGAGTGGCCAAAGGGACCAAAATTGTTTTCACCAAATACAAGTGAAAATACATGCCACATATGAAGGGTGCATGTGAGTTTAGCAGAAATTGAATGTAGCACAAACTATTCTATGAGTTTGTGGAAGATATGAATTTTTGTGAGGTTGAAAAACCATTACAGGAAAACAATTCTTAACGGCAAAGCTATGCCAGCCTCCCTCTTGCATCCTTCTGTTCTTCCTCTCCAATAAAATGTGTAACCACCAGACTCTTTCGTGAAATGGCCTTCTTCAGATAGTCTTGTTTCAGACAAGAAGGCAAGTGATGTATTTGGAAAACTGGATGGATGTCTTTAGTTTCAGGTATTTCCATTGAAACAAAGTTGAAAGTGTATAATGCCTGTGTTCTATCTTCTTTGCTGTATGCATGTGAGACTTGGGTCACTTATCTGAGGCATGTCAAAAGGTTGGAGAACTTTCACGAATAGTGTCTTTGAAATATACAGGGCATTCACTGGAAAATGTACATGAGTAATACTGAAGTCCTTGATTGTAGTCAGTACTACCAGTATAGAGTCTCTCATATTTCAGCATTGATTATGATGGAGTGGTCATGTAGAGAGAATGGATGATGATCGCATCCCTAAGCAGTTCCTGTACAGTGAGCTAGTTGAAGGTAAACGACCAGCGCACAAACTGAAATTGAGGTACAAGGATTGCATTTTAAGCACACTGGAGAAGATGAAAATATCGGAGGATGGCAGTACAAGATGGGAGGGGAGAATTTGAAAGAAACCACGTTGAGCATGAATAGCTCAAAGGTGTTCTTGTAAGGGCCTTGAGGTCAGTTTGCCTGAGTATCTTTGCATGCCGGTTGATTTAACTTGTAAATAATGTGCCTGTTATGCTTAAGTAAGGCAGGCCTTTGAAGTCATCAAAGAAGCCACATCTGCAAGGACCCTATCAATTATGTATTGTACGGCATTTCTGTTTACAGGGATTGTGGAATGTATTGTGCCTCAGTTAGTGGACTGAAACATCATATGAAATTGCAGCAAAGCAGCACCATAATGCCTACTGTGAGAGGCCCCATCGTTGCCACTTCTGTGCAAAAGTGTGTGTTCCTAGCAAGACTAAAAAGCCATGTCCGTGCTGCTCATGCTTAAGACCCCAATATTGTTTGAAAACTCACCAAAACCAAAGTGGAAGTAATATTTATCACTGCAACATATGCAGAAAGAAATGTAAATCCTTGGTAGGGCTAAAAAGTCATGTTCGTGCCACCCATGTGTGAGAGGTGGATTAGGTGGTGGCAATTCTTAACATTGAGATCCAGCCATCATGTATGTATGTATGTTCTTTATTTCTCTTAAATTTGAGTTTATTTTTGACCAGCCACCTTGGTGGCAAGGTTATAAAGAAAGGAATTTGTTTTCACCTCTTGTGTAAGCGTTCATCCTTTGAAATGCAAGAATGTTTTACAAATTTTGAAGGGACCAGATATCGCGGCCACTTGTAGCTTATGAATTAAGGAGCGACATTCTTTCTCTACAAATCCAAGCACAATTATACTTTGGTCCAAGTGTGTTGATATATAACCTGTACCTCTATTAATGGCAGGTATGAAGCTGAATGTGTATCTTGAATACTGGATCTGCAAACTCCTCCTGAATGGTCTGAAATCTTTCTCTTGCAATTTTCTAACCACATTGCTATCAAGGGGGCAGCTGACTTCTACAACAGAGCATATTTTTAATGTGTGGTCTCAAATAACAATATCAGGTCCGTTGTACTTTAATTTAGTGGCAGTTTTTATTTTTAGGTTCTGCCAGTATGTCTCAACATATTCCTCCCTATTCGATTATATTTTTGTCTTCTATAATGCATTCCAGATCGTTTTAGTTATTCATGAAGACATTCTTTCACAATTGGAAATCTTTGTTTTGCATAGTCTACATTTACTGTCAACTGATGACTTTTCTCTTTTGAGCAGTAGTTACTTGATGTGAATTTCTTGTTCCTGGATTGCATAGATTCCTTTAAGGTGGGATGTTACAAACTTGTTGGAACTCCATGTTAGGCTTTTAGTATGGTTTATTCCCTCTATGGTCTGTGCTTTTCTTCTCAACTACCCTGTACAACCTTCTCAGTGAATTGGTCCATTGGAGTCTTCCAATGTTCCTGGGAGAGATTTGTATCAGGTTTTTTTTTTATCTCTCTTCTAGACTATCCCAACAATATTATTTTCATGCTCATAAACCTGGGCAAGATGGCTGTTGAGCTTTTTCTTCTGTTGAAGATGTTGCTTCAGCATTATTATTTGGGTATCATGATATTAATATGGATTTTAGACTCCTACCATCCTCCTTGCATAAGAAATATAGCCTATCCACATCACTATTAATGTGAGTCCTTATATCCATCTCACTCAGTTCTTGCAATGACCAGTTCAGCAGGCCAAATGTTGGCATTAGGATGGGCACATCGAAAGTATTATGGATAATGTGTTTGTTGTACGCTGAGAATTCTGATGACCATATTCTCTTTACTCATGGTCCTCTCCTTATTAATGGGTCCATCATATCTGACATTCTCATTCTCTCCAAGATACCTATAATTGTCACCTGGCTGTAGAGGTTTTACCATCGAGCCATTCATTTTTAGGTTTTCAGAGGAGGACACAGCTTTTCCACATTTTATTGTTAAAAATGCACATTTGGACTCACCAAATTTCATTCCAATGTCTGTAGAAAATTGGGTAATGAGGTCCAATTGTTTTTTATGTGGTTGATATTTGGCCCATAAAATTTCAGTTCATCGACAAATGTAAATATGTATGTATGTACCTGTGTATGTAACATTAGTTTAATATCATTTGATAAGATTATTGTAATCAATCAAAATTGGTAAACATTTTTGCTAAAACTTGAATTTATTTGAGGTACTAGATATAGAAATAGTTGTTCTGTTGGATTAAAGAAAAAGAGATTCTTTAAATACACTTATGTGCATTGCCACGTTTTTATGACCTGGCATTCGCAGTCCCAGTTATTCACAGAATTTTCCTGAGACACCTAACTAATAATTATTTGTGGAAACCACTGCATATTCGCTGAATTGTAAATATCTTCTGTGATTTTTTTGTGGCAATATATATATTTGTTAACGCTAAATTATTAATAACAATTTACCATATCTGTCGGCCTATTGGACGCCACTTCACATAAGATGCTCCCTCTTTTATATTATATTTTGATCTTTATGGGCATTTTTATGGACCATGTCCAATATTCGCAGTTTTTCACTCTTCGCAGATGCTCTCGGAACCTAACCCCGTGAATACCAGGGGACAATTATATATATATATATATATATATCATCATCATCACCATCGTTTAACGTCTATCTTCCATGCTAGCATGGGTTTAGATGGGAATTATCCCACTTGAGGTAAGATTAGTCGTCTCGCTCGTATAGGATTGTCTGGCAGGTTTTCTACGGCTGGATGCCCTTCCTAACACCAACCACGTTTACAGAGGTTTTTAGCATGTTACCTACACGGCCACATTACAGCATGGACTGTGTGTTTTTTTGTTGTGACACCTACACGACCTCATTTATTTAGGACTGGATGTTGTGGTACCAACATAACTTTACAGAGAAAGGGGTGGTGTTGATGGGGGTGGGGCGTGGAGTTGAGGTAGTGGGATGGAGGTGTATATTTGATTAAGGGATGCCTACTGACTGTAGGTTTCGCTTTGTACTTAGGCAAGGCGGGTCTTCTGTATTACTGCGTAGCGCCAAAGTTCTCGGTCCAGTGACATTGTCTTAGAGAGGTGTAAGTATGTAAGGTCGGAATTTATCAAATTGTCCTAGGTTTTTCTGGGTCTGCCTACTCCGTAACTTCCATCAATTTTGATCGCCCTGCACTTTTTTATACAACTGTCGTCTTTCATGCGCATCATGTGACCATACCAACGTAGTCTTCTCTCGAGTAAACAGCATCTGATCCCTCTTATTCCTAATTCTCACTTTGTTCATTTATGCTTTGCCGTTCACGTATATTACTATTACACATCCAGTGTAATAGTAATATACGTTCCTCTCCAGTCTGCGCAGATCCTCTGCACACACTGCCCATGTCTCACTGTCATGTAACATTGCTGTTCGTATGCAGGCATCATACAGTCTGCCTTTCATTTTTAGAGATAAACCTTTAGCGGCCAATAGTGGTATAAGCTCTCTGAACTTTTTCCATCCCATTCTGACTCTGGCTACTGTACTTTAAGAGCACCCTCCACCACTGCTGATTTTGTCACCCAGGTAACGGAAGGTGTCTACTATTTCTATAGAGCCATCTGGGCGATAGAAGGAGCTAGTATCCTGTGGGCACTTGCTACTTATTGCACCTGAGCACCGGCCACATATAAAATCTACGTTGTTAGAAAGTTTACCTGTGATCCCACTACATCTTTTATGCACCCATACTTTGCATTTGGGACATAAAATGGATATTCTGCCTACTCCTTTCCTACACACTGAGCATGGCCATTTCCCAGAGGGGACCGGTGCCCTATTTCCTTCCTACATACTAGAACTTTAGTCTTAGACAAGTTAACTTTAAGGCCTTTTGATTCTAGGCCATGCTTCCATGTTTGGAATTTCTTCTCTAGTTCAGCCATCGATTCAGCTATGATCATCTGCATATAGAAGTTCCCATGGGCAGCCGGTCTTGAACTCCTCTGTTATAGCCTGAAGGGCAATAATAAATAGGAGGGGGCTAAGGGCTGATGAACACCAACTTTTACGCTAAATTCTTCACTATATTTGTTGTTAATTCTAACCTTACTGACTGTTTCTTTATACATAGCTTGTATAGCTCTCACAAGCCATTCATCAACCCCTAGTTTTCTAAGAGCCCACCAGATAATGGCGCGGGGGACTCTGTCAAAAGCTTTCTCCAAGTCGACAAAAGCTAAGTATAGGGGTTTACTTTTAGCTAGGTACTTCTCCTGTAGTTGTTGTACAAGGAAAAGGGTGTCTGTGGTACTTTTACCTGACACAAAGCCAAACTGCATTTCATCTAGATCAATTCGCTCTCTGATTAGTTGCGCTATAACTTTTTCTGTGACCTTCATGACCTGGTCAATTAATTTAATGCCTCTATAGTTTCCCCTATCTAGGGCATCTCCTTTGCCCTTGTTGCAGTTAATGAAGATGCTGCTACGCCAGTCATTTGGTATGACCCCATGCTGTATGACTTGGTTTACTATCCGGGGGATATATATCATCATCATCATTTAATGTGTAGTTTTCTTGCTTGCATGAGTTAGATGGCTTGTCATGTGAGACAAATCAGGTATGGTGACTGTTTGGCTTGGTTTCTACAGCTAGATACCCTTCCTAACACCAACCACATTTCAGTACTTTTTATCATGGCACCAAATCGATCATCTGACAAAGTGAACCTGGTGCTTTTTCATCATGGTACCAGCACAACCTACAGATTGGACTGGGTACTTTTTGGTGTGTCACTAGCATGACCACCTTACAGCTGGGACTGGGTGCTTCTATGTCACCAGCATGATCACCTTACTGTGGACTGGATGCTTTTTGTTGTCTCAGCTACATGACCACCTTACAGGGTGGACTGGTTGCTTTTTGTTATGTCACCAGCCTGACCACTTTACAAGATGGAATGGGTGATTTTTGTTGTGTAACCAACACGACCACCTTACAAATATCCAGATGGCTCCATAGAGGTAGTTGACAGTTTTTGTGACCTGGGTGACAAAATTAGCAGTGGAGTTGGGTGTTCTGAAAGTACAGCAGCCAGAGTGAATGGCTGCTATACTTTCAGAAATGGGATGTAAAAAGTTCAGGGAACTACTACCGCTGCTAGCTACAAGAGGTTTTTCTTCAAAATGAAAGGCAAATTGTATGATACTTGTGAAGATTGGAAGTTTGCATTTTCCGATTTATATATATATATATATATATATGTGTGTGTATGTGTGTGTGTGTATATGTGTGTATGTATATCTATATATATAAAACTGAGGATGTCTGTCTGTGTGTGTGTGAGTTTGAATCCCTAAAACTCGAGAACCACTCAACCTACTGTTTTCAAACTTTACACTTGTAATACTTATGTTTCAGGGAGCGTTCTGAGCAAAATAAATTTCAAATTTTCAATGCCCTAGGGACCGCATTAGGCGATTTAGCGATCTCTCTCTATAATTCTTAGTCATTCTCTTTTTAGATAGATACATACATACGCCCTTATAATATCTGTCTATGTGTGTGTGTCTGTGAGTTTGAATCCCTAAAACTCGAGAAGTACCCAACCGACTTTTTTTAAACTTTACATGTATATTACTTATGTTTCAGGGAGTGTTATGCACATAAAAATTCAACTTTTTGATCCCCTAGGGCCCTCATTAGGTGAAAAACTGCGTTTTTTTAGGTTTTTAGCGGTTTTTGAGGCGTTACGTCAGACTGATTTCCTTGAAATTGTAACTATGTATTAGTCAGTCTCTTCTTCATACCGTGAGCAAAGAAAATCCAACTTTTTATGGCCTAGGGCCTGCATTAGGTGAAAAGGTTCATTTTTTTCAACTATTTAGGCCCGCATTAGGTGAAAACCTGCATTTTTCCTGCTTCATCGAGGAAAATCTTAAAGATTATCCAGCCACCAGAGTATTTGGTTTATTTTCTTATATGCACACATATATATATATATATATATATATATATATATATATATATATATATATATATATATATATACATATATACATATATACATTGTCGAGGCATGCAGTAGGTCTGTTGGCGGCCCGCGTTCTAAAATACCTTATCCCGTGCAACGCCGGGTACCACTGCTACTATATATATATATTAGTCTTTAGCACACTAGTAATTTTTATGAGTTATTTTCCTTGACACTGCATTATATAGTGATTTATGTCGCAAACAGCGTGTTAAAGGTTAGAATGGCTCTTGATCTAATTTGAGAAGTTCTTTATTTGTTATTTGATGACCAAATATAAACAGTGTGATGTTCATTAAGTGCAATTGTCACCTTCATATTACCCTACTCAATCATTCCAAACCTTCTAAAAGTGTTTTCATTTTATGTTGATTATCCCTAGTAGCAAATATATTTTACCCATAATCTATTTTAGATAGCCCAGTTAGCGACCTTAACCATCCTGCTTGGCATACTCCACCCACAATCAAAGCCTGTGTAACCCCTAAAACCCAAATGGTTTACCCTCAGTTGTACTCTATCTTCACCACTGTATGGGAGGTTTTTATTCACTATTATAATGTTTTGCAAGATTGCTATCAGAGAAGCAACATATGCCTGTAAACTATTCAATCTACTTAGCAGTTCTTTGCCAAGAGAATATTTTCCCTCAGACCCCCAATCCCCCCAATGAAGGTAGCTCTGTTAGCAGTACTGCCACTGATAGAGTCTCTGCATATGCTGCTGCTCTCTTTTATACTATACTGCTGTCACTCTACAAAACTCTCCTAATTTATGGTCCTGGTTTCACCACCATGTACTCCAAAACTCCTCCAATCTCTCCAGTTAACCGAAGAAAGTGACCAGAACCAGTGGTGTCTCCTCCAACATCACCAAACAGTGTGTCATACAGCTAGTTTGAGAGTATGAAGGAGGAAACTATGATGAGAACAGTAGGACAGACAGGTACAAATGCCTATGAAAGGTTTCAAGGGATGGAGAAAGAGAATGATGTATTAGCAGTAGAGGGTGACAGTACTGAATATGAAAAAAAGTATCCAATGCTCTCCCTCTTCACCTAAGCTTCATGATTTGTTAGATGTAGTAGTGGATGTTAATGATGAAAGAGAGATAGAGAGTAAACAATGGTATCTTTGATGGTGTGGTGAGAATGGTAATGGGTGATGGTGAAGTGGTAAAGGGTTGAAGGTAAGAGAGAAAGAGGTAGTAATAATTGACATTGTGTGTGATATGGCTGGGGCAAGGTACCAGCCAGACACAAGGTGACATGGTAGTAATACATCTGGAACTGTAGGTAGGGTCATAAAGGCTAAGAGACAAGCTTGGAAAATCTGGAAGGCAGGGACCAGCAGGAACAATACTAAGTAGCTAGAAAAGAAATAAGGCATGAGTTTTATTTAGCTACAAGAGGAAAAAGAAAGTAAAAGGTTTGAGAATGTTTTGCAGTGTTAGGATTAGAGGCATTGGGTGTTACGAATTCCAAGACAGTGTACTTGGAAAATTACGACTACATTAGGGAGAAGTGTGTATGGATTGATAATGGCATACTTACTTTTACTGATGCCAAAAGAAGAAACAGGCATAGACGTGCTATTACAAAAAGTTGCTAAATAAAGAAAATTTATGGTAGAGAGAGCTTACCCCAAGTAAACCAAACAAAGAGACCATCTATCCAAATTGACAGCAGTACGATAGCAAGTACAATTAAGGCCATGAAGGCAAGGAAGGCAGCTGGTCCATCAGGGGTAGTTGCTGAGATGATTGAATTATCCAACAGGCTAGTCACTTGCATAATTAATTAAGTAGTTTAGTAAGGTGTCATACCCAATGACTAGCATAGCAGTATCATTGTCAACTGTTTTAATGAGCAAAGGTTATGATTTAGTGAGGCACATGGAGGCACATGGCTTAGTGGTTAGAGCATTGGCCTTGCAATCGAAAAGTTGTGAGTTCAATTCTCAGACCGGGTGATGTGTTGTTTCCTTGAGCAAGACACTTTATTTCACATTGCTCCAGTTTACTCAGCTGTAGAAATGAGATGATAGGGACTGGGGTCCATATCATTCCACTGCAAAGTGGTCGTGGAAGTGCCACGGCAAAAAAGCACCCAGCACTCACTGTACTGTAAATGAGGTTGGTGTTAGGAAGGGCATCCAGCTGTAGAAATCAAGCCAGTATCAGTTCCCGTCCCACCCGTGCAAGCAGGGAAAAAGCGGACGTAAAATGAAATGATGATGATGATGATGAGGGGAAATATCAGAGGCATTAAATTGTTGGACATGGTTATGAAGGTCACAGAAAGAGTAATAGCACAATTTTTTAGGAACAGAATCAGTTTTGATGAGATGCAGTTCAACTTTGTTCTGGAGAGAGGTACTTCTGATGCCATCTTCCTTCTAAGACAACTACAAGAGAAGTACTTAGTTAAAAGTAATACCCCTATACCAAGCATTCACCAACCTGGAAAAAGCTTTTGAAAGAGGTTTATGCTCTATAATTTGGTAGTCTTCTGCTCCCTCTCTACCTTCACTATTTAATTTTTTTCCTTTTTTTTTTTATTACAAATATTAAATTGAAATTTGTTGAATAAAAGTCCTTTTCAATATTTTGTGGTTGCTAAGGAAGTTAGGAATTGTGAGGGTCGTACAGAGGCGCAATCAGCATGGTGAGCTAGCAATGAGTTCAGTGATAAATTTAGCATTTAGGTAGGAGCCCATCAGGGATCAGCTCTTCCTGTCATATTATAATCCTAGCCATATCATGTAGGCTAACAGAGGAAGTAGATTTTTTGGTGACAGGTGCCTAGGAGTAGTCAGCAGTAAGAGTACACATGAAATAAACTCTATTGATAGCTATGCTACTTTGGTGACTCCATTAGCAATAAAGGTGAATGTATCAAAAGTGTAATAGCTAGAATGGAAAGTGGTGGGAAAAGTTCAGAGGCTCTGCTGGCAACAACGAGTTTCTCTCTCAGAGTGCAGGACACATTGTATAATGCCATCATCATCATTTAACATCCACTTTCATTGCTAGTAAAGGTTGAACAGGCCATCAGCTGATTAGGTTGGTACTCAAAGCATAGGTACTGACACCACAGTGAGCAAGGAGACTGCATCTCACTTACATTCCTGCATCCTACTTACTGCTCAAACTGACCAGTGGCCTGTAACTCGCTGAGATACTATCCTGCCTACTACTGAATGGTCATGTCTTTAACATGCTGAAGAATCCCCCTGGCCTTTTCTTTCTCAGGCTTTCTTCGTACCAAGCATGATGTTTGTGTGCAAATGGCCATGTGACATTGTAGCAAGATGTGGGCCTTGAATATCGAGGATTTGTGACACCTGGAAAGAAATGAAGTATGTAACTCTGCTGGATGTGTTACATTAAGGTGCTTGATTGGTGGAGCACAAATAAGTTGAGATAAAAGCTGGATATAAGAGGAATCAGATTTAGTGTGGAACACAAAAAACTGTGCTGGCACAGACATGATGTGTATGGAAGATGACAGTTATATAAAGAAGTTCCAAGCACTTGAAGAGAAGAAACCTGTTTAGAGGGAGACCAAGGAAGTTATGGGAACAAAGTAGGGAAGACTGACCTCAAGGAACTGAATCTTATGAAGGAGGTGGCAGGAGACAATCTGCATAGTAGTGCAAGCATGTTGAAATGGTCATTAAGTAAAGGTGGTGGAGTTGGAAACTGGATGCATCAGCCCTCTTGTTCACTACACTGCTCTTAAATCTCCATTTAGAGCCCTGTGTATGAACTACTTATTGCGGCATCTGTTTTGTCTGTATTTAGTCATCTATTATTTCTATCTTGCTCTTATATCACTTTACCTCTCTCTTACCTACTACTACTAATACTACTACTACTACTACTACTACTTACACCACCACCGCCACCACTACCACCACTACTACTACTACTACTACTACTTACACCACCACCACTGCCTATAGACAATTAATTTGTAAATGAAATGTTGTTTTCTTCAGGTTTCGGATTCTGTAGCTAAACAGATATATGGTATCAAAGAAAAACCCAAAGGTAAATGAAAGATCCTTTTAACCCTTTCACTGCCATATTTCTAATGAAAAACATGCTCCTCTATAATTTTCAAATAATTTTGAAAATAATCAAGAATTTGAAAGGATGCAATAGCATAAATAACTTTCTCTTTATGGATTGGCAGAAACGGTAGAGCATCTGACAACATGCTTTGCAGTATTTAGTTATGGCCCTTTACGTTCTGTGTTCAAATCATGCTGAGATTAGCTTTACCTTTCATCCTTACAGGGTTGATAGAATAAAGTACCAGTAATACACTGGAGTCGATTTAATCAACTTTCTCTTTCCCTTCAAATAGATTTTGTGCCAAAAAGTAGAAACAATTATTAGGGTTTTTTTTGGAACATAACTAAACAAAGATTCTTACATAAATTCATGATGGAAAGTTTTTAGATAAATATAAACATCCCACCCTTGCAAGCAGGGAAAAGCGGACGTAAAATGATGATGATGATGATAAACATAAACTATACAGTTTTATATCATAGAACCAGTTTGGTATCAAAAGAACAACTAAACAAAGGATCTTACTGAACTAAACAAAGATTCTTACATAAAATCATGATGGAAAGTTTTTAGATAAATATAGATAATTTAAAATATGCAGTTTTATATCATAGAACCAGGGGTGGCTTCAAGCAGTTTGGTATCAAAAGAGTTAAAATTGTTTTGGCGAGGTTACATAATAGATATCACTGAAATATATATAACAGTAACAAAATAATCAACAAAATGATGTAATAAGATAAAATGTAGTAATACAAATTAGTTAAAAATTACAGGTTTGTGATGAAGCCTCTATGTTAGGGCAAACATAGACAGGCTGGGACATGTCTCTCATCTAGGAGACAACAAGTGGATGATTAGAGTGACAGTGGACACTAAGGCATTGGAGAAGAGAAGAACCAGAGTGTGGCCAACGGCAAGATGGTGCGCTGATCTGAGCTGTTACCATGACCCCACGTAGCCCAATATGGCCAGGAAGTGGTGGAGGTCTACCAGGGAGTGAGGTCTTGGATTTTTGATTTTCGACACATTGGAAAATATTTGACAAATAAACTGGAATCTTCATTTTCTCTTGAAACTTGATGTAGTTAGAGTTATTGTAGAAGTTTACTAAATGAAGGTTTTGCAACATTCAGTTTGTTTTAACCATATGCACAAATATCATCATCATCATTTAACATCTGCTTTCCTTGCTATCAAGGGTTAGATGGGTCATCACAGGCTGAGTGGAGCTACTGACCTCTCAGATTGGCCCCGGGAAGGAGAGGGGTCAGCATCTCACTTGCTAACATTCTCATGAACTACTAAGTGCTCAGATGGGCTGGGTGGGGTCTACATCTTGCTTACATATGTTCCCATGCTACTGAGTACTAGGAAGGTTGTTATGTCCTTGACACAGCTGAAGAGTCCTTTTTTTACAGGTTTTCTAAGGCTGGATGCCCTTCCTGTCACCAACCATTTTACAATGTTTACTGGGTTTGCTTATTGCGTAGATCACCAACATTAAGGAGGTTGTCATATCCTTAACATGACTGAGGTATGCTCCCAGTCCTTTGTTTGGCAAGCCTTCTATGGCTGGATACCCTTCCTATCACCAACCACTTTACAGAGTGTACTGGATGTGTTTATCATGTAGATCACCAACACTAGGGATGTTGTTAACTTTTAGACACAATTGAAGGATCCTTCTGATCCTTTGTTTGGCAAGCTTTCTATAGCTGGATACTCTTCCTATTACCAACCACTATACTGAGTTTACATAGATGACCAACACTAAAGAGGTTGTGCTCTTGGCGCAACTGAAGAGTCTTTTCGACCCATTTTGGTATGGTTTCTACTCAGGGATGCCCTTTCTATTGCCCACCACCTTACAGGGTGTACTGGGTGCATTTTTTGTGACACCAGCACTAGAGAGGTTAGCAGTCATTGATTCAGCTGAAGAACCTGCTCTACTCTAAGGGGTGTGTGGCTGCAAGAAGGATAAGCATGATATGTATAACATGTGGTGGGGTGGTAGGATTTGACAGGGTGGTGTGTAGGGGGAAGAGGGATGATCGCCAATAGTATGGGTGATACTTTGATGCTAAAGGTTACAAGGGTTATGAGTGGTACGTCCTGGATACAGTAAGGTGGTGATGTACAGTGATGGGGGGAGAATAGCTACTAAGGAGTGATAGTGGAAGGGGGGGAGGGACATGGATAGGTTAGATCAGGTCACATTCTATGCTGCTAGGCAGGTCTTCATCAGAACAGCATGTCTCCAATACTTGCAGTCCTTTGTTATCTCTGTTGTAAGGTTCATCTTCTTAAGATCAGCATTTATCACTTCACTCCATGTCTTCCTAGACTTACCCCTTCCATTAGTTCCATCCACTGGGATTTGTTTCCATTTCTTTATATAGCTGACATCTGCCATATGCATCACATATCAGTGCAGTTTTCTTTCTCGCGCACTATGTCAGATTCCTCATATGGCAAGTTTTTATATCAGATCATTTATCCAACATTGTTCATGCCCATTAATACACAATCACTGGTGCATACTTGTTTCATTTCCTCACTCTACCTCCCTGCTGATTAAGTCACTTACATAGTAAATGCTGTCAACAGCTTTAGCTAGAACACTTTCCAAGGTAATTGTGGGGATCTATTTCACATGTGCTCTTGGTGTTTCAACTTTGCCAGAAGAGCTAGGAGCCTTCTCTTCTTTCATATTAATCCTTAATCGCTTTGTCTACTATATTGCTGTCAACTTTGATAGCTGGTCTCTTATTTTGGTCCTTTTTTTTGTTGTTATTGTTGTTCTTGTTTCAAAATAGATACATTGGTAGGAGGAAGATATGAAATTAGCATTTCTTAGATAAATCTAGCACAAAGTGTTTGTCATGCATTGCTTGTGTTTTATTATTATGATATATATATATATGTGTGTGTGTGTGTGTATACCAGGGGTTCCTACATGGAGTAAATTTACACACAGGCTGTAAATTTGCTGAATCTGGATTTGTACATATGTTTTTCAATTTTAATTCACTCTTGCAATGGAGATGTCTCAAATTTTGGTGCAGATTCACCCTAAGAATTCTTGTTTTGACCCTGCAAATGTTTTAAATGATTGTACTATTTACAAATAGCTATCTGTTTGAGGCAGGGTCCTTAGCATTGGTGGTCATCAAAATTGATTTCTAATTTATGCACAAAGGCAGCAAATTTGGGGGCAGGACAACCTCAGTATTTGACTGGTACTTTATTTTATCAACCTAAATAAATACTGCAATGGCATTTGATCTGACACTGTACCAATTCTGCCTATCTACCATTCTTTGATGGTCAGTAAAATTAAACACCAGTCTCAATTAATTCCCATAGATGACCTGAGATTTTCATTTTACATAACTGTGTCAAGAATCTCAAGTTGTTGGGAAGAAGCAATAATAAGGGCTTCTTCATTGATTGATGTGTTAATTAACTAATTGTATTTTCGCTTATACCAGCATCTGTTGATTAGTTATCTGTAAGTGAAATAACGTTTTTTGTTATTCTTATTGGAAACTGAAATAATGGTTTCCAATTTAGGCACAAGGCCAACAATTTTGTGGGAGGGTAAAGTAGATTAAATTATTTTAAATTTCTTCTTTGTCAGCTGCTGAATTATAGTAGAGGTAGATGGAGGCACATGGCTTAGTGGTTAGAGCATTAGCCTTGCAATCGAAAGGTTGTGAGTTCAATTCTCAGACCGGGTGATGTTGTTTCCTTGAGCAAGACACTTTATTTCACATTGCTCCAGTTTACTCAGCTGTAGAAATGAGATGATAGGGACTGGGGTCTCTATCATTCCACTGCAAAGTGGTTGTGGAGGTGCCACGGCCAAAAAGCACCCAGCCCACACTGTAAAATGGTTGTGTAGGCGCCACGAAAAAAAGCACCCAGCACTCACTGTAAATTAGGTTGGTGTTAGGAAGGGCATCCCGCTGTAGAAATCAAGCCAGAATCAGTTCCCGTCCCACCCTTGCAAGCAGGAAAAAGCGGACGTAAAATGATGATGATGATGATGTACAGCCCACTGTGTGGGGTGGTTGTGCTGGCACCACGATAAAAAGCATCCACTTCACCCTGTGAAGTGGTAGTGTAGATGCACCCAGTCTACACTGGTGGCATGAAAAATGCTTCCAATCAATGCTGTAAAGTAGTTGGCATTAGGAAAGTCATCCAACTGTAGAAATCAAGCCCAAAAGAACGTATGAGCTGGATGTGGTCACCTGACCTGTCTGGCATCAGAACATAACATTCTTTAACTCATGCAAACATGGAAGATAGACATTAAACAGCAATGATGATGTAAACTCAAATTACTGAACCAAACAGGGTGGGAGTAAATTCTGCCATGAGTAAACTGGAACTGTCATACTGGTTATGGTGATTATAGAGTTGGTGTGTATTTACAGTCTTACAGTCATTTATCTTATTTTATAAGAAGTATTTGGATTAATAATGATTTCTAATTTAGGCAGAAGGCCAGCAATTTTTCGGGAGGGGAAAGTCAATTATATCAACCCCAGTACATTACTGGTTCTTTATTTCATGAAGGATGAAAGGCATGAAAAGCAAAGTTGACCTCGGCAGATTCCAAACCAGAATGAAATGCTGCAATGCATTTCATCCAATACACTAATGATTCTGCCAATCCAAAGTCCTTATTTGAATTAATAATGCTACTATTAGTTTCTAATGTAGGCATAAGGCTAGACATTTTTTGGAGAGAGGAAATTTGATTATATCTCACTCAGTATGTCACTGGTACTTTATGACCTTGGAATGATGAAAGATAAAGTTGACCTCAATGAGATCTGAACTCAGAATGTAGAAAATTGTAATTAAATACAGCAAAACATTTTCTCTGATGCTCTACCGCCAGTCAATCGCCCTAATGTTAATAATAATTGTTTCTACTTTTTGCACAAAGCCAGAAATTATCTCAGTGCATTACTGGTGCTTTATTTTATCGACCCCATAAGGAGGAAAGGCAAAGTTAACCTCGGCAGGTTTTGAACTCAGAACGTAAAGGGCCAATCCACTACCCTAATGTTAATAATAATAAAAAGTATTTTGTATCAAAAATGAATTAATGACACTAAAAAAATATCATTGATATTTATTTTTTAGTTTTGACAATTTATCAAGTAACTTTTCAAAAGATATTAACCCTTTAATGTTCAAACCGGCCAAAACCGGCCAGAATTCTCTACCTTTATCTGTTGAAACTGGCTGTAACTGGTCGCTCAAACTGACGTTAAGGTATTGTTCTCAAAATAAATACTTTCAAAATCTCATAGATTCGATATTATGTGAGATAATTATGTGAGTTAAAGCATTTACCATGAAAATACAATAGTATATATAGAGTAATATGAATGCTAAAGGGTTAAATCAGCAATTAGTTTTAGTTTTGTTTTGCATTTAGAGATTATTAACATAAATTTTAAATTTATAACACTCTCTATATTTGCAGTTATCAAGAGCAATGAACCATTAAAAAGAAAAATAGTTATTGAAGAAAAGCATAAAATACCTGCAGCAGAAGCACCTTCAGAGAAACCTCAATTACCGGTATCAAGTTTTCCAGTTACACCTGTTATCCCAACCAGTCCAATTTTATCACCGCCTGTTATTCCTCTTCCTGTCTCGCCGCAAAAATCCCCTTCTTATACAGTTATTAAAACTGATCCAGTTCCTAAGGACAAAGAACAAAAGCCTGTAGATAGTAAATCCAAGGGAGTGGCGCTAGTATTGATCCCCAAGGTAGAAAAACCTACTGTAGAAAAAGAAAGTATACCACCAGCTCCTGCATTGACTTCCAAGGGGGAAAAATCCACTGTAGAAAAAGAAAGTATACCACCAGCTCCTGTGTTGGCTCCTAAGGTTGAAAAACCCACTACAGAGAAAGAAAGTGTACCACCAGCTCCTGTGTTGGCTCCTAAGGTTGAAAAACCAACTGCAGAGAAAGAAAGTGTACTACCAGCTACTGTGTTGATTGCTAAGGTGGAAAAACCCACTACAGAGAAAGAAAGTGTACCACCAGCTCCTGTGTTGACTATCAAGGTCGAAAAACCCAGTGCAGAGAAAAAAATTAGTCCCGCAGCTCCTGTATTGATTTCTCAAGTTAAAAAAGCCGCTGCAGAGAAAGAAAGTACACCACCAGCTCCTGTGTTGGTTTCCAAGGTGGAAAAGCCAACTGCAGAGAAAGAAATTACTCTTGCAGCTCCTCCCAAGGTGGAAGAAGTAAGTATTCCAGACACTCCTGTGTTAATTCCTAAAGTGGATGAAACTATTGTAGTGAAAGAAAATATTGTAGAAACTCCTGTGTTGATTCCTACTGCAGAGGAAGTAAGTATTCCGCCAGCTCCCGTTAAAGTGGAAGAACCTTTTGTAGAGGAAATAAGTATTCTACCAGCTCCTGTTTTGACCCCTAAGGTAGAAGAGCCTGTTGTAGAAGAAGTAAGTATTCTACCAGCTCCTGTTTTGACTCCTCAGGTAGAAGAAACTGTTGTAGAGGAAGTAGGTATTCCACCAGCTCTTGTTTTGACCCCTAAGGTGGAAGAGCCTGTTGTAGAGGAAGTAGGTATTCTACCAGCTCCTGTTTTGACCCCTAAGGTAGAAGAAACTGTTGTAGAGGAAGTAAGTATTCTACCAGCTCTTGTTTTGACCCCTAAGGTGGAAGAGCCTGTTGTAGAGGAAATAAGTATCCCACCAACTCCTGTTTTGACACCTCAGGTAGAAGTGCTTGTTGTAGAGGAAATAAATATCCCATCAGCTCATGTTTTGAACCCTAAGGTGGAAGAAACTGTTGTAGAGGAAATAAGTATCCCACCAGCTCCTGTTTTGACCCCTAAGGTGGAAGAGCCTGTTGTAGAGGAAATAAGTATCCCACCAGCTTCTGTTTTGACCCCTAATGTGGAAGAGCCTGTTGTAGAGGAAATAAGTATCCCACCAACTCCTGTTTTGACACCTCAGGTAGAAGAAACTGTTGTAGAGGAAATAAGTATCCCACCAGCTCCTGTTTTGACTCCTAAGGTGGAAGAGCCTGTTGTAGAGGAAATAAGTATCCCACCAGCTCCTGTTTTGACCCCTAAGGTGGAAGAGGCTGTTGTAGAGGAAGTAGGTATTCCACCAGCTCCTCAGCTAGAAGAAACTGTTGTAGAAGAAATAAGTATTCCACCAGCTCCTGTTTTGACCCCTCAGGTGGAAGAGCCTGTTGTAGAGGAAGTAGGTATTCCACCAGCTCCTGTTTTGACACCTCAGGTAGAAGAAACTGTTGTAGAGGAAATAAGTATCCCACCAGCTCCTGTTTTGACTCCTAAGGTGGAAGAGCCTGTTTTAGAGGAAATAAGTATCCCACCAGCTCCTGTTTTGACTCCTCAGGTGGAAGAGCCTGTTGTAGAGGATGTAGGTATTCCACCAGCTCCTCAGCTAGAAGAAACTGTTGTAGAAGAAATAAGTATTCCACCAGCCCCTGTTTTGACCCCTCAGGTGGAAGAGCCTGTTGTAGAGGAAATAAGTATTCCCAAAGCTCCTGTGTTGATTCCTAAGGTGGAAGAACCCACTGCAGGGGAAGTAAGTATTCCACCAGCTCCTGTGGAAATAAAAGAAGCTGCACCAATTCCTACCTCACCAGAGCCAATTGATTCTTTACCTCCCAAGGAAAGGCCTTCTGAAAAGTCTGATATCCCTGGTCCTAAAATCCCCAAGTCGTGTATTGTTCAACCTTTGAGCCCCACTCCTGCTGCGCCCAAGATTGAGGTAAGATATTTTCTCCTTATTTTTTCTAATACTTGCTTTAGCTTTATAATTTGCAAGCTTGAACAATCAAACGACAGTTTATTTGCTATAGAGTATTTCATATTGTCTCCATCTGTAATTTTTCTTTTATTACCAGAAATTTTAATTTTAATTTTTCAACTTGGATTTAAACACTAGTGGAATGGTGTCATTGGCGCGTCGTGAAATTAAGGAAGAAAAAAATTAGGTGAAGTGTCACAAAATGTGTCTGTCAGGTCTATCAAACTTTTGGGTAACATTATAATCACTATTGTACAGTCAATCAGTAATATTTGAGGTACCAGATTAACATCACACTACTGTACAGTCATTCAGTAATATTTAAGGTACCAGATTAACATCATTAGTGTACAGCCATTCAGTAATATATGAGGTACCAGATTAAGATCACTGCTGTACAGTCATTCCGTAATATATGAGGTACCAGATTAACATCACTGCTGTACAGTCATTCAGTAATATTTGAGGTACCAGATTAACATCACTCAACTGTACAGTCATTCAGTAATATTTGAGGTACCAGATTAGCATCACTCAACTGTAGTCATTCAGTAATATTTGAGGTACCAGATTAGCATCACTGCTGTACAGTCATTCAGTAATATATGAGGTACCAGATTAGCATCACTCAACTGTACAGTCATTCAGTAATATATGAGGTACCAGATTAGCATCACTGATGTACAGTCATTCAGTAATATTCGAGGTACCAGATTAGCATCACTCAACTGTACAGTCATTCAGTAATATTTGAGGTACCAGATTAGCATCACACTACTGTACAGTCATTCAGTAATATATGAGGTACCAGATTAACATCACTGCTGTACAACAATCATTCCGTAATATTTGAGGTACCAGATTAACATCACTGCTGTACATTTATTCGGTAATATTCGAGGTACCAGATTAACATCACTGCTGTACAATCATTCCGTAATATATGAGGTACCAGATTAACATCACTGCTGTACAGTCATTCAGTAATATATGAGGTACCAGATTAGCATCACTCAACTGTACAGTCATTCAGTAATATATGAGGTACCAGATTAGCATCACTCAACTGTACAGTCATTCAGTAATATATGAGGTACCAGATTAGCATCACACTACTGTACAGTCATTCAGTAATATTTGAGGTACCAGATTAGCATCACTCAACTGTAGTCATTCAGTAATATTTGAGGTACCAGATTAGCATCACTCAACTGTAGTCATTCAGTAATATTTGAGGTACCAGATTAGCATCACACTACTGTACAGTTATTCCATAATATTTGAGGTGCCAGATTAAGATCACTGCTGTATAGTCATTCAGTAATATATGAGGTACCAGATTAACATCACTGCTGTACAGTTATTCCGTAATATATGAGGTACCAGATTAGCATCACACTACTGTACAGTTATTCCGTAATATTTGAGGTACCAGATTAGCATCACACTACTGTACAGTTATTCCGTAATATTTGAGGTACCAGATTAGCATCACTGCTGTACAGTCATTCAGTAATATATGAGGTACCAGATTAGCATCACAGCTGTACAGTCATTCAGTAATATTTGAGGTACCAGATTAGCATTACTGCTGTACAGTCATTCAGTAATATATGAGGTACCAGATTAGCATCACACTACTGTACAGTCATTCAGTAATAGTTGACGTACCAGATTAGCATCACTGCTGTACAGTCATTCAGTAATTTTGAGGTGCCAGATTAGCATCACACTACTGTACAGTTATTCCATAATATTTGAGGTGCCAGATTAAGATCACTGCTGTACAGTCATTCAGTAATATATGAGGTACCAGATTAGCATCACTCAACTGTAGTCATTCAATAATATTTGAGGTACCAGATTAGCATCACACTACTGTAAAGTCATTCAGTAATTTTGAGGTACCAGATTAGTATCACACTACTGTACAGTTATTCCGTAATATTTGAGGTACCAGATTAGCATCACACTACTGTACAGTTATTCCGTAATATTTGAGGTACCAGATTAGCATCACACTACTGTACAGTTATTCCGTAATATTTGAGGTACCAGATTAGTATCACACTACTGTACAGTTATTCCGTAATATTTGAGGTACCAGATTAGCATCACACTACTGTACAGTTATTCCGTAATATTTGAGGTACCAGATTAGTATCACACTACTGTACAGTTATTCCGTAATATTTGAGGTACCAGATTAGCATCACACTACTGTACAGTTATTCCGTAATATTTGAGGTACCAGATTAGTATCACACTACTGTACAGTTATTCCGTAATATTTGAGGTACCAGATTAGCATCACACTACTGTACAGTTATTCCGTAATATTTGAGGTACCAGATTAGTATCACACTACTGTACAGTTATTCCGTAATATTTGAGGTACCAGATTAGCATCACACTACTGTACAGTTATTCCGTAATATTTGAGGTACCAGATTAACATCACTGCTGTACAGTCATTCAGTAATATATTAGGTACCAGATTAGCATCACTGCTGTACAGTTATTCAGTAATATTTGAGGTACCAGATTAACATCACTGCTGTACAGTCATTCAGTAATATATGAGGTACCAGATTAACATCACTGCTGTACAGTCATTCAGTAATATATGAGGTACCAGATTAGCATCACTGCTGTATAGTCATTCAGTAATTTTGTGGTACCAGATTAGCATCACACTACTGTACAGTTATTCCATAATATTTGAGGTACCAGATTAACATCACTGCTGTACAGTCATTCAGTAATATATGAGGTACCAGATTAACATCACTGCTGTACAGTCATTCAGTAATATATGAGGTACCAGATTAGCATCACTGCTGTACAGTCATTCAGTAATTTTGTGGTACCAGATTAGTATCACACTACTGTACAGTTATTCCATAATATTTGAGGTACCAGATTAACATCACTGCTGTACAGTCATTCAGTAATATTTGAGGTACCAGATTAGCATCACACTTCTGTACAGTTATTCAGTAATAGTTGACGTACCAGATTAGCATCACACTACTGTACAGTTATTCAGTAATAGTTGACGTACCAGATTAGCATCACACTACTGTACAGTTATTCAGTAATAGTTGACGTACCACATTAGCATCACACTACTGTACAGTTATTCAGTAATAGTTGACGTACCAGATTAGCATCTCACTACTGTACAGTCATTCAATAATAGTTGAGGTACCAGATTAACATCACTGCTGTACAGTCATTCAGTAATATATTAAGTCAAGAGGATTAATACAGAGCCAACTGTAGATTTGAACCAAAGGATCTCTGCAATATTCCTGGTACTTTAATCACTGCACCGCCTAGTATAATCATACACGTGCTACCATTCCTATGTAATCATTGTAGTTAAACAGAAGAGTTTGAGAATATCTTTAATTGAAGGATTAAGATTAAACAAAAGATGGAGATAATTATCTGATATATTTTATAGCAAACAACTGTGCAGCTGCTGTTTCATTGAATGCTTTTCCCCATTCTGAGTGTAATTTCTTTTATGTAAATTTGACATCAGCTTTATTTTAAATATGTATACATAGTTCCATAATTATATATACTCTATTTTAACCATGTACACAACATAGTTTCATAATTATATATACACTCTCTCTCTTTTCCATACTTACATTAGTAGAAGGTATATGTTGTGAGTAAACATTCAATCTAGGCAGTAGGAATTAAATAATATTTATTTGACATCACTATCACCATCATTTTATGTCTGCTTTCTCTGCGGGTATAAGTTAGTCACATTGTCATAGTTCTGGTTAGTTCTTATTTGAAGTTGATGCCCACCTAGATGGGTTGGAATACCTCATCTGTGATAGAGGAGAGAGAGAGAGACGCACTCACATACCCCTACCTATATCATCATCATCATTGTTTTGGTAGGACACTTTTTTTTCAAACTCTAACAACAACTAGTGATTGATTTACCTACGGTAGTTAGTGACATGAAGGTATTCACTTTTGGTCAATATCATTGTGAACAATACCAAATTTTCTGTCAAAACTCAGGTTATATACCTTTTTTTGTGAAAGTTCAGTAATTTGAGACCAGGATATTTTGTTATTGATATTAGGAACCTTTTAAACTCTTAATGACCTGCACCATGAAACTGCATTGGCAAAACATACTTGGAAAGACAAATCAGCACCATGACTCCATCATATTAAAAATTAAAGTCTTTACTTGAATACTGCAAATTTTCACAACAATCTTTCACAAAAACCTGTGTTTGAATATTTTTTATTGGGTAATACAAAGTTGTCTTAAGTAATGAAATTATTACATGATGATAAGTGTTCCACTTCATGAAATATCTGTTTTACCCTAAGATATAGTCAACTACTTGATTGATATTTTCCATTGTTTAAACATTTTACTGTCAGCAGGTTGTCATACTTGACTACTGTTGAGTAATCTAATTGTTAGGGAAAAAAAGTGCTGAAATAAAAACTATACCATCTTAAAATGATACATTTTACTTAAACAATGTAGCTTGAAGAAGACCTAAGCTGTGAACTTGAGGATAAAGTCAGATTTGAAGATTAAGACATAACAACATGAACAGTTTATTTTTAGTTTAGTGCTACTGTTGTCTCTTTGACATAAACAGAAATTTATGCTTGTTTTGCTCCTACTCCCTATATTACTGATTTTGTCCTGAAAGTTTTTCTCTCTTTTATTATAATTGTGTGCATTTCATTTGCTTCTATTAATACAAAAACCAATGATTTGAAGTGAATAATAATAATAATAATAATTTTTATCCTACTTAAATTTTCTTTTTCTCTGGCTCCACAGCCATTTGTTAAATAAAACTAGTGTGTTAAATAGAACTAGTGTGTTAAATAGAACTAGTGTGTTAAATAGAACTAGTGTGTTAAATAGAACTAGTGTGTTAAATGGAACTAGTGTTATAAATAGAACTATATTAAGCACATAACTTAATATATATCTTAATTAACTACCAATTTGAGTGCTAATGACATGCAAATTAGTACATCCATTTTAGGATACTACTATAAGTGATAGTATTTGCAGTATTGGTAGGGTGTCGGACAACTTGCTTTGTGGGTGCACTTACTCTACCACTTTACAGAGTGGACTAGGTGCTTTTTATCATGGCACCAGCATAACCACCCCACACTGGGCTGTATCTCTACTATAATTCAGCAGCTGACAAAGGAGAAACTTTAAAATAATTTGAAAATACTGCTTTTAACATTATTATTATTTCAGTTTCCAATAGGGTATTGAATTGGCAGTATCATTAAAGCATCAGATAACATGCTTTGTGGTACAGTTACAGCCCTTTATGTTCTGTGTTCAAATCCTGCTGAGGTTAGCTTTGTCTTTCATCTTTATGGGGGTTGATAAAATAAAGCACCAGTAATGGACTGGGGTTGATTTAATCGACTTTCTACTCCCCTAAAATTGTAGGTCTTGTGCCTAAATCAGAAACCATTATTTTCATGTTAACAGACAGAAATATTATAGTGATTGAAGTGGTTAAAAATAATCCCCTCAATTACATATTTCCTTGTGGTTGTTTAGATGATATACTTATCTTCCGATGAAAGCCCAAATAGGTTTGAAAACTGGTTAACTGTGTTTATCATGTTTTCAGTTTAAAGGGAAATATGTATATTTGGTATGTTTACATGTCTTACATGTCTATATACTAAAAATGTGTAAATTAAAAGCCAGTCCGTGTGTGTGAAGAGAGAGGCCGTGAAACATACATATACACCAGGTCTGAACACAAAGGAATCAAACTCCCACTGTCACTGCCTCCATTTCTCCCGCTCTCCCCATCTCTCACTATTAAGAGCAAATGGGGGCCCATGTGCTGGCTGCCCCGCGACCCCGGCGGACAGAATAGAGAAGACATTTCCCTTGAGGATGGTAAGGGAGATGCGTTGGAAGAGCCATTATATACACATTTTGCAGTTTCAGTTACCTCTATTCTATTCTATCTCTCTCTCTCTTTCTCTCTCTCTCTCTCTCTCTCTCTCTCTCTCTCTCTCTCTATATATATATATATATATATATATAATATACACTGGGACGAGCTGATAAACTCCGACCTCACACACTTACACCTCTCCAAGACAATGTCACTGGACCGAGACCTTTGGCGGTACTCAGTAATAGAGAAGACCCGCCTTACCTAAATACATAGTAAAACCTACTACAGTCAGTAGGCATCTCTAACAAAATACACCCCCGTCCCACCACCCTCACCCCATCCACACCACCCCGTTCTATGTAAAGTTATGTTGGTGCCACACCATCCAGGCCAAAACAAATGAGGTCGTGTAGGTGTCACGACAAAAAAACACACAGTCCACGCTGTAATGTGGCCGTGTAGGCAACACAGTAAAAACCTCCCAGACCCACACTGTAAATGTGGTTGGTGTTAGGAAGGGCATCCAACTGTAGAAAACCTGCCAGATAGTCCTATGCGAGCAAGACAATCACTCTTGCCTCAAGTGGGACTACCCCCGTCCAAACCCATGCAAGCGTGGAACACGGACAACGTTGATGATGACACATATACATATATAACTTTAAATAGAACTAGTATCAATGTTGCAGCCACTTCACCAAAACAAAGTAATTTGTCCAATGACACAATAGATTGGTCCCTACCAAATTTAGAGTTATAACCTGTGTAATATGAATTTCACATTTTGAACTTATCAGCATCTATCTTTGTTTGTCATCAGTTAATTAACTGTTTAAAAGTATAATTAATTGCTTATTTACAATGTGTGTATTTTGCATGGGTATGTTTTGAAGATCTATGAAACCTTAATTCTAAGATTGTCTTGTGAAACTAAAATAGAAAATGTATTAAAAAAAATATTAACTGCCAATTGTAACTGTGCATTTTTTATCCTGCAGCTGTTGGTAAAATGATTGGATTTGAAAATATTTAGATTTTATCTTTTTGTCATGCAATTGTTTAACTCTTAATGTCCTGTACCACATGAAATTACATTAGCAAGACATTCTTGAAAAGTATAAAACAGCACTATGACTGTACCACATTAAAAATTAAATTTACACTAATACAAGGTGGCGAATTGGCAGAGTCGTTAGAATATCGGACAGAATGTTTTGTGATATTCATTTTGGCTCTCTATACTCTTTGAGTTCAAAACTCGCCAAGGTCAACTTTGCCTTTCATCCTTTTGAGGTTGATAAAAAATGTATCAGTTCAGTACTGGGGCTGATTCTTCTTCTATATCTCTTTCTCACTTCCTCTCTTTCTCTGAAAGAAATCAGCTGTGTTCAGATCTGGAGAGGGGATAGGCTCTGTGAGATTTTAAATGCCTAAGAGAGGGTGCCACTATGACTCCACCAGGAGTTAGCGGTTTATCTATATTTAACTACTTTAATACTGCAAATTTCCAAAACAATCTGTCCACTTGTAAACATATTATAAACATTTGAATAAACAAACCTGTTTTTAGATGTTTTCTGCTGAATCATTACAGGATGTTATGAGTTAAACTGATTCAAAATGATAACTATGCATGTTTTTATTAATCTTTGATATTTATTCCAGAAGCTTCTGTTTTTATCTGTTTTGTTGGCCAATTTAAAATTATATATTACGCTAGTGTTTACTATATTTTAAAAATTTTGTGTCAATTTATTTTCGCTATGGCATTGCTACAAATATGATTTTGCTAAAGCATTTATTCAATAAGTGATTGCGTTGCACAGAGAAATAAGTGAAACCTTATGCATACATGCATTAACAGTCACACTCTCAATTATTTCATTTCACTACACACCTATATCAACTCATTAAAGCTTACATAAACCATCCATGAAAATTGAGTAATATATTGAAATTGTTGTCTTTTCTCATTTCTCACTATTTTCTTTTCTCTATAAAATTATACATTTTTGAAGGAAATTATAATTTTTCCACAAAATGGATTGCATATTTCTGAATATATGATTTTAGATGAGATTCTTTTTATTTCAGTCAGACAATATTCCTCTTTTTCTTCTTTGCTCACTTATTCCTGAGAGGGTTGTGGGGACAGAGTCCTCAAACACTCCTGTGAGAAGTAACCATCTCCAACTGATCCAGCTGGATCCCTAAGCAAGACCAGCCAAGCTTATGGATGTTATCCAACCATCTTGCTCGGGGTCTACCCCTGGGTCTCCTGCTGGTTGGTTTTGCCCATAAAATCTGTCCAGCGATTCTTTTCTGAGACATTCTAACCACAGTATCGGAGCTCTGATCTCCGAGTTACACACTTTATTGATAATATTGGTTCTCATAATTTTGAATATATTTTATAATAATTAAAAAATAAAAACAAACATTCTATAAAGGATTTATTTAAAAGTTTAGTGAGAGGAGGCAATACCTATGATCCTTTTCAGGACTGGTGAGAGAAAGGAGAGAGTTCTCTTTAGATTGCAGACCTGGCATGAGTGCTTACAGCAGTGGGAATTCTGCTGCTAAAGGCTATTAAAAGTTGATCAACATGTGGTTTTGTACTTTAGCTATAGTGAGTTCATCATATATATTATAAAGAGCACATGTGAAATAGATTGCCTCAATTGCCTGGGAGGTTCCCAAGAAATTGTCGACAGTTTTTGTTACCTAGGTAACCTAATAAGCCATGGGGGATGATGCTCTAAAAGTGTAAGAGCAGGCTGGAAGAAGTTTGGGGGTTAGTACTTCTGCTGACAAAGGGTTTCTCACTCAGAGTGAAGGGTAGACTGTATGATGCATGCATTCAAACTGTAGAAGATCTGCAAAGGCTAGAAAGAAATGAAGTGAGTATAGTCCAATGGATGTGTAAGGTTACTATGCATTAATGATGTAGCATAAGTGAGCTGAAAGAAAAACTCTGTATAAAAGGGGTCTATTGTAATGTGCAAGAGGGAAGTCTGTGATTGTATGGACATGTGATGTGTATGGAAGATGACAGCTGTATAAAGAAGTGTTGAGAAATCTCAGTAGATAAGACTTGTAGAGGTGAGCCTAAAAAATCTTGGGATGAAGTAGTGAAGATTAATCTTAGGAAGTTGAATCTTATGACAGAGAAGACAGAGGACTGTGAGGATTGGTGACATGTGGTACTGGAGAAGACTTGTCAGCCAGCATAAAAATGTATGGGGCAATTGGTGTTTGGCAGGGCTTCCAGCAGTAGAAATCATGCCAAAAAAAGAGTTGAGATGACCCTTCAGTGATGGCAGGTTAACCTCTATAGTGTTGGTGACACAATACACCCAGTACATTCTGAAAAGTGGTTGGTGACAGGAAGGCCATCCAGCTATAGAAAACATGCCACACAAACAGGAGAGAGGACTTTTTTCTGTTTGTGTGTTTGTCAATTTTCCATGCTTGCATGAGCTGGACTGGTCCTTTCTAGCACATCTTTCCTCCACTCATAGTGTTCCTTCATCACCTCTGCGAGGTTCAGTATTTTGAGATCAGCTCTAACCACCACTGGAGAGAAATGAAGCAAGCTTACTTCATTTTTCTTTAGCCTCCATTTATCTTCTGCATCTAATCCCTATGTCTCACTACCATGCAACATTGCACTTCTCATGAAGCCATCATACAAACTGCTCTTTGTTTATAGAAAAGATACCTTTGTTGTCAACAGAGGTAGTAGCCCCGTAAACCTTTTCCAGCCTTTTCTTATTCTAGTTAATATGCTTTCAAAGCAACCTCCTCCACTGCTAATTAGGTCACCTAACAAAAGCTATCAACTGCTTCTATGGCACCTTCCTGGTATTGGGAAAGATGTATTTCACTGCTGTTCTTACTATCCACTATTCCTGTGCATCTACCACATGCAAAACCTATCTTTTTTTTTAGTCTGCCTCCAATCCCATTACACCTTTTGTGTACCAATATCTTATACAATGTACATCAAATACAGTTCCTATCTAATCCGTTTCTACATATGGAACATGGCTACTTTTTAATACATATATATATATATACATATATATATAATTTCTGTTAGTCTATTTATGATTTATGTATGCTTTATTTCTTTAATTTTGCAGTTGTATTCTTACAGTTAAAATTTGGCTTTAATTTATCATATTTTATTGCCATTTATTTTCTTTCATTCAAAATCCTAAACATCAATTTTGTCTTTTCATATTGTAATCGGATAGAATAATGTTGTGTAACATAGAGAGATATCTCTTTATGATTATGTAAAGTTTCCTTTTTATTTTGTACTCATAGCTATGTTGGATCAGTGTGACAGCTTTTGTTATAAAAATTAGCGTAATGTTTGGAAAATATTGATAGGAATTGTATTATGGCTATGTTGGGTTAGTGTGACAACTTTCATAATGAAATCAGTTTAATGTTCAGAAAATATTGATAGAAATTTGGCCAAACTTCATGTTTAATATGTAATTGTTGTTGTTGCTAATTGTTACGTTGTTTTACTCCATCTTTCAGATAAGAAATGTTTAGATTTTTAATTGAACGTATGTATTTTAGTGAATATGGTCTTTTAAATCAATTGTGTATATGTGTGGATTGTGTTATTCCTGCTATCATCTAGTCTGAAATGAATAGAATCAGAAATTTAAACTTTGCATGGTCAGGTCACGGGGACTAAACCGGCAACCCCACCAAACCTGCTTGGTGAGGAGGGTGATTTTTGGTCACCCTGTGGGATGAAAACAAAGCTCAACAAAAGGTGGAGGAAATTGTGAGAGTCAACAGTCATCCAATAGTATACATATATGATAAAGTACCTTGTTGTGGTAGAGTAGATTGTATGTTCTTTTGATGTGGAGGGCTATATTAGCAGGAGTCTAACTCCTGATAAGTCCAGTAATACCAGACAAGCTGATGAGTAAAATCCAGACTAAACCTTAATTGCTAGAGGAGTAAAGCTGAATAAAGTCTGTCTGAAGTCATTTAAGGCTCGTTAGGCCGGTGCTTATCTTGGTTTCATGGTAAGAAGCAACTGAAAGTACAAGACTTCCCTCTGGACAGGATGCCAGTTCATTGCAGGGTTAAACCAGCTGTTGCTGGTACTCATTTTCAGCTGAGTATACTGGAGCAATGTGAAATGAAGTGTTTTGCTCAAGAACACAGTATGCAACCCAGCCTAGGAATCAAACCCATGACATTATGATCGTAAGTCCAACACTCTTACCACTAGGCCATACACCTCCACTATAGTAAACTTCAATGGCAAAAAAAGAAAATTCCATTTTGGGTTGGCAGCATGGTGGATGAGTGACATTAGTGAAAGAGCTAGAGTTAAATCAACAGTGATTCATTCTAGACACTGAGTGAAAGAATGTCCTGTCAATGATCAGGATCAAAAGATATCAGTAAGTGAAAGACTGCAGCATGCATTGATGAGTAGCACTGGATGCATGTATTAATGAACAATTGAAACTCATTATGTCAGAAAAACTGATGAGTGACCCGGCAGTTGGCAAAGATAGATAGATGTTTAGAAAATATATAATAAGAAATCCAGTTGTCATTGCCACTCATTTATATGGGTATTTTAACTATTTTTTACATAGACCCTTTATTAATTTCTATACTGTTGATGAAGAGACATTTTAAAATAGTTTTTTCTGTTGTTATTTTTGATAGCGGGCAGTTAGCCTGGTCGCAGTTGTTACAGCTGAGGAAGAGAAGGCGGCTGAAATGGCTCAAAATAAGGAGAAAGAATTGATTGCAATGGAACGAAAACATATCTACAAACAGATGAATGAAATCTATGTTGAACGGGAAAAAGCTTTCAAATCCATTGAAGATTTCTATCAAGATAAGATGAAGGCTCTCCAAAGCCAGGTTTGTATTTCTATTTTAAAAAAACAAATTTAAGAATGAAATCTCTTTGTATTTATATATATAGTGAAATAAAATAGCAAGGACGATTGGTTACTCCTTCATTACGTTTATTGATTGGTGACGCACGTTTCGCCACTGATCAGCTCAAGGTTCGATCTGTATGTATCTACAGGTGAACCTACAGTAACTCTAAGTTACACTCCCTGGATATATATATATGTTCTTTTATTATTTTACTGGTTTCAGTCATTAGACTGCTGCCATACTGGGGCGCTGCCTTGATTTAGTCGATCATATCGACTCTAATACTTATTTTTTCAAGTCTGGTATGTATTTTATCAATCTCTTTTTGTACAGGACACAGATACAAACGTAAGCATAGACATGCACACACATGCACACACACTAGATACACAAGGCTTCTGCAATTTCTGTCTACTAAATTCCACTCATGGCATTGGTTTATATGTTAGTTATTAATTGCTCACATAGAAAGAAGCTTTGTAGGTAATTACATTCTGTACTGTTTATACTTTTGTGATGAAGTGTGAGTAATTTATTTCAGTAATAAACTAAATTAAACTAAATTAACAAATATACTAATAAAACAGAAATAGGAGTAAAAATATTTTTCAGGGTTTGGGGATTTCAGTTTTTTTCTTATATATTCTTATAATAGATCTTGTCTCATAAAATCAAACTGCTGAAGTGACCAAATTACACACATACACAACATTCATTCTCTCTCTCACACACATTTTTTGTGAGTTTCTGCTATATTTCCTTTTTGTTTTCTTCCATAAAATAAATAGTTTCTCTAATTTCCATTGTGTATTCCAGAGTTCAAAGATGAACACTGCCACAAGACAAGAATTTGCCAAAGCTGTAGAGGAAGTGGAAAACAAATTTTTGTGAGTAAATTCTGATATTGTTATTGCGGTGGTGGGGAAAATATTTCATATGTTTACTTAATGTAATTATTTCTTTTGTTTTGTAAAAAAAAAAGCAAGACAACTACAACTTGTTTTTATATTCTGTTGGGTATTTTGTATTCCTAGAGTGCATTTAAGATGGAGTTATAAATGGTACTCAATTTTGATTATACAGAAGGATGAGACCGCTTAACATCCAATCCACTGGAATACGGTCTTCTTTCACCACCATCCTATAAATCTTAGTTATTCTCTATACACCCTAACTTTCTGCTGCCTTTAATATGTTTCCCACAACTCCTGTTAGCCCTCCTGCACTTCCACTTTTCATCTTTCTCAATGTTTCGTTAATTCCTTTCAGCTATCTCCTGTGCCAGTGTGACAACTTGATTGCTGTGTATGTTGCCACCCAATTCAGTCTCCACATTCAACACTCTATCCATATATTTCTGCCACCTTTTCTTAATCCCATATGAGTCTAAAACAATTTCTCCCAATTCATCCTTTCAACAGTTCATCCCTGTTATATCACATTTCTCTCTCACTAACTGCTTTGCAATCCTAAGCACTTCCCTCTCACTTCTTATCTCTGCCATGTATTATCAAGTAGTTGACAGTTGATGATGACCCACTCAATGTATATGTAACAAATTGATTGTCTTTCTGAAATTGGGTATTACAGATTAACATCTCAGCTCTATCAGCAAACTCCCAAATTCTTTCACCTTATTCATTCCTCACACCATACCTGTAACCCCCATAGACTCTCTTCATTCCTTATACCATACCCGTAACTCCCACACCATATCTGTAACCCCCCATGGACTCTCATCATTCTTTACACTATCCATGTCTTTAGCCCATAGACCCCATTGACTTCCTCAAAATCAATCATACTCTTTCCTAAATATATGTTCAAATCCCATCTATGATAACTTCCTTGCCGTTCATGTTTTCAATCATCTTTTCTATTACACATCTAAAATTTGTCTTTCCCATTGACACACTGACCAGTTTGGGGAACATATCCTGAGATGATGTTTATCAAGAACTTTCCAAACACCAGTTTCACCATCGTCAACCATTTACTCTCTCTAGTCATTCTCAACACACTGTTTATACATGCTACAGAAATCAAGATACCAACACCATGCATACCTTCCAGACACCTTTGGCACTCAAACTTGTACTTCTGTATTTGTTTTTCCCTCACCATTCTTACACTATTTCCTTTCCCTGTTCTTTTATTCTATACAGTATCTGCACCACTTCTGATCTTCCTATCATCATACCTATATTCCGTAACCCAAACCACATGTACCAGTCCCCAAAAGAGACATCTGGCACTTGACTGCCATAGATGATCTGATCCCCTCCTTTGCTTCGACACATCTTAAGCAATAAATACATTAAATTAAATTGTATTAATTTTAATACAAGCATTATAAAGGAACTAAATACTTAGTTTACAAAGCCTATAACAACATTATAGTAGGTGCCTATTTCTTTGAGCCTAATTTTACTTTTAGTAAAATTAGATTAGAGATGATAACGAAAACAAAATATGGGCTCTAAACATTTTACGAAATATTTAAAAGGCTGGTCAGGCAAACACCTATTAAATGGATTCTAGGTTTGATTCTTGGTTGAACTATTTCTTACATTTTATTCCACTATATTACTATTCGACTTAAGTTTTATCCCACTACATTTCTATTCTACTTAAGTCTTATCCCACTACATTACTATCCTACAACAGTCTTATCCCACTACATTACTATTCTACTTAAGTCTTATCCCACTACATTACTATCCTACAACAGTCATATCCCAATACATTACTATCCTACTTAAGTCTTATCCCACTACATTACTATCCTACAACAGTCTTATCCCACTACATTACTATCCTACTTAAGTCTTATCCCACTACATTACTATTCTACTTAAGTCTTATCCCACTACATTACTATTCTACTTAAGTCTTATCCCACTACATTACTATCCTACAACAGTCTTATCCCACTACATTACTATCCTACAACAGTCTTATCCCACTACATTACTATCCTACAACAGTCTTATCCCACTACATTACTATCCTACTTAAGTCTTATTCCACTACATTACTATCCTACAACAGTCTTATTCCACTACATTACTATCCTACAACAGTCTTATCCCACTACATTACTATCCTACAACAGTCTTATTCCACTACATTACTATCCTACAACAGTCTTATCCCACTACATTACTATCCTACTTAAGTCTTATCCCACTACATTACTATCCTACTTAAGTCTTATTCCACTACATTACTATCCTACAACAGTCTTATCCTACTACATTACTATCCTACAACAGTCTTATCCCACTACATTACTATCCTACAACAGTCTTATCCCACTACATTACTATCCTACTTAAGTCTTATTCCACTACATTACTATCCTACAACAGTCTTATCCCACTACATTACTATTCTACTTAAGTCTTATCCCACTACATTACTATCCTACAACAGTCTTATTCCACTACATTACTATCCTACAACAGTCTTATCCCACTACATTACTATCCTACAACAGTCTTATCCCACTACATTACTATCCTACAACAGTCTTATCCCACTACATTACTATCCTACAACAGTCTTATCCCACTACATTACTATCCTACAACAGTCTTATCCCACTACATTACTATCCTACAACAGTCTTATTCCACTACATTACTATCCTACTTAAGTCTTATCCCACTACATTACTATCCTACAACAGTCTTATCCCACTACATTACTATCCTACAACAGTCTTATCCCACTACATTACTATCCTACAACAGTCTTATCCCACTACATTACTATCCTACTTAAGTCTTATTCCACTACATTACTATCCTACAACAGTCTTATCCCACTACATTACTATCCTACAACAGTCTTATTCCACTACATTACTATCCTACAACAGTCTTATCCCACTACATTACTATCCTACAACAGTCTTATCCCACTACATTACTATCCTACTTAAGTCTTATTCCACTACATTACTATCCTACAACAGTCTTATCCCACTACATTACTATCCTACAACAGTCTTATCCCACTACATTACTATCCTACTTAAGTCTTATTCCACTACATTACTATCCTACAACAGTCTTATCCCACTACATTACTATCCTACAACAGTCTTATTCCACTACATTACTATCCTACAACAGTCTTATCCCACTACATTACTATCCTACAACAGTCTTATCCCACTACATTACTATCCTACTTAAGTCTTATCCCACTACATTACTATCCTACTTAAGTCTTATTCCACTACATTACTATCCTACAACAGTCTTATCCCACTACATTACTATCCTACTTAAGTCTTATCCCACTACATTACTATCCTACAACAGTCTTATCCCACTACATTACTATCCTACAACAGTCTTATCCCACTACATTACTATTCTACTTAAGTCTTATTCCACTACATTACTTTCCTACAACAGTCTTATCCCACTACATTACTATCCTACTTAAGTCTTATTCCACTACATTACTATCCTACAACAGTCTTATCCCACTACATTACTATCCTACTTAAGTCTTATTCCACTACATTACTATCCTACAACAGTCTTATCCCACTACATTACTATCCTACTTAAGTCTTATCCCACTACATTACTATCCTACAACAGTCTTATCCCACTACATTACTATCCTACAACAGTCTTATCCCACTACATTACTATTCTACTTAAGTCTTATTCCACTACATTACTATCCTACAACAGTCTTATCCCACTACATTACTATCCTACTTAAGTCTTATTCCACTACATTACTATCCTACAACAGTCTTATCCCACTACATTACTATCCTACTTAAGTCTTATCCCACTACATTACTATCCTACAACAGTCTTATCCCACTACATTACTATCCTACAACAGTCTTATCCCACTACATTACTATTCTACTTAAGTCTTATCCCACTACATTACTATCCTACAACAGTCTTATCCCACTACATTACTATCCTACTTAAGTCTTATTCCACTACATTACTATCCTACAACAGTCTTATCCCACTACATTACTATCCTACTTAAGTCTTATTCCACTACATTACTATCCTACAACAGTCTTATTCCACTACATTACTATCCTACAACAGTCTTATCCCACTACATTACTATTCTACAACAGTCTTATTCCACTACATTACTATTCTACTTAAGTCTTATTCCACTACATTACTATCCTACAACAGTCTTATCCCACTACATTACTATCCTACTTAAGTCTTATCCCACTACATTACCATCCTACAACAGTCTTATCCCACTACATTACTATCCTACTTAAGTCTTATTCCACTACATTACTATCCTACAACAGTCTTATTCCACTACATTACTATCCTACAACAGTCTTATCCCACTACATTACTATCCTACTTAAGTCTTATTCCACTACATTACTATCCTACAACAGTCTTATTCCACTACATTACTATTCTACTTAAGTCTTATCCCACTACATTACTATCCTACTTAAGTCTTATTCCACTACATTACTATCCTACAACAGTCTTATCCCACTACATTACTATCCTACTTAAGTCTTATTCCACTACATTACTATCCTACAACAGTCTTATTCCACTACATTACTATCCTACAACAGTCTTATTCCCCTACATTACTATCCCACAACAGTCTTATCCCACTACATTACTATCCTACAACAGTCTTATCCCACTACATTACTATCCTACAACAGTCTTATCCCACTACATTACTATCCTACAACAGTCTTATCCCACGACATTACTATCCTACAACAGTCTTATCCCACTACATTACTATTCTACTTAAGTCTTATCCCACTACATTACTATCCTACAACAGTCTTATCCCACTACATTACTATCCTACAACAGTCTTATCCCACTACATTACTATCCTACAACAGTCTTATCCCACTACATTACTATCCTACTTAAGTCTTATCCCACTACGTTACTATCCTACTTAAGTCTTATCCCACTACATTACTATCCTACAACAGTCTTATTCCACTACATTACTATCCTACAACAGTCTTATCCCACTACATTACTATCCTACAACAGTCTTATCCCACTACATTACTATCCTACTTAAGTCTTATCCCACTACATTACTATCCTACAACAGTCTTATTCCACTACATTACTATCCTACAACAGTCTTATCCCACTACATTACTATCCTACAACAGTCTTATCCCACTACATTACTATCCTACAACAGTCTTATCCCACTACATTACTATCCTATAACAGTCTTATCCCACTACATTACTATCCTACAACAGTCTTATCCAACTACATTACTATCCTACTTAAGTCTTATCCCACTACATTACTATTCTACTTAAGTCTTATCCCACTACATTACTATTCTACTTAAGTCTTATCCCACTACATTACTATTCTACTTAAGTCTTATCCCACTACATTACTATCCTACAACAGGCTTATCCCACTACATTACTATTCTACTTAAGTCTTATCCCACTACATTACTATCCTACAACAGTCTTATCCCACTACATTACTATCCTACAACAGTCTTATCCCACTACATTACTATCCTACAACAGTCTTATCCCACTACGTTACTATCCTACTTAAGTCTTATCCCACTACATTACTATCCTACTTAAGTCTTATTCCACTACATTACTATCCTACAACAGTCTTATCCCACTACATTACTATCCTACAACAGTCTTATCCCACTACATTACTATCCTACAACAGTCTTATCCCACTACATTACTATCCTACAACAGTCTTATTTCACTACATTACTATCCTACAACAGTCTTATTCCACTACATTACTATCCTACAACAGTCTTATCCCACTACATTACTATCCTACTTAAGTCTTATCCCACTACATTACTATTCTACTTAAGTCTTATTCCACTACATTACTATCCTACAACAGTCTTATCCCACTACATTACTATCCTACAACAGTCTTATCCCACCACATTACTATCCTACTTAAGTCTTATCCCACTACATTACTATCCTACTTAAGTCTTATCCCACTACATTACTATCCTACAACAGTCTTATCCCACTACATTACTATTCTACTTAAGTCTTATCCCACTACATTACTATCCTACTTAAGTCTTATCTCACTACATTACTATCCTACAACAGTCTTATCCCACTACATTACTATTCTACTTAAGTCTTATCCCACTATATTACTATCCTACAACAGTCTTATCCCACTACATTACTATCCTACTTAAGCCTTATCCCACTACATTACTATTCTACTTAAGTCTTATCCCACTACATTACTATCCTACAACAGTCTTATCCCACTACATTACTATTCTACTTAAGTCTTATCCCACTACATTACTATTCTACTTAAGTCTTATCCCACTACATTACTATCCTACTTAAGTCTTATCCCACTACATTACTATCCTACTTAAGTCTTATCCCACTACATTACTATCCTACAACAGTCTTATCCCACTACGTTACTATCCTACTTAAGTCTTATCCCACTACATTACTATCCTACTTAAGTCTTATTCCACTACATTACTATTCTACAACAGTCTTATCCCACTACATTACTATCCTACAACAGTCTTATCCCACTACATTACTATCCTACAACAGTCTTATCCCACTACATTACTATCCTACAACAGTCTTATTCCACTACATTACTATCCTACAACAGTCTTATTCCACTACATTACTATCCTACAACAGTCTTATCCCACTACATTACTATCCTACTTAAGTCTTATCCCACTACATTACTATTCTACTTAAGTCTTATTCCACTACATTACTATCCTACAACAGTCTTATCCCACTACATTACTATCCTACAACAGTCTTATCCCACCACATTACTATCCTACTTAAGTCTTATCCCACTACATTACTATCCTACTTAAGTCTTATCCCACTACATTACTATCCTACAACAGTCTTATCCCACTACATTACTATTCTACTTAAGTCTTATCCCACTACATTACTATCCTACTTAAGTCTTATCTCACTACATTACTATCCTACAACAGTCTTATCCCACTACATTACTATTCTACTTAAGTCTTATCCCACTACATTACTATCCTACAACAGTCTTATCCCACTACATTACAATCCTACAACAGTCTTATCCCACTACATTACTATTCTACTTAAGTCTTATCCCACTACATTACTATCCTACAACAGTCTTATCCCACTACATTACTATCCTACTTAAGTCTTATCCCACTACATTACTATTCTACTTAAGTCTTATCCCACTACATTACTATCCTACAACAGTCTTATCCCACTACATTACTATCCTACTTAAGTCTTATCCCACTACATTACTATTCTACTTAAGTCTTATCCCACTACATTACTATTCTACTTAAGTCTTATCCCACTACATTACTATTCTACTTAAGTCTTATCCCACTACATTACTATCCTACTTAAGTCTTATCCCACTACATTACTATTCTACTTAAGTCTTATCCCACTACATTACTATCCTACAACAGTCTTATCCCACTACATTACTATCCTACAACAGTCTTATCCCACTACATTACTATCCTACTTAAGTCTTATCACACTACATTACTATCCGACAACAGTCTTATCCCACTACATTACTATCCTACAACAGTCTTATCCCACTACATTACTATCCTACAACAGTCTTATCCCACTACATTACTATTCTACTTAAGTCTTATCCCACTACATTACTATCCTACAACAGTCTTATCCCACTACATTACTATCCTACTTAAGTCTTATCCCACTACATTACTATTCTACTTAAGTCTTATCCCACTACATTACTATCCTACAACAGTCTTATCCCACTACATTACTATCCTACTTAAGTCTTATCCCACTACATTACTATTCTACTTAAGTCTTATCCCACTACATTACTATTCTACTTAAGTCTTATCCCACTACATTACTATTCTACTTAAGTCTTATCCCACTACATTACTATCCTACTTAAGTCTTATCCCACTACATTACTATTCTACTTCAGTCTTATCCCACTACATTACTATCCTACAACAGTCTTATCCCACTACATTACTATCCTACAACAGTCTTATCCCACTACATTACTATCCTACAACAGTCTTATCCCACTACATTACTATTCTACTTAAGTCTTATCCCACTACATTACTATTCTACTTAAGTCTTATCCCACTACATTACTATCCTACAACAGTCTTATCCCACTACATTACTATCCTACAACAGTCTTATCCCACTACATTACTATCCTACTTAAGTCTTATCCCACTACATTACTATCCGACAACAGTCTTATCCCACTACATTACTATCCCACTTAAGTCTTATCCCACTACATTACTATTCTACTTAAGTCTTATCCCACTACATTACTATCCTACAACAGTCTTATCCCACTACATTACTATCCTACAACAGTCTTATCCCACTACATTACTATTCTACTTAAGTCTTATCCCACTACATTACTATTCTACTTAAGTCTTATCCCACTACATTACTATCCTACAACAGTCTTATCCCACTACATTACTATCCTACAACAGTCTTATCCCACTACATTACTATCCTACAACAGTCTTATCCCACTACATTACTATTCTACAACAGTCTTATCCCACTACATTACTATCCTATAACAGTCTTATCCCACTACATTACTATCCTATAACAGTCTTATCCCACTACATTACTATCCTACAACAGTCTTATCCCACTACATTACTATCCTATAACAGTCTTATCCCACTACATTACTATCCTACAACAGTCTTATCCCACTACATTACTATCCTACTTAAGTCTTATCCCACTACGTTACTATCCTACTTAAGTCTTATCCCACTACATTACTATCCTACTTAAGTCTTATTCCACTACATTACTATCCTACAACAGTCTTATCCCACTACATTACTATCCTACAACAGTCTTATCCCACTACATGACTATCCTACAACAGTCTTATCCCACTACATTACTATCCTACAACAGTCTTATTCCACTACATTACTATCCTACAACAGTCTTATTCCACTACATTACTATCCTACTTAAGTCTTATCCCACTACATTACTATCCTACTTAAGTCTTATCCCACTACATTACTATTCTACTTAAGTCTTATCCCACTACATTACTATTCTACTTAAGTCTTATCCCACTACATTACTATTCTACTTAAGTCTTATCCCACTACATTACTATTCTACTTAAGTCTTATCCCACTACATTACTATCCTACAACAGTCTTATCCCACTACATTACTATTCTACTTAAGTCTTATCCCACTACATTACTATCCTACAACAGTCTTATCCCACTACATTACTATCCTACAACAGTCTTATCCCACTACATTACTATCCTACAACAGTCTTATCCCACTACATTACTATCCTACTTAAGTCTTATCACACTACATTACTATCCGACAACAGTCTTATCCCACTACATTACTATCCTACAACAGTCTTATCCCACTACATTACTATCCTACAACAGTCTTATCCCACTACATTACTATTCTACTTAAGTCTTATCCCACTACATTACTATCCTACTTAAGTCTTATCCCACTACATTACTATCCTACTTAAGTCTTATCCCACTACATTACTATTCTACTTAAGTCTTATCCCACTACATTACTATCCTACAACAGTCTTATCCCACTACATTACTATCCTACTTAAGTCTTATCCCACTACATTACTATTCTACGTAAGTCTTATCCCACTACATTACTATTCTACTTAAGTCTTATCCCACTACATTACTATTCTACTTAAGTCTTATCCCACTACATTACTATCCTACTTAAGTCTTATCCCACTACATTACTATTCTACTTAAGTCTTATCCCACTACATTACTATCCTACAACAGTCTTATCCCACTACATTACTATCCTACAACAGTCTTATCCCACTACATTACTATCCGACAACAGTCTTATCCCACTACATTACTATCCTACTTAAGTCTTATCCCACTACATTACTATTCTACTTAAGTCTTATCCCACTACATTACTATCCTACAACAGTCTTATCCCACTACATTACTATTCTACTTAAGTCTTATCCCACTACATTACTATTCTACTTAAGTCTTATCCCACTACATTACTATCCTACAACAATCTTATCCCACTACATTACTATCCTACAACAGTCTTATCCCACTACATTACTATCCTACAACAGTCTTATACCACTACATTACTATTCTACAACAGTCTTATCCCACTACATTACTATCCTATAACAGTCTTATCCCACTACATTACTATCCTATAACAGTCTTATCCCACTACATTACTATCCTACAACAGTCTTATCCCACTACATTACTATCCTACAACAGTCTTATCCCACTACGTTACTATTCTACTTAAGTCTTATCCCACTACATTACTATCCTACTTAAGTCTTATTCCACTACATTACTATCCTACAACAGTCTTATCCCACTACATTACTATCCTACAACAGTCTTATCCCACTACATTACTATCCTACAACAGTCTTATCCCACTACATTACTATCCTACAACAGTCTTATCCCACTACATTACTATCCTACAACAGTCTTATTCCACTACATTACTATCCTACAACAGTCTTATTCCACTACATTACTATCCTACAACAGTCTTATCCCACTACATTACTATCCTACTTAAGTCTTATCCCACTACATTACTATTCTACTTAAGTCTTATCCCACTACATTACTATCCTACTTAAGTCTTATCCCACTACATTACTATTCTACTTAAGTCTTATCCCACTACATTACTATCCTACAACAGTCTTATACCACTACATTACTATTCTACTTAAGTCTTATCCCACTACATTACTATCCTACAACAGTCTTATCCCACTACATTACTATTCTACTTAAGTCTTATCCCACTACATTACTATCCTACAACAGTCTTATCCCACTACATTACTATCCTACAACAGTCTTATCCCACTACATTACTATCCTACAACAGTCTTATCCCACTACATTACTATCCTACTTAAGTCTTATCCCACTACGTTACTATCCTACTTAAGTCTTATCCCACTACATTACTATCCTACTTAAGTCTTATTCCACTACATTACTATCCTACAACAGTCTTATCCCACTACATTACTATCCTACAACAGTCTTATCCCACTACATTACTATCCTACAACAGTCTTATTCCACTACATTACTATCCTACAACAGTCTTATTCCACTACATTACTATCCTACAACAGTCTTATCCCACTACATTACTATCCTACTTAAGTCTTATCCCACTACATTACTATTCTACTTAAGTCTTATCCCACTACATTACTATTCTACTTAAGTCTTATCCCACTACATTACTATTCTACTTAAGTCTTATCCCACTACATTACTATCCTACAACAGTCTTATCCCACTACATTACTATTCTACTTAAGTCTTATCCCACTACATTACTATCCTACAACAGTCTTATCCCACTACATTACTATCCTACAACAGTCTTATCCCACTACGTTACTATCCTACTTAAGTCTTATCCCACTACATTACTATCCGACAACAGTCTTATCCCACTACATTACTATCCTACTTAAGTCTTATCCCACTACATTACTATTCTACTTAAGTCTTATCCCACTACATTACTATTCTACTTAAGTCTTATCCCACTACATTACTATCCTACAACAGTCTTATCCCACTACATTACTATCCTACTTAAGTCTTATCCCACTACATTACTATTCTACTTAAGTCTTATCCCACTACATTACTATTCTACTTAAGTCTTATCCCACTACATTACTATTCTACTTAAGTCTTATCCCACTACATTACTATTCTACTTAAGTCTTATCCCACTACATTACTATCCTACTTAAGTCTTATCCCACTACATTACTATCCTACTTAAGTCTTATCCTACTACATTACTATCCGACAACAGTCTTATCCCAATACATTACTATCCTACTAAAGTCTTATCCCACTACATTACTATCCTACAACAGTCTTATCCCACTACATTACTATCCTACTTAAGTCTTATCCCACTACATTACTATCCTACTTAAGTCTTATCCTACTACATTACTATCCGACAACAGTCTTATCCCACTACATTACTATCCTACTTAAGTCTTATCCCACTACATTACTATTCTACAACAGTCTTATCCCACTACATTACTATCCTATAACAGTCTTATCCCACTACATTACTATCCTATAACAGTCTTATCCCACTACATTACTATCCTACAACAGTCTTATCCCACTACATTACTATCCTATAACAGTCTTATCCCACTACATTACTATCCTACAACAGTCTTATCCCACTACATTACTATCCTACAACAGTCTTATCCCACTACATTACTATTCTACTTAAGTCTTATCCCACTACATTACTATCCTACAACAGTCTTATCCCACTACATTACTATCCTACAACAGTCTTATCCCACTACATTACTATCCTACAACAGTCTTATCCCACTACGTTACTATTCTACTTAAGTCTTATCCCACTACATTACTATCCTACAACAGTCTTATCCCACTACATTACTATCCTACAACAGTCTTATCCCACTACATTACTATCCTACAACAGTCTTATCCCACTATATTACTATCCTACAACAGTCTTATCCCACTACATTACTATCCTACAACAGTCTTATCCCACTACATTACTATCCTACAACAGTCTTATCCCACTACATTACTATCCTACAACAGTCTTATCCCACTACATTACTATTCTACAACAGTCTTATCCCACTACATTACTATCCTACAACAGTCTTATCCCACTACATTACTATCCTACAACAGTCTTATCCCACTACATTACTATCCTACAACAGTCTTATCCCACTACATTACTATTCTACTTAAGTCTTATCCCACTACATTACTATCCTACAACAGTCTTATCCCACTACATTACTATTCTACTTAAGTCTTATCCCACTACATTACTATCCTACTTAAGTCTTATTCCACTACATTACTATCCTACAACAGTCTTATCCCACTACATTACTATTCTACTTAAGTCTTATCCCACTACATTACTATTCTACTTAAGTCTTATCCCACTACTTTACTATCCTACAACAGTCTTATCCCACTACATTACTATCCTACAACAGTCTTATCCCACTACATTACTATCCTACAACAGTCTTATCCCACTACATTACTATCCTACAACAGTCTTATCCCACTACATTACTATTCTACTTAAGTCTTATTCCACTACATTACTATCCTACTTAAGTCTTATCCCACTACATTACTATCCTACTAAAGTCTTATCCCACTATATTACTATCCTACTTAAGTCTTATCCCACTACATTACTATCCTACTTAAGTCTTATCCCACTACATTACTATCCTACTTAAGTCTTATCCCACTACATTACTATTCTACTTAAGTCTTATCCCACTACATTACTATCCTACAACAGTCTTATCCCACTACATTACTATCCTACAACAGTCTTATCCCACTACATTACTATCCTACAACAGTCTTATCCCACTACATTACTATCCTACTTAAGTCTTATCACGCTACATTACTATCCGACAACAGTCTTATCCCACTACATTACTATACTACAACAGTCTTATCCCACTACATTACTATCCTACAACAGTCTTATCCCACTACATTACTATTCTACTTAAGTCTTATCCCACTACATTACTATCCTACAACAGTCTTATCCCACTACATTACTATCCTACTTAAGTCTTATCCCACTACATTACTATTCTACTTAAGTCTTATCCCACTACATTACTATCCTACAACAGTCTTATCCCACTACATTACTATCCTACTTAAGTCTTATCCCACTACATTACTATTCTACTTAAGTCTTATCCCACTACATTACTATTCTACTTAAGTCTTATCCCACTACATTACTATTCTACTTAAGTCTTATCCCACTACATTACTATCCTACTTAAGTCTTATCCCACTACATTACTATTCTACTTAAGTCTTATCCCACTACATTACTATCCTACAACAGTCTTATCCCACTACATTACTATCCTACAACAGTCTTATCCCACTACATTACAATCCTACTTAAGTCTTATCCCACTACATTACTATCCTACTTAAGTCTTATCCCACTACATTACTATCCGACAACAGTCTTATCCCACTACATTACTATCCTACTTAAGTCTTATCCCACTACATTACTATTCTACTTAAGTCTTATCCCACTACATTACTATCCTACAACAGTCTTATCCCACTACATTACTATCCTACAACAGTCTTATCCCACTACATTACTATTCTACTTAAGTCTTATCCCACTACATTACTATCCTATAACAGTCTTATCCCACTACATTACTATCCTACAACAGTCTTATCCCACTACATTACTATCCTATAACAGTCTTATCCCACTACATTACTATCCTACAACAGTCTTATCCCACTACATTACTATCCTACAACAGTCTTATCCCACTACATTACTATTCTACTTAAGTCTTATCCCACTACATTACTATTCTACTTAAGTCTTATCCCACTACATTACTATCCTACAACAGTCTTATCCCACTACATTACTATCCTACAACAGTCTTATCCCACTACATTACTATCCTACAACAGTCTTATCCCACTACATTACTATTCTACTTAAGTCTTATCCCACTACATTTCTATCCTACTTAAGTCTTATCCCACTACATTACTATCCTATAACAGTCTTATCCCACTACATTACTATCCTACAACAGTCTTATCCCACTACATTACTATCCTATAACAGTCTTATCCCACTACGTTACTATCCTACAACAGTCTTATCCCACTACATTACTATCCTACAACAGTCTTATCCCACTACATTACTATCCTACAACAGTCTTATCCCACTACATTACTATTCTACTTAAGTCTTATCCCACTACATTACTATCCTACAACAGTCTTATCCCACTACATTACTATCCTACAACAGTCTTATCCCACTACATTACTATTCTACTTAAGTCTTATCCCACTACATTACTATCCTACAACAGTCTTATCCCACTACATTACTATCCTACAACAGTCTTATCCCACTACATTACTATCCTACAACAGTCTTATCCCACTATATTACTATCCTACAACAGTCTTATCCCACTACATTACTATCCTACAACAGTCTTATCCCACTACATTACTATCCTACAACAGTCTTATCCCACTACATTACTATCCTACAACAGTCTTATCCCACTACATTACTATTCTACAACAGTCTTATCCCACTACATTACTATCCTACAACAGTCTTATCCGACTACATTACTATTCTACTTAAGTCTTATTCCACTACATTACTATCCTACTTAAGTCTTATCCCACTACATTACTATCCTAGTAAAGTCTTATCCCACTATATTACTATCCTACTTAAGTCTTATCCCACTACATTACTATCCTACTTAAGTCTTATCCCACTACATTACTATCCTACTTAAGTCTTATCCCACTACATTACTATTCTACTTAAGTCTTATCCCACTACATTACTATCCTACAACAGTCTTATCCCACTACATTACTATCCTACAACAGTCTTATCCCACTACATTACTATCCTACAACAGTCTTATCCCACTACATTACTATCCTACTTAAGTCTTATCCCACTACATTACTATCCTACTTAAGTCTTATCACACTACATTACTATCCGACAACAGTCTTATCCCACTACATTACTATACTACAACAGTCTTATCCCACTACATTACTATCCTACAACAGTCTTATCCCACTACATTACTATTCTACTTAAGTCTTATCACACTACATTACTATCCTACAACAGTCTTATCCCACTACATTACTATCCTACTTAAGTCTTATCCCACTACATTACTATTCTACTTAAGTCTTATCCCACTACATTACTATCCTACAACAGTCTTATCCCACTACATTACTATCCTACTTAAGTCTTATCCCACTACATTACTATTCTACTTAAGTCTTATCCCACTACATTACTATTCTACTTAAGTCTTATCCCACTACATTACTATTCTACTTAAGTCTTATCCCACTACATTACTATCCTACTTAAGTCTTATCCCACTACATTACTATTCTACTTAAGTCTTATCCCACTACATTACTATTCTACAACAGTCTTATCCCACTACATTACTATCCTACAACAGTCTTATCCCACTACATTACTATCCTACTTAAGTCTTATCCCACTACATTACTATCCTACTTAAGTCTTATCCCACTACATTACTATCCGACAACAGTCTTATCCCACTACATTACTATCCTACAACAGTCTTATCCCACTACATTACTATTCTACTTAAGTCTTATCCCACTACATTACTATCCTACAACAGTCTTATCCCACTACATTTACTATTCTACTTAAGTCTTATCCCACTACATTACTATCCTATAACAGTCTTATCCCACTACATTACTATCCTACAACAGTCTTATCCGACTACATTACTATTCTACTTAAGTCTTATCCCACTACATTACTATCCGACAACAGTCTTATCCCACTACATTACTATCCTACAACAGTCTTATCCCACTACATTACTATTCTACTTAAGTCTTATCCCACTACATTACTATCCGACAACAGTCTTATCCCACTACATTACTATCCTACAACAGTCTTATCCCACTACATTACTATTCTACAACAGTCTTATCCCACTACATTACTATTCTACTTAAGTCTTATCCCACTACATTACTATCCTACAACAGTCTTATCCGACTACATTACTATTCTACTTAAGTCTTATTCCACTACATTACTATTCTACAACAGTCTTATCCCACTACATTACTATCCTACAACAGTCTTATCCCACTACATTACTATTCTACTTAAGTCTTATCCCACTACATTACATCCTACAACAGTCTTATCCCACTACATTACTATCCTACAACAGTCTTATCCCACTACATTACTATCCTACAACAGTCTTATCCCACTACATTACTATCCTACAACAGTCTTATCCCACTACATTACTATTCTACAACAGTCTTATCCCACTACATTACTATCCTATAACAGTCTTATCCCACTACATTACTATCCTATAACAGTCTTATCCCACTACATTACTATCCTACAACAGTCTTATCCCACTACATTACTATCCTATAACAGTCTTATCCCACTACATTACTATCCTACAACAGTCTTATCCCACTACATTACTATCCTACAACAGTCTTATCCCACTACATTACTATTCTACTTAGTCTTATCCCACTACATTACTATCCTACAACAGTCTTATCCCACTACATTACTATCCTACAACAGTCTTATCCCACTACATTACTATCCTACAACAGTCTTATCCCACTACGTTACTATTCTACTTAAGTCTTATCCACTACATTACTATCCTACAACAGTCTTATCCCACTACATTACTATCCTACAACAGTCTTATCCCACTACATTACTATCCTCCTACAACAGTCTTATCCCACTATATTACTATCCTACAACAGTCTTATCCCACTACATTACTATCCTACAACAGTCTTATCCCACTACATTACTATCCTACAACAGTCTTATCCCACTACATTACTATCCTACAACAGTCTTATCCCACTACATTACTATTCTACAACAGTCTTATCCCACTACATTACTATCCTACAACAGTCTTATCCCACTACATTACTATCCTACAACAGTCTTATCCCACTACATTACTATCCTACAACAGTCTTATCCCACTACATTACTATTCTACTTAAGTCTTATCCCACTACATTACTATCCTACAACAGTCTTATCCCACTACATTACTATTCTACTTAAGTCTTATCCCACTACATTACTATCCTACTTAAGTCTTATTCCACTACATTACTATCCTACAACAGTCTTATCCCACTACATTACTATTCTACTTAAGTCTTATCCCACTACATTACTATTCTACTTAAGTCTTATCCCACTACTTTACTATCCTACAACAGTCTTATCCCACTACATTACTATCCTACAACAGTCTTATCCCACTACATTACTATCCTACAACAGTCTTATCCCACTACATTACTATCCTACAACAGTCTTATCCCACTACATTACTATTCTACTTAAGTCTTATTCCACTACATTACTATCCTACTTAAGTCTTATCCCACTACATTACTATCCTACTAAAGTCTTATCCCACTATATTACTATCCTACTTAAGTCTTATCCCACTACATTACTATCCTACTTAAGTCTTATCCCACTACATTACTATCCTACTTAAGTCTTATCCCACTACATTACTATTCTACTTAAGTCTTATCCCACTACATTACTATCCTACAACAGTCTTATCCCACTACATTACTATCCTACAACAGTCTTATCCCACTACATTACTATCCTACAACAGTCTTATCCCACTACATTACTATCCTACTTAAGTCTTATCACACTACATTACTATCCGACAACAGTCTTATCCACTACATTACTATACTACAACAGTCTTATCCCACTACATTACTATCCTACAACAGTCTTATCCCACTACATTACTATTCTACTTAAGTCTTATCCCACTACATTACTATCCTACAACAGTCTTATCCCACTACATTACTATCCTACTTAAGTCTTATCCCACTACATTACTATTCTACTTAAGTCTTATCCCACTACATTACTATCCTACAACAGTCTTATCCCACTACATTACTATCCTACTTAAGTCTTATCCCAGTACATTACTATTCTACTTAAGTCTTATCCCACTACATTACTATCCTACAACAGTCTTATCCCACTACATTACTATTCTACTTAAGTCTTATCCCACTACATTACTATCCTACAACAGTCTTATCCCACTACATTACTATTCTACTTAAGTCTTATCCCACTACATTACTATCCTACTTAAGTCTTATTCCACTACATTACTATCCTACAACAGTCTTATCCACTACATTACTATTCTACTTAAGTCTTATCCCACTACATTACTATTCTACTTAAGTCTTATCCCACTACTTTACTATCCTACAACAGTCTTATCCCACTACATTACTATCCTACAACAGTCTTATCCCACTACATTACTATCCTACAACAGTCTTATCCCACTACATTACTATCCTACAACAGTCTTATCCCACTACATTACTATTCTACTTAAGTCTTATTCCACTACATTACTATCCTACTTAAGTCTTATCCCACTACATTACTATCCTACTAAAGTCTTATCCCACTATATTACTATCCTACTTAAGTCTTATCCCACTACATTACTATCCTACTTAAGTCTTATCCCACTACATTACTATCCTACTTAAGTCTTATCCCACTACATTACTATTCTACTTAAGTCTTATCCCACTACATTACTATCCTACAACAGTCTTATCCCACTACATTACTATCCTACAACAGTCTTATCCCACTACATTACTATCCTACAACAGTCTTATCCCACTACATTACTATCCTACTTAAGTCTTATCACGCTACATTACTATCCGACAACAGTCTTATCCCACTACATTACTATACTACAACAGTCTTATCCCACTACATTACTATCCTACAACAGTCTTATCCCACTACATTACTATTCTACTTAAGTCTTATCCCACTACATTACTATCCTACAACAGTCTTATCCACTACATTACTATCCTACTTAAGTCTTATCCCACTACATTACTATTCTACTTAAGTCTTATCCCACTACATTACTATCCTACAACAGTCTTATCCCACTACATTACTATCCTACTTAAGTCTTATCCCACTACATTACTATTCTACTTAAGTCTTATCCCACTACATTACTATTCTACTTAAGTCTTATCCCACTACATTACTATTCTACTTAAGTCTTATCCCACTACATTACTATCCTACTTAAGTCTTATCCCACTACATTACTATTCTACTTAAGTCTTATCCCACTACATTACTATCCTACAACAGTCTTATCCCACTACATTACTATCCTACAACAGTCTTATCCCACTACATTACAATCCTACTTAAGTCTTATCCCACTACATTACTATCCTACTTAAGTCTTATCCCACTACATTACTATCCGACAACAGTCTTATCCCACTACATTACTATCCTACTTAAGTCTTATCCCACTACATTACTATTCTACTTAAGTCTTATCCCACTACATTACTATCCTACAACAGTCTTATCCCACTACATTACTATCCTACAACAGTCTTATCCACTACATTACTATTCTACTTAAGTCTTATCCCACTACATTACTATCCTATAACAGTCTTATCCCACTACATTACTATCCTACAACAGTCTTATCCCACTACATTACTATCCTATAACAGTCTTATCCCACTACATTACTATCCTACAACAGTCTTATCCCACTACATTACTATCCTACAACAGTCTTATCCCACTACATTACTATTCTACTTAAGTCTTATCCCACTACATTACTATTCTACTTAAGTCTTATCCCACTACATTACTATCCTACAACAGTCTTATCCCACTACATTACTATCCTACAACAGTCTTATCCCACTACATTACTATCCTACAACAGTCTTATCCCACTACATTACTATTCTACTTAAGTCTTATCCCACTACATTACTATCCTACTTAAGTCTTATCCCACTACATTACTATCCTATAACAGTCTTATCCCACTACATTACTATCCTACAACAGTCTTATCCCACTACATTACTATCCTATAACAGTCTTATCCCACTACGTTACTATCCTACAACAGTCTTATCCCACTACATTACTATCCTACAACAGTCTTATCCCACTACATTACTATCCTACAACAGTCTTATCCCACTACATTACTATTCTACTTAAGTCTTATCCCACTACATTACTATCCTACAGCAGTCTTATCCCACTACATTACTATCCTACAACAGTCTTATCCCACTACATTACTATTCTACTTAAGTCTTATCCCACTACATTACTATCCTACAACAGTCTTATCCCACTACATTACTATCCTACAACAGTCTTATCCCACTACATTACTATCCTACAACAGTCTTATCCCACTATATTACTATCCTACAACAGTCTTATCCCACTACATTACTATCCTACAACAGTCTTATCCCACTACATTACTATCCTACAACAGTCTTATCCCACTACATTACTATCCTACAACAGTCTTATCCCACTACATTACTATTCTACAACAGTCTTATCCCACTACATTACTATCCTACAACAGTCTTATCCGACTACATTACTATTCTACTTAAGTCTTATTCCACTACATTACTATCCTACTTAAGTCTTATCCCACTACATTACTATCCTAGTAAAGTCTTATCCCACTATATTACTATCCTACTTAAGTCTTATCCCACTACATTACTATCCTACTTAAGTCTTATCCCACTACATTACTATCCTACTTAAGTCTTTTCCCACTACATTACTATTCTACTTAAGTCTTATCCCACTACATTACTATCCTACAACAGTCTTATCCCACTACATTACTATCCTACAACAGTCTTATCCCACTACATTACTATCCTACTTAAGTCTTATCACACTACATTACTATCCTACAACAGTCTTATCCCACTACATTACTATCCTACAACAGTCTTATCCCACTACATTACTATCCTACAACAGTCTTATCCCACTACATTACTATCCTACTTAAGTCTTATCCCACTACATTACTATCCTACTTAAGTCTTATCACACTACATTACTATCCGACAACAGTCTTATCCCACTACATTACTGTACTACAACAGTCTTATCCCACTACATTACTATCCTACAACAGTCTTATCCCACTACATTACTATTCTACTTAAGTCTTATCACACTACATTACTATCCTACAACAGTCTTATCCCACTACATTACTATCCTACTTAAGTCTTATCCCACTACATTACTATTCTACTTAAGTCTTATCCCACTACATTACTATCCTACAACAGTCTTATCCCACTACATTACTATCCTACTTAAGTCTTATCCCACTACATTACTATTCTACTTAAGTCTTATCCCACTACATTACTATTCTACTTAAGTCTTATCCCACTACATTACTATTCTACTTAAGTCTTATCCCACTACATTACTATCCTACTTAAGTCTTATCCCACTACATTACTATTCTACTTAAGTCTTATCCCACTACATTACTATTCTACAACAGTCTTATCCCACTACATTACTATCCTACAACAGTCTTATCCCACTACATTACTATCCTACTTAAGTCTTATCCCACTACATTACTATCCTACTTAAGTCTTATCCCACTACATTACTATCCGACAACAGTCTTATCCCACTACATTACTATCCTACAACAGTCTTATCCCACTACATTACTATTCTACTTAAGTCTTATCCCACTACATTACTATCCTACAACAGTCTTATCCCACTACATTACTATTCTACTTAAGTCTTATCCCACTACATTACTATCCTATAACAGTCTTATCCCACTACATTACTATCCTACAACAGTCTTATCCGACTACATTACTATTCTACTTAAGTCTTATCCCACTACATTACTATCCGACAACAGTCTTATCCCACTACATTACTATCCTACAACAGTCTTATCCCACTACATTACTATTCTACTTAAGTCTTATCCCACTACATTACTATCCGACAACAGTCTTATCCCACTACATTACTATCCTACAACAGTCTTATCCCACTACATTACTATTCTACAACAGTCTTATTCCACTACATTACTATTCTACTTAAGTCTTATCCCACTACATTACTATCCTACAACAGTCTTATCCGACTACATTACTATTCTACTTAAGTCTTATTCCACTACATTACTATTCTACAACAGTCTTATCCCACTACATTACTATCCTACAACAGTCTTATCCCACTACATTACTATTCTACTTAAGTCTTATCCCACTACATTACCATCCTATAACAGTCTTATCCCACTACATTACTATCCTACAACAGTCTTATCCCACTACATTACTATCCTACAACAGTCTTATCCCACTACATTACTATCCTACAACAGTCTTATCCCACTACATTACTATTCTACAACAGTCTTATCCCACTACATTACTATCCTATAACAGTCTTATCCCACTACATTACTATCCTATAACAGTCTTATCCCACTACATTACTATCCTACAACAGTCTTATCCCACTACATTACTATCCTATAACAGTCTTATCCCACTACATTACTATCCTACAACAGTCTTATCCCACTACATTACTATCCTACAACAGTCTTATCCCACTACATTACTATTCTACTTAAGTCTTATCCCACTACATTACTATCCTACAACAGTCTTATCCCACTACATTACTATCCTACAACAGTCTTATCCCACTACATTACTATCCTACAACAGTCTTATCCCACTACGTTACTATTCTACTTAAGTCTTATCCCACTACATTACTATCCTACAACAGTCTTATCCCACTACATTACTATCCTACAACAGTCTTATCCCACTACATTACTATCCTACAACAGTCTTATCCCACTATATTACTATCCTACAACAGTCTTATCCCACTACATTACTATCCTACAACAGTCTTATCCCACTACATTACTATCCTACAACAGTCTTATCCCACTACATTACTATCCTACAACAGTCTTATCCCACTACATTACTATTCTACAACAGTCTTATCCCACTACATTACTATCCTACAACAGTCTTATCCCACTACATTACTATCCTACAACAGTCTTATCCCACTACATTACTATCCTACAACAGTCTTATCCCACTACATTACTATTCTACTTAAGTCTTATCCCACTACATTACTATCCTACAACAGTCTTATCCCACTACATTACTATTCTACTTAAGTCTTATCCCACTACATTACTATCCTACTTAAGTCTTATTCCACTACATTACTATCCTACAACAGTCTTATCCCACTACATTACTATTCTACTTAAGTCTTATCCCACTACATTACTATTCTACTTAAGTCTTATCCCACTACTTTACTATCCTACAACAGTCTTATCCCACTACATTACTATCCTACAACAGTCTTATCCCACTACATTACTATCCTACAACAGTCTTATCCCACTACATTACTATCCTACAACAGTCTTATCCCACTACATTACTATTCTACTTAAGTCTTATTCCACTACATTACTATCCTACTTAAGTCTTATCCCACTACATTACTATCCTACTAAAGTCTTATCCCACTATATTACTATCCTACTTAAGTCTTATCCCACTACATTACTATCCTACTTAAGTCTTATCCCACTACATTACTATCCTACTTAAGTCTTATCCCACTACATTACTATTCTACTTAAGTCTTATCCCACTACATTACTATCCTACAACAGTCTTATCCCACTACATTACTATCCTACAACAGTCTTATCCCACTACATTACTATCCTACAACAGTCTTATCCCACTACATTACTATCCTACTTAAGTCTTATCACACTACATTACTATCCGACAACAGTCTTATCCCACTACATTACTATACTACAACAGTCTTATCCCACTACATTACTATCCTACAACAGTCTTATCCCACTACATTACTATTCTACTTAAGTCTTATCCCACTACATTACTATCCTACAACAGTCTTATCCCACTACATTACTATCCTACTTAAGTCTTATCCCACTACATTACTATTCTACTTAAGTCTTATCCCACTACATTACTATCCTACAACAGTCTTATCCCACTACATTACTATCCTACTTAAGTCTTATCCCAGTACATTACTATTCTACTTAAGTCTTATCCCACTACATTACTATTCTACTTAAGTCTTATCCCACTACATTACTATTCTACTTAAGTCTTATCCCACTACATTACTATCCTACTTAAGTCTTATCCCACTACATTACTATTCTACTTAAGTCTTATCCCACTACATTACTATCCTACAACAGTCTTATCCCACTACATTACTATCCTACAACAGTCTTATCCCACTACATTACAATCCTACTTAAGTCTTATCCCACTACATTACTATCCTACTTAAGTCTTATCCCACTACATTACTATCCGACAACAGTCTTATCCCACTACATTACTATCCTACAACAGTCTTATCCCACTACATTACTATTCTACTTAAGTCTTATCCCACTACATTACTATCCTACAACAGTCTTATCCCACTACATTACTATCCTACAACAGTCTTATCCCACTACATTACTATTCTACTTAAGTCTTATCCCACTACATTACTATCCTATAACAGTCTTATCCCACTACATTACTATCCTACAACAGTCTTATCCCACTACATTACTATCCTATAACAGTCTTATCCCACTACATTACTATCCTACAACAGTCTTATCCCACTACATTACTATCCTACAACAGTCTTATCCCACTACATTACTATTCTACTTAAGTCTTATCCCACTACATTACTATTCTACTTAAGTCTTATCCCACTACATTACTATCCTACAACAGTCTTATCCCACTACATTACTATCCTACAACAGTCTTATCCCACTACATTACTATCCTACAACAGTCTTATCCCACTACATTACTATTCTACTTAAGTCTTATCCCACTACATTACTATCCTACTTAAGTCTTATCCCACTACATTACTATCCTATAACAGTCTTATCCCACTACATTACTATCCTACAACAGTCTTATCCCACTACATTACTATCCTATAACAGTCTTATCCCACTACGTTACTATCCTACAACAGTCTTATCCCACTACATTACTATCCTACAACAGTCTTATCCCACTACATTACTATCCTACAACAGTCTTATCCCACTACATTACTATTCTACTTAAGTCTTATCCCACTACATTACTATCCTACAACAGTCTTATCCCACTACATTACTATCCTACAACAGCCTTATCCCACTACATTACTATTCTACTTAAGTCTTATCCCACTACATTACTATCCTACAACAGTCTTATCCCACTACATTACTATCCTACAACAGTCTTATCCCACTACATTACTATCCTACAACAGTCTTATCCCACTATATTACTATCCTACAACAGTCTTATCCCACTACATTACTATCCTACAACAGTCTTATCCCACTACATTACTATCCTACAACAGTCTTATCCCACTACATTACTATCCTACAACAGTCTTATCCCACTACATTACTATTCTACAACAGTCTTATCCCACTACATTACTATCCTACAACAGTCTTATCCGACTACATTACTATTCTACTTAAGTCTTATTCCACTACATTACTATCCTACTTAAGTCTTATCCCACTACATTATTATCCTAGTAAAGTCTTATCCCACTATATTACTATCCTACTTAAGTCTTATCCCACTACATTACTATCCTACTTAAGTCTTATCCCACTACATTACTATCCTACTTAAGTCTTATCCCACTACATTACTATTCTACTTAAGTCTTATCCCACTACATTACTATCCTACAACAGTCTTATCCCACTACATTACTATCCTACAACAGTCTTATCCCACTACATTACTATCCTACAACAGTCTTATCCCACTACATTACTATCCTACTTAAGTCTTATCCCACTACATTACTATCCTACTTAAGTCTTATCACACTACATTACTATCCGACAACAGTCTTATCCCACTACATTACTATACTACAACAGTCTTATCCCACTACACTACTATCCTACAACAGTCTTATCCCACTACATTACTATTCTACTTAAGTCTTATCACACTACATTACTATCCTACAACAGTCTTATCCCACTACATTACTATCCTACTTAAGTCTTATCCCACTACATTACTATTCTACTTAAGTCTTATCCCACTACATTACTATCCTACAACAGTCTTATCCCACTACATTACTATCCTACTTAAGTCTTATCCCACTACATTACTATTCTACTTAAGTCTTATCCCACTACATTACTATTCTACTTAAGTCTTATCCCACTACATTACTATTCTACTTAAGTCTTATCCCACTACATTACTATCCTACTTAAGTCTTATCCCACTACATTACTATTCTACTTAAGTCTTATCCCACTACATTACTATCCTACAACAGTCTTATCCCACTACATTACTATCCTACAACAGTCTTATCCCACTACATTACTATCCTACTTAAGTCTTATCCCACTACATTACTATCCTACTTAAGTCTTATCCCACTACATTACTATCCGACAACAGTCTTATCCCACTACATTACTATCCTACAACAGTCTTATCCCACTACATTACTATTCAACTTAAGTCTTATCCCACTACATTACTATCCTACAACAGTCTTATCCCACTACATTACTATCCTACAACAGTCTTATCCCACTACATTACTATTCTACTTAAGTCTTATCCCACTACATTACTATCCTATAACAGTCTTATCCCACTACATTACTATCCTACAACAGTCTTATCCGACTACATTACTATTCTACTTAAGTCTTATCCCACTACATTACTATCCGACAACAGTCTTATCCCACTACATTACTATCCTACAACAGTCTTATCCCACTACATTACTATTCTACTTAAGTCTTATCCCACTACATTACTATCCGACAACAGTCTTATCCCACTACATTACTATCCTACAACAGTCTTATCCCACTACATTACTATTCTACAACAGTCTTATTCCACTACATTACTATTCTACTTAAGTCTTATCCCACTACATTACTATCCTACAACAGTCTTATCCGACTACATTACTATTCTACTTAAGTCTTATTCCACTACATTACTATTCTACAACAGTCTTATCCCACTACATTACTATCCTACAACAGTCTTATCCCACTACATTACTATTCTACTTAAGTCTTATCCCACTACATTACTATCCTATAACAGTCTTATCCCACTACATTACTATCCTACAACAGTCTTATCCCACTACATTACTATCCTACAACAGTCTTATCCCACTACATTACTATTCTACAACAGTCTTATCCCACTACATTACTATCCTACAACAGTCTTATCCCACTACATTACTATTCTACAACAGTCTTATCCCACTACATTACTATCCTACAACAGTCTTATCCGACTACATTACTATTCTACTTAAGTCTTATTCCACTACATTACTATTCTACAACAGTCTTATCCCACTACATTACTATCCTACAACAGTCTTATCCCACTACATTACTATCCTACAACAGTCTTATCCCACTACATTACTATTCTACTTAAGTCTTATCCCACTACATTACTATCCTATAACAGTCTTATCCCACTACATTACTATTCTACAACAGTCTTATTCCACTACATTACTATCCTACTTAAGTCTTATCCGACTACATTACTATCCTATAACAGTCTTATCCCACTACATTACTATCCTACAACAGTCTTATCCCACTACATTACTATCCTACAACAGTCTTATCCCACTACATTACTATTCTACTTAAGTCTTATCCCACTACATTACTATCCTATAACAGTCTTATCCCACTACATTACTATCCTACAACAGTCTTATCCCACTACATTACTATCCTATAACAGTCTTATCCCACTACATTACTATCCTACAACAGTCTTATCCCACTACATTACTATCCTACAACAGTCTTATCCCACTACATTACTATTCTACTTAAGTCTTATCCCACTACATTACTATTCTACTTAAGTCTTATCCCACTACATTACTATCCTACAACAGTCTTATCCCACTACATTACTATCCTACAACAGTCTTATCCCACTACATTACTATCCTACAACAGTCTTATCCCACTACATTACTATTCTACTTAAGTCTTATCCCACTACATTACTATCCTACTTAAGTCTTATCCCACTACATTACTATCCTATAACAGTCTTATCCCACTACATTACTATCCTACAACAGTCTTATCCCACTACATTACTATCCTATAACAGTCTTATCCCACTACGTTACTATCCTACAACAGTCTTATCCCACTACATTACTATCCTACAACAGTCTTATCCCACTACATTACTATTCTACTTAAGTCTTATCCCACTACATTACTATCCTACAACAGTCTTATCCCACTACATTACTATCCTACAACAGCCTTATCCCACTACATTACTATTCTACTTAAGTCTTATCCCACTACATTACTATCCTACAACAGTCTTATCCCACTACATTACTATCCTACAACAGTCTTATCCCACTACATTACTATCCTACAACAGTCTTATCCCACTACATTACTATCCTACAACAGTCTTATCCCACTACATTACTATCCTACAACAGTCTTATCCCACTACATTACTATCCTACAACAGTCTTATCCCACTACATTACTATCCTACAACAGTCTTATCCCACTACATTACTATTCTACAACAGTCTTATCCCACTACATTACTATCCTACAACAGTCTTATCCGACTACATTACTATTCTACTTAAGTCTTATTCCACTACATTACTATCCTACTTAAGTCTTATCCCACTACATTATTATCCTAGTAAAGTCTTATCCCACTATATTACTATCCTACTTAAGTCTTATCCCACTACATTACTATCCTACTTAAGTCTTATCCCACTACATTACTATCCTACTTAAGTCTTATCCCACTACATTACTATTCTACTTAAGTCTTATCCCACTACATTACTATCCTACAACAGTCTTATCCCACTACATTACTATCCTACAACAGTCTTATGCCACTACATTACTATCCTACAACAGTCTTATCCCACTACATTACTATCCTACTTAAGTCTTATCCCACTACATTACTATCCTACTTAAGTCTTATCACACTACATTACTATCCGACAACAGTCTTATCCCACTACATTACTATACTACAACAGTCTTATCCCACTACATTACTATCCTACAACAGTCTTATCCCACTACATTACTATTCTACTTAAGTCTTATCACACTACATTACTATCCTACAACAGTCTTATCCCACTACATTACTATCCTACTTAAGTCTTATCCCACTACATTACTATTCTACTTAAGTCTTATCCCACTACATTACTATCCTACAACAGTCTTATCCCACTACATTACTATCCTACTTAAGTCTTATCCCACTACATTACTATTCTACTTAAGTCTTATCCCACTACATTACTATTCTACTTAAGTCTTATCCCACTACATTACTATTCTACTTAAGTCTTATCCCACTACATTACTATCCTACTTAAGTCTTATCCCACTACATTACTATTCTACTTAAGTCTTATCCCACTACATTACTATCCTACAACAGTCTTATCCCACTACATTACTATCCTACAACAGTCTTATCCCACTACATTACTATCCTACTTAAGTCTTATCCCACTACATTACTATCCTACTTAAGTCTTATCCCACTACATTACTATCCGACAACAGTCTTATCCCACTACATTACTATCCTACAACAGTCTTATCCCACTACATTACTATTCTACTTAAGTCTTATCCCACTACATTACTATCCTACAACAGTCTTATCCCACTACATTACTATCCTACAACAGTCTTATCCCACTACATTACTATTCTACTTAAGTCTTATCCCACTACATTACTATCCTATAACAGTCTTATCCCACTACATTACTATCCTACAACAGTCTTATCCGACTACATTACTATTCTACTTAAGTCTTATCCCACTACATTACTATCCGACAACAGTCTTATCCCACTACATTACTATCCTACAACAGTCTTATCCCACTACATTACTATTCTACTTAAGTCTTATCCCACTACATTACTATCCGACAACAGTCTTATCCCACTACATTACTATCCTACAACAGTCTTATCCCACTACATTACTATTCTACAACAGTCTTATTCCACTACATTACTATTCTACTTAAGTCTTATCCCACTACATTACTATCCTACAACAGTCTTATCCGACTACATTACTATTCTACTTAAGTCTTATTCCACTACATTACTATTCTACAACAGTCTTATCCCACTACATTACTATCCTACAACAGTCTTATCCCACTACATTACTATTCTACTTAAGTCTTATCCCACTACATTACTATCCTATAACAGTCTTATCCCACTACATTACTATCCTACAACAGTCTTATCCCACTACATTACTATCCTACAACAGTCTTATCCCACTACATTACTATTCTACAACAGTCTTATCCCACTACATTACTATCCTACAACAGTCTTATCCCACTACATTACTATTCTACAACAGTCTTATCCCACTACATTACTATCCTACAACAGTCTTATCCGACTACATTACTATTCTACTTAAGTCTTATTCCACTACATTACTATTCTACAACAGTCTTATCCCACTACATTACTATCCTACAACAGTCTTATCCCACTACATTACTATCCTACAACAGTCTTATCCCACTACATTACTATTCTACTTAAGTCTTATCCCACTACATTACTATCCTATAACAGTCTTATCCCACTACATTACTATTCTACAACAGTCTTATTCCACTACATTACTATCCTACTTAAGTCTTATCCGACTACATTACTATCCTATAACAGTCTTATCCCACTACATTACTATCCTACAACAGTCTTATCCCACTACATTACTATCCTATAACAGTCTTATCCCACTACATTACTATCCTACAACAGTCTTATCCCACTACATTACTATCCTATAACAGTCTTATCCCACTACATTACTATCCTACAACAGTCTTATCCCACTACATTACTATCCTACAACAGTCTTATCCCACTACATTACTATTCTACTTAAGTCTTATCCCACTACATTACTATTCTACTTAAGTCTTATCCCACTACATTACTATCCTACAACAGTCTTATCCCACTACATTACTATCCTACAACAGTCTTATCCCACTACATTACTATCCTACAACAGTCTTATCCCACTACATTACTATTCTACTTAAGTCTTATCCCACTACATTACTATCCTACTTAAGTCTTATCCCACTACATTACTATCCTATAACAGTCTTATCCCACTACATTACTATCCTACAACAGTCTTATCCCACTACATTACTATCCTATAACAGTCTTATCCCACTACGTTACTATCCTACAACAGTCTTATCCCACTACATTACTATCCTACAACAGTCTTATCCCACTACATTACTATCCTACAACAGTCTTATCCCACTACATTACTATTCTACTTAAGTCTTATCCCACTACATTACTATCCTACAACAGTCTTATCCCACTACATTACTATCCTACAACAGTCTTATCCCACTACATTACTATTCTACTTAAGTCTTATCCCACTACATTACTATCCTACAACAGTCTTATCCCACTACATTACTATCCTACAACAGTCTTATCCCACTACATTACTATCCTACAACAGTCTTATCCCACTATATTACTATCCTACAACAGTCTTATCCCACTACATTACTATCCTACAACAGTCTTATCCCACTACATTACTATCCTACAACAGTCTTATCCCACTACATTACTATCCTACAACAGTCTTATCCCACTACATTACTATCCTACAACAGTCTTATCCCACTACATTACTATTCTACAACAGTCTTATCCCACTACATTACTATCCTACAACAGTCTTATCCGACTACATTACTATTCTACTTAAGTCTTATCCCACTACATTACTATCCTACAACAGTCTTATCCCACTACATTACTATCCTACAACAGTCTTATCCCACTACATTACTATCCTACAACAGTCTTATCCCACTACATTACTATCCTACAACAGTCTTATCCCACTACATTACTATCCTACAACAGTCTTATCCCACTACATTACTATTCTACAACAGTCTTATCCCACTACATTACTATCCTACAACAGTCTTATCCCACTACATTACTATTCTACAACAGTCTTATCCCACTACATTACTATCCTACAACAGTCTTATCCCACTACATTACTATCCTACTTAAGTCTTATCCCACTACATTACTATTCTACTTAAGTCTTATTCCACTACATTACTATCCTACAACAGTCTTATCCGACTACATTACTATCCTACTTAAGTCTTATCCCACTACATTACTATCCTACTTAAGTCTTATCCCACTACATTACTATCCTACTTAAGTCTTATCCCACTACATTACTATTCTACTTAAGTCTTATCCCACTACATTACTATCCTACAACAGTCTTATCCCACTACATTACTATCCTACAACAGTCTTATCCCACTACATTACTATCCTACAACAGTCTTATCCCACTACATTACTATCCTACTTAAGTCTTATCACACTACATTACTATCCGACAACAGTCTTATCCCACTACATTACTATTCTACTTAAGTCTTATCCCACTACATTACTATTCTACTTAAGTCTTATCCCACTACATTACTATTCTACTTAAGTCTTATCCCACTACATTACTATCCTACTTAAGTCTTATCCCACTACATTACTATACTACAACAGTCTTATCCCACTACATTACTATCCTACAACAGTCTTATCCCACTACATTACTATTCTACTTAAGTCTTATCCCACTACATTACTATCCTACAACAGTCTTATCCCACTACATTACTATCCTACTTAAGTCTTATCCCACTACATTACTATTCTACTTAAGTCTTATCCCACTACATTACTATCCTACAACAGTCTTATCCCACTACATTACTATCCTACAACAGTCTTATCCCACTACATTACTATCCTACTTAAGTCTTATCCCACTACATTACTATCCTACTTAAGTCTTATCCCACTACATTACTATCCGACAACAGTCTTATCCCACTACATTACTATCCTACAACAGTCTTATCCCACTACATTACTATTCTACTTAAGTCTTATCCCACTACATTACTATCCTACAACAGTCTTATCCCACTACATTACTATCCTACAACAGTCTTATCGCACTACATTACTATTCTACTTAAGTCTTATCCCACTACATTACTATCCTATAACAGTCTTATCCCACTACATTACTATCCAGAACAGTCTTATCCCACTACATTACTATCCTATAACAGTCTTATCCCACTACATTACTATCCTACAACAGTCTTATCCCACTACATTACTATCCTACAACAGTCTTATCCCACTACGTTACTATTCTACTTAAGTCTTATCCCACTACATTACTATCCTACAACAGTCTTATCCCACTACATTACTATCCTACAACAGTCTTATCCCACTACATTACTATCCTACAACAGTCTTATCCCACTACATTACTATTCTACTTAAGTCTTATCCCACTACATTACTATCCTACAACAGTCTTATCCCACTACATTACTATCCTACAACAGTCTTATCCCACTACATTACTATTCTACTTAAGTCTTATCCCACTACATTACTATCCTACACCAGTCTTATCCCACTACATTACTATCCTACAACAGTCTTATCCCACTACATTACTATCCTACAACAGTCTTATCCCACTATATTACTATCCTACAACAGTCTTATCCCACTACATTACTATTCTACAACAGTCTTATCCCACTACATTACTATTCTACAACAGTCTTATCCCACTACATTACTATCCTACAACAGTCTTATCCCACTACATTACTATCCTACAGCAGTCTTATCCCACTACATTACTATCCTACAACAGTCTTATCCCACTACATTACTATCCTACAACAGTCTTATCCCACTACATTACTATCCTACAACAGTCTTATCCCACTACATTACTATTCTACTTAAGTCTTATCTCACTACATTACTATTCTACTTAAGTCTTATCCCACTACATTACTATCCTACAACAGTCTTATCCCACTACCTTACTATCCTACAATAGTCTTATCCCACTACATTACTATCCTACAACAGTCTTATCCCACTACATTACTATCCTACAACAGTCTTATCCCACTACATTACTATTCTACTTAAGTCTTTACCCACTACATTACTATCCTACAACAGTCTTATCCCACTACATTACTATCCTACAACAGTCTTATCCCACTACATTACTATCCTACAACAGTCTTATCCCACTACATTACTATTCTACTTAAGTCTTATCCCACTACATTACTATCCTACAACAGTCTTATCCCACTACATTACTATCCTACAACAGTCTTATCCCACTACATTATTATCCTACAACAGTCTTATCCTACAACAGTCTTATCCCACTACATTACTATTCTACTTAAGTCTTATCCCACTACATTACTATCCTACAACAGTCTTATCCCACTACATTACTATCCTACAACAGTCTTATCCCACTACATTACTATCCTACAACTGTCTTATCCCACTACATTACTATCCTACAACAGTCTTATTCCACTACATTACTATCCTACAACAGTCTTATCCCACTACATTACTATCCTACAACAGTCTTATCCCACTACATTACTATTCTACTTAAGTCTTATCCCACTACATTACTATCCTACAACAGTCTTATCCCACTACATTACTATCCCACAACAGTCTTATCCCACTACATTACTATTCTACTTAAGTCTTATCCCACTACATTATTATCCTACAACAGTCTTATCCCACTACATTACTATCCTACAACAGTCTTATCCCACTACATTACTATTCTACTTAAGTCTTATCCCACTATATTACTATCCTACAACAGTCTTATCCCACTACATTACTATCCTACAACAGTCTTATCCCACTACATTACTATCCTACAACAGTCTTATCCCACTACATTATTATCCTACAACAGTCTTATCCCACTACATTACTATTCTACTTATGTCTTATCCCACTCCATTACTATTCTACGTAAGTCTTATCCCACTACATTACTATCCTACTTAAGTCTTATTCCACTACATTACTATCCTACAACAGTCTTATCCCACTACATTACTATCCTACAACAGTCTTATCCCACTATATTACTATCCTACAACAGTCTTATCCCACTACATTACTATCCTACAACAGTCTTATCCCACTACATTACTATCCTACAACAGTCTTATCCCACTACATTACTATCCTACAACAGTCTTATCCCACTACATTACTATTCTACAACAGTCTTATCCCACTACATTACTATCCTACAACAGTCTTATCCGACTACATTACTATTCTACTTAAGTCTTATTCCACTACATTACTATCCTACTTAAGTCTTATCCCACTACATTATTATCCTAGTAAAGTCTTATCCCACTATATTACTATCCTACTTAAGTCTTATCCCACTACATTACTATCCTACTTAAGTCTTATCCCACTACATTACTATCCTACTTAAGTCTTATCCCACTACATTACTATTCTACTTAAGTCTTATCCCACTACATTACTATCCTACAACAGTCTTATCCCACTACATTACTATCCTACAACAGTCTTATCCCACTACATTACTATCCTACAACAGTCTTATCCCACTACATTACTATCCTACTTAAGTCTTATCCCACTACATTACTATCCTACTTAAGTCTTATCACACTACATTACTATCCGACAACAGTCTTATCCCACTACATTACTATACTACAACAGTCTTATCCCACTACATTACTATCCTACAACAGTCTTATCCCACTACATTACTATTCTACTTAAGTCTTATCACACTACATTACTATCCTACAACAGTCTTATCCCACTACATTACTATCCTACTTAAGTCTTATCCCACTACATTACTATTCTACTTAAGTCTTATCCCACTACATTACTATCCTACAACAGTCTTATCCCACTACATTACTATCCTACTTAAGTCTTATCCCACTACATTACTATTCTACTTAAGTCTTATCCCACTACATTACTATTCTACTTAAGTCTTATCCCACTACATTACTATTCTACTTAAGTCTTATCCCACTACATTACTATCCTACTTAAGTCTTATCCCACTACATTACTATTCTACTTAAGTCTTATCCCACTACATTACTATCCTACAACAGTCTTATCCCACTACATTACTATCCTACAACAGTCTTATCCCACTACATTACTATCCTACTTAAGTCTTATCCCACTACATTACTATCCTACTTAAGTCTTATCCCACTACATTACTATCCGACAACAGTCTTATCCCACTACATTACTATCCTACAACAGTCTTATCCCACTACATTACTATTCTACTTAAGTCTTATCCCACTACATTACTATCCTACAACAGTCTTATCCCACTACATTACTATCCTACAACAGTCTTATCCCACTACATTACTATTCTACTTAAGTCTTATCCCACTACATTACTATCCTATAACAGTCTTATCCCACTACATTACTATCCTACAACAGTCTTATCCGACTACATTACTATTCTACTTAAGTCTTATCCCACTACATTACTATCCGACAACAGTCTTATCCCACTACATTACTATCCTACAACAGTCTTATCCCACTACATTACTATTCTACTTAAGTCTTATCCCACTACATTACTATCCGACAACAGTCTTATCCCACTACATTACTATCCTACAACAGTCTTATCCCACTACATTACTATTCTACAACAGTCTTATTCCACTACATTACTATTCTACTTAAGTCTTATCCCACTACATTACTATCCTACAACAGTCTTATCCGACTACATTACTATTCTACTTAAGTCTTATTCCACTACATTACTATTCTACAACAGTCTTATCCCACTACATTACTATCCTACAACAGTCTTATCCCACTACATTACTATTCTACTTAAGTCTTATCCCACTACATTACTATCCTATAACAGTCTTATCCCACTACATTACTATCCTACAACAGTCTTATCCCACTACATTACTATCCTACAACAGTCTTATCCCACTACATTACTATTCTACAACAGTCTTATCCCACTACATTACTATCCTACAACAGTCTTATCCCACTACATTACTATTCTACAACAGTCTTATCCCACTACATTACTATCCTACAACAGTCTTATCCGACTACATTACTATTCTACTTAAGTCTTATTCCACTACATTACTATTCTACAACAGTCTTATCCCACTACATTACTATCCTACAACAGTCTTATCCCACTACATTACTATCCTACAACAGTCTTATCCCACTACATTACTATTCTACTTAAGTCTTATCCCACTACATTACTATCCTATAACAGTCTTATCCCACTACATTACTATTCTACAACAGTCTTATTCCACTACATTACTATCCTACTTAAGTCTTATCCGACTACATTACTATCCTATAACAGTCTTATCCCACTACATTACTATCCTACAACAGTCTTATCCCACTACATTACTATCCTATAACAGTCTTATCCCACTACATTACTATCCTACAACAGTCTTATCCCACTACATTACTATCCTATAACAGTCTTATCCCACTACATTACTATCCTACAACAGTCTTATCCCACTACATTACTATCCTACAACAGTCTTATCCCACTACATTACTATTCTACTTAAGTCTTATCCCACTACATTACTATTCTACTTAAGTCTTATCCCACTACATTACTATCCTACAACAGTCTTATCCCACTACATTACTATCCTACAACAGTCTTATCCCACTACATTACTATCCTACAACAGTCTTATCCCACTACATTACTATTCTACTTAAGTCTTATCCCACTACATTACTATCCTACTTAAGTCTTATCCCACTACATTACTATCCTATAACAGTCTTATCCCACTACATTACTATCCTACAACAGTCTTATCCCACTACATTACTATCCTATAACAGTCTTATCCCACTACGTTACTATCCTACAACAGTCTTATCCCACTACATTACTATCCTACAACAGTCTTATCCCACTACATTACTATCCTACAACAGTCTTATCCCACTACATTACTATTCTACTTAAGTCTTATCCCACTACATTACTATCCTACAACAGTCTTATCCCACTACATTACTATCCTACAACAGTCTTATCCCACTACATTACTATTCTACTTAAGTCTTATCCCACTACATTACTATCCTACAACAGTCTTATCCCACTACATTACTATCCTACAACAGTCTTATCCCACTACATTACTATCCTACAACAGTCTTATCCCACTATATTACTATCCTACAACAGTCTTATCCCACTACATTACTATCCTACAACAGTCTTATCCCACTACATTACTATCCTACAACAGTCTTATCCCACTACATTACTATCCTACAACAGTCTTATCCCACTACATTACTATCCTACAACAGTCTTATCCCACTACATTACTATTCTACAACAGTCTTATCCCACTACATTACTATCCTACAACAGTCTTATCCGACTACATTACTATTCTACTTAAGTCTTATCCCACTACATTACTATCCTACAACAGTCTTATCCCACTACATTACTATCCTACAACAGTCTTATCCCACTACATTACTATCCTACAACAGTCTTATCCCACTACATTACTATCCTACAACAGTCTTATCCCACTACATTACTATCCTACAACAGTCTTATCCCACTACATTACTATTCTACAACAGTCTTATCCCACTACATTACTATCCTACAACAGTCTTATCCCACTACATTACTATTCTACAACAGTCTTATCCCACTACATTACTATCCTACAACAGTCTTATCCCACTACATTACTATCCTACTTAAGTCTTATCCCACTACATTACTATTCTACTTAAGTCTTATTCCACTACATTACTATCCTACAACAGTCTTATCCGACTACATTACTATCCTACTTAAGTCTTATCCCACTACATTACTATCCTACTTAAGTCTTATCCCACTACATTACTATCCTACTTAAGTCTTATCCCACTACATTACTATTCTACTTAAGTCTTATCCCACTACATTACTATCCTACAACAGTCTTATCCCACTACATTACTATCCTACAACAGTCTTATCCCACTACATTACTATCCTACAACAGTCTTATCCCACTACATTACTATCCTACTTAAGTCTTATCACACTACATTACTATCCGACAACAGTCTTATCCCACTACATTACTATTCTACTTAAGTCTTATCCCACTACATTACTATTCTACTTAAGTCTTATCCCACTACATTACTATTCTACTTAAGTCTTATCCCACTACATTACTATCCTACTTAAGTCTTATCCCACTACATTACTATACTACAACAGTCTTATCCCACTACATTACTATCCTACAACAGTCTTATCCCACTACATTACTATTCTACTTAAGTCTTATCCCACTACATTACTATCCTACAACAGTCTTATCCCACTACATTACTATCCTACTTAAGTCTTATCCCACTACATTACTATTCTACTTAAGTCTTATCCCACTACATTACTATCCTACAACAGTCTTATCCCACTACATTACTATCCTACAACAGTCTTATCCCACTACATTACTATCCTACTTAAGTCTTATCCCACTACATTACTATCCTACTTAAGTCTTATCCCACTACATTACTATCCGACAACAGTCTTATCCCACTACATTACTATCCTACAACAGTCTTATCCCACTACATTACTATTCTACTTAAGTCTTATCCCACTACATTACTATCCTACAACAGTCTTATCCCACTACATTACTATCCTACAACAGTCTTATCGCACTACATTACTATTCTACTTAAGTCTTATCCCACTACATTACTATCCTATAACAGTCTTATCCCACTACATTACTATCCAGAACAGTCTTATCCCACTACATTACTATCCTATAACAGTCTTATCCCACTACATTACTATCCTACAACAGTCTTATCCCACTACATTACTATCCTACAACAGTCTTATCCCACTACGTTACTATTCTACTTAAGTCTTATCCCACTACATTACTATCCTACAACAGTCTTATCCCACTACATTACTATCCTACAACAGTCTTATCCCACTACATTACTATCCTACAACAGTCTTATCCCACTACATTACTATTCTACTTAAGTCTTATCCCACTACATTACTATCCTACAACAGTCTTATCCCACTACATTACTATCCTACAACAGTCTTATCCCACTACATTACTATTCTACTTAAGTCTTATCCCACTACATTACTATCCTACACCAGTCTTATCCCACTACATTACTATCCTACAACAGTCTTATCCCACTACATTACTATCCTACAACAGTCTTATCCCACTATATTACTATCCTACAACAGTCTTATCCCACTACATTACTATTCTACAACAGTCTTATCCCACTACATTACTATTCTACAACAGTCTTATCCCACTACATTACTATCCTACAACAGTCTTATCCCACTACATTACTATCCTACAGCAGTCTTATCCCACTACATTACTATCCTACAACAGTCTTATCCCACTACATTACTATCCTACAACAGTCTTATCCCACTACATTACTATCCTACAACAGTCTTATCCCACTACATTACTATTCTACTTAAGTCTTATCTCACTACATTACTATTCTACTTAAGTCTTATCCCACTACATTACTATCCTACAACAGTCTTATCCCACTACCTTACTATCCTACAATAGTCTTATCCCACTACATTACTATCCTACAACAGTCTTATCCCACTACATTACTATCCTACAACAGTCTTATCCCACTACATTACTATTCTACTTAAGTCTTTACCCACTACATTACTATCCTACAACAGTCTTATCCCACTACATTACTATCCTACAACAGTCTTATCCCACTACATTACTATCCTACAACAGTCTTATCCCACTACATTACTATTCTACTTAAGTCTTATCCCACTACATTACTATCCTACAACAGTCTTATCCCACTACATTACTATCCTACAACAGTCTTATCCCACTACATTATTATCCTACAACAGTCTTATCCTACAACAGTCTTATCCCACTACATTACTATTCTACTTAAGTCTTATCCCACTACATTACTATCCTACAACAGTCTTATCCCACTACATTACTATCCTACAACAGTCTTATCCCACTACATTACTATCCTACAACTGTCTTATCCCACTACATTACTATCCTACAACAGTCTTATTCCACTACATTACTATCCTACAACAGTCTTATCCCACTACATTACTATCCTACAACAGTCTTATCCCACTACATTACTATTCTACTTAAGTCTTATCCCACTACATTACTATCCTACAACAGTCTTATCCCACTACATTACTATCCCACAACAGTCTTATCCCACTACATTACTATTCTACTTAAGTCTTATCCCACTACATTATTATCCTACAACAGTCTTATCCCACTACATTACTATCCTACAACAGTCTTATCCCACTACATTACTATTCTACTTAAGTCTTATCCCACTACATTACTATCCTACAACAGTCTTATCCCACTACATTACTATCCTACAACAGTCTTATCCCACTACATTACTATCCTACAACAGTCTTATCCCACTACATTATTATCCTACAACAGTCTTATCCCACTACATTACTATTCTACTTATGTCTTATCCCACTCCATTACTATTCTACGTAAGTCTTATCCCACTACATTACTATCCTACTTAAGTCTTATTCCACTACATTACTATCCTACAACAGTCTTATCCCACTACATTACTATCCTACTTAAGTCTTATTCCACTACATTACTATCCTACAACAGTCTTATCCCACTACATTACTATCCTACAACAGTCTTATCCCACTACATTACTATCCTACTTAAGTCTTATTCCACTACATTACTATCCTACAACAGTCTTATCCCACTACATTACTATCCTACAACAGTCTTATCCCACTACATTACTATTCTACTTAAGTCTTATCCCACTACATTACTGTCCTACAACAGTCTTATCCCACTGCATTACTATTCTACAACAGTCTTATCCCACTACATTACTATCCTACAACAGTCTTATCCCACTACATTACTATCCTACTTAAGTCTTATCCCACTACATTACTATCCTACAACAGTCTTATCCCACTACATTACTATTCTACTTAAGTCTTATCCCACTACATTACTATCCTACAACAGTCTTATCCCACTACATTACTATCCTACAACAGTCTTATCCCACTACATTACTATCCTACAACAGTCTTATCCCACTACATTACTATCCTACCACAGTCTTATCCCACTACATTACTATTCTACAACAGTCTTATCCCACTACATTACTATCCTACAACAGTCTTATTCCACTACATTACTATTCTACTTAAGTCTTATCCCACTACATTACTATCCTACAACAGTCTTATCCCACTACATTACTATCCTACAACAGTCTTATCCCACTACATTACTATCCTACAACAGTCTTATCCCACTACGTTACTATCCTACAACAGTCTTATCCCACTACATTACTATCCTACTTAAGTCTTATTCCACTACATTACTATCCTAGAACAGTCTTATTCCACTACATTACTATCCTACAACAGTCTTATCCCACTACGTTACTATCCTACAACAGTCTTATCCCACTACATTACTATCCTACTTAAGTCTTATCCCACTACATTACTATCCTACTTAAGTCTTATTCCTCTACATTACTATCCTACAACAGTCTTATCCCACTACCTTACTATTCTACAACAGTCTTATCCCACTACATTACTATCCTATAACAGTCTTATCCCACTACATTACTATCCTATAACAGTCTTATCCCACTACATTACTATCCTACAACAGTCTTATCCCACTACATTACTATCCTATAACAGTCTTATCCCACTACATTACTATCCTACAACAGTCTTATCCCACTACATTACTATCCTACAACAGTCTTATCCCACTACATTACTATTCTACTTAAGTCTTATCCCACTACATTACTATCCTACAACAGTCTTATCCCACTACATTACTATCCTACAACAGTCTTATCCCACTACATTACTATCCTACAACAGTCTTATCCCACTACGTTACTATTCTACTTAAGTCTTATCCCACTACATTACTATCCTACAACAGTCTTATCCCACTACATTACTATCCTACAACAGTCTTATCCCACTACATTACTATCCTACAACAGTCTTATCCCACTATATTACTATCCTACAACAGTCTTATCCCACTACATTACTATCCTACAACAGTCTTATCCCACTACATTACTATCCTACAACAGTCTTATCCCACTACATTACTATCCTACAACAGTCTTATCCCACTACATTACTATTCTACAACAGTCTTATCCCACTACATTACTATCCTACAACAGTCTTATCCCACTACATTACTATCCTACAACAGTCTTATCCCACTACATTACTATCCTACAACAGTCTTATCCCACTACATTACTATTCTACTTAAGTCTTATCCCACTACATTACTATCCTACAACAGTCTTATCCCACTACATTACTATTCTACTTAAGTCTTATCCCACTACATTACTATCCTACTTAAGTCTTATTCCACAACATTACTATCCTACAACAGTCTTATCCCACTACATTACTATTCTACTTAAGTCTTATCCCACTACATTACTATTCTACTTAAGTCTTATCCCACTACTTTACTATCCTACAACAGTCTTATCCCACTACATTACTATCCTACAACAGTCTTATCCCACTACATTACTATCCTACAACAGTCTTATCCCACTACATTACTATCCTACAACAGTCTTATCCCACTACATTACTATTCTACTTAAGTCTTATTCCACTACATTACTATCCTACTTAAGTCTTATCCCACTACATTACTATCCTACTAAAGTCTTATCCCACTATATTACTATCCTACTTAAGTCTTATCCCACTACATTACTATCCTACTTAAGTCTTATCCCACTACATTACTATCCTACTTAAGTCTTATCCCACTACATTACTATCCTACAACAGTCTTATCCCACTACATTACTATCCTACAACAGTCTTATCCCACTACATTACTATCCTACAACAGTCTTATCCCACTACATTACTATCCTACTTAAGTCTTATCACACTACATTACTATCCGACAACAGTCTTATCCCACTACATTACTATACTACAACAGTCTTATCCCACTACATTACTATCCTACAACAGTCTTATCCCACTACATTACTATTCTACTTAAGTCTTATCCCACTACATTACTATCCTACAACAGTCTTATCCCACTACATTACTATCCTACTTAAGTCTTATCCCACTACATTACTATTCTACTTAAGTCTTATCCCACTACATTACTATCCTAGAACAGTCTTATCCCACTACATTACTATCCTACTTAAGTCTTATCCCAGTACATTACTATTCTACTTAAGTCTTATCCCACTACATTACTATTCTACTTAAGTCTTATCCCACTACATTACTATTCTACTTAAGTCTTATCCCACTACATTACTATCCTACTTAAGTCTTATCCCACTACATTACTATTCTACTTAAGTCTTATCCCACTACATTACTATCCTACAACAGTCTTATCCCACTACATTACTATCCTACAACAGTCTTATCCCACTACATTACAATCCTACTTAAGTCTTATCCCACTACATTACTATCCTACTTAAGTCTTATCCCACTACATTACTATCCGACAACAGTCTTATCCCACTACATTACTATCCTACTTAAGTCTTATCCCACTACATTACTATTCTACTTAAGTCTTATCCCACTACATTACTATCCTACAACAGTCTTATCCCACTACATTACTATCCTACAACAGTCTTATCCCACTACATTACTATTCTACTTAAGTCTTATCCCACTACATTACTATCCTATAACAGTCTTATCCCACTACATTACTATCCTACAACAGTCTTATCCCACTACATTACTATCCTATAACAGTCTTATCCCACTACATTACTATCCTACAACAGTCTTATCCCACTACATTACTATCCTACAACAGTCTTATCCCACTACATTACTATTCTACTTAAGTCTTATCCCACTACATTACTATTCTACTTAAGTCTTATCCCACTACATTACTATCCTACAACAGTCTTATCCCACTACATTACTATCCTACAACAGTCTTATCCCACTACATTACTATCCTACAACAGTCTTATCCCACTACATTACTATTCTACTTAAGTCTTATCCCACTACATTACTATCCTACTTAAGTCTTATCCCACTACATTACTATCCTATAACAGTCTTATCCCACTACATTACTATCCTACAACAGTCTTATCCCACTACATTACTATCCTATAACAGTCTTATCCCACTACGTTACTATCCTACAACAGTCTTATCCCACTACATTACTATCCTACAACAGTCTTATCCCACTACATTACTATCCTACAACAGTCTTATCCCACTACATTACTATTCTACTTAAGTCTTATCCCACTACATTACTATCCTACAACAGTCTTATCCCACTACATTACTATCCTACAACAGCCTTATCCCACTACATTACTATTCTACTTAAGTCTTATCCCACTACATTACTATCCTACAACAGTCTTATCCCACTACATTACTATCCTACAACAGTCTTATCCCACTACATTACTATCCTACAACAGTCTTATCCCACTATATTACTATCCTACAACAGTCTTATCCCACTACATTACTATCCTACAACAGTCTTATCCCACTACATTACTATCCTACAACAGTCTTATCCCACTACATTACTATCCTACAACAGTCTTATCCCACTACATTACTATTCTACAACAGTCTTATCCCACTACATTACTATCCTACAACAGTCTTATCCGACTACATTACTATTCTACTTAAGTCTTATTCCACTACATTACTATCCTACTTAAGTCTTATCCCACTACATTATTATCCTAGTAAAGTCTTATCCCACTATATTACTATCCTACTTAAGTCTTATCCCACTACATTACTATCCTACTTAAGTCTTATCCCACTACATTACTATCCTACTTAAGTCTTATCCCACTACATTACTATTCTACTTAAGTCTTATCCCACTACATTACTATCCTACAACAGTCTTATCCCACTACATTACTATCCTACAACAGTCTTATCCCACTACATTACTATCCTACAACAGTCTTATCCCACTACATTACTATTTTACTTAAGTCTTATCCCACTACATTACTATCCTACTTAAGTCTTATCACACTACATTACTATCCGACAACAGTCTTATCCCACTACATTACTATACTACAACAGTCTTATCCCACTACATTACTATCCTACAACAGTCTTATCCCACTACATTACTATTCTACTTAAGTCTTATCACACTACATTACTATCCTACAACAGTCTTATCCCACTACATTACTATCCTACTTAAGTCTTATCCCACTACATTACTATTCTACTTAAGTCTTATCCCACTACATTACTATCCTACAACAGTCTTATCCCACTACATTACTATCCTACTTAAGTCTTATCCCACTACATTACTATTCTACTTAAGTCTTATCCCACTACATTACTATTCTACTTAAGTCTTATCCCACTACATTACTATTCTACTTAAGTCTTATCCCACTACATTACTATCCTACTTAAGTCTTATCCCACTACATTACTATTCTACTTAAGTCTTATCCCACTACATTACTATCCTACAACAGTCTTATCCCACTACATTACTATCCTACAACAGTCTTATCCCACTACATTACTATCCTACTTAAGTCTTATCCCACTACATTACTATCCTACTTAAGTCTTATCCCACTACATTACTATCCGACAACAGTCTTATCCCACTACATTACTATCCTACAACAGTCTTATCCCACTACATTACTATTCTACTTAAGTCTTATCCCACTACATTACTATCCTACAACAGTCTTATCCCACTACATTACTATCCTACAACAGTCTTATCCCACTACATTACTATTCTACTTAAGTCTTATCCCACTACATTACTATCCTATAACAGTCTTATCCCACTACATTACTATCCTACAACAGTCTTATCCGACTACATTACTATTCTACTTAAGTCTTATCCCACTACATTACTATCCGACAACAGTCTTATCCCACTACATTACTATCCTACAACAGTCTTATCCCACTACATTACTATTCTACTTAAGTCTTATCCCACTACATTACTATCCGACAACAGTCTTATCCCACTACATTACTATCCTACAACAGTCTTATCCCACTACATTACTATTCTACAACAGTCTTATTCCACTACATTACTATTCTACTTAAGTCTTATCCCACTACATTACTATCCTACAACAGTCTTATCCGACTACATTACTATTCTACTTAAGTCTTATTCCACTACATTACTATTCTACAACAGTCTTATCCCACTACATTACTATCCTACAACAGTCTTATCCCACTACATTACTATTCTACTTAAGTCTTATCCCACTACATTACTATCCTATAACAGTCTTATCCCACTACATTACTATCCTACAACAGTCTTATCCCACTACATTACTATCCTACAACAGTCTTATCCCACTACATTACTATTCTACAACAGTCTTATCCCACTACATTACTATCCTACAACAGTCTTATCCCACTACATTACTATTCTACAACAGTCTTATCCCACTACATTACTATCCTACAACAGTCTTATCCGACTACATTACTATTCTACTTAAGTCTTATTCCACTACATTACTATTCTACAACAGTCTTATCCCACTACATTACTATCCTACAACAGTCTTATCCCACTACATTACTATCCTACAACAGTCTTATCCCACTACATTACTATTCTACTTAAGTCTTATCCCACTACATTACTATCCTATAACAGTCTTATCCCACTACATTACTATTCTACAACAGTCTTATTCCACTACATTACTATCCTACTTAAGTCTTATCCGACTACATTACTATCCTATAACAGTCTTATCCCACTACATTACTATCCTACAACAGTCTTATCCCACTACATTACTATCCTATAACAGTCTTATCCCACTACATTACTATCCTACAACAGTCTTATCCCACTACATTACTATCCTATAACAGTCTTATCCCACTACATTACTATCCTACAACAGTCTTATCCCACTACATTACTATTCTACTTAAGTCTTATCCCACTACATTACTATCCTACTTAAGTCTTATCCCACTACATTACTATCCTACTTAAGTCTTATCCCACTACATTACTATCCGACAACAGTCTTATCCCACTACATTACTATCCTACTTAAGTCTTATCCCACTACATTACTATTCTACTTAAGTCTTATCCCACTACATTACTATCCTACAACAGTCTTATCCCACTACATTACTATCCTACAACAGTCTTATCCCACTACATTACTATTCTACTTAAGTCTTATCCCACTACATTACTATCCTATAACAGTCTTATCCCACTACATTACTATCCTACAACAGTCTTATCCCACTACATTACTATCCTATAACAGTCTTATCCCACTACATTACTATCCTACAACAGTCTTATCCCACTACATTACTATCCTACAACAGTCTTATCCCACTACATTACTATTCTACTTAAGTCTTATCCCACTACATTACTATTCTACTTAAGTCTTATCCCACTACATTACTATCCTACAACAGTCTTATCCCACTACATTACTATCCTACAACAGTCTTATCCCACTACATTACTATCCTACAACAGTCTTATCCCACTACATTACTATTCTACTTAAGTCTTATCCCACTACATTACTATCCTACTTAAGTCTTATCCCACTACATTACTATCCTATAACAGTCTTATCCCACTACATTACTATCCTACAACAGTCTTATCCCACTACATTACTATCCTATAACAGTCTTATCCCACTACGTTACTATCCTACAACAGTCTTATCCCACTACATTACTATCCTACAACAGTCTTATCCCACTACATTACTATCCTACAACAGTCTTATCCCACTACATTACTATTCTACTTAAGTCTTATCCCACTACATTACTATCCTACAACAGTCTTATCCCACTACATTACTATCCTACAACAGCCTTATCCCACTACATTACTATTCTACTTAAGTCTTATCCCACTACATTACTATCCTACAACAGTCTTATCCCACTACATTACTATCCTACAACAGTCTTATCCCACTACATTACTATCCTACAACAGTCTTATCCCACTATATTACTATCCTACAACAGTCTTATCCCACTACATTACTATCCTACAACAGTCTTATCCCACTACATTACTATCCTACAACAGTCTTATCCCACTACATTACTATCCTACAACAGTCTTATCCCACTACATTACTATTCTACAACAGTCTTATCCCACTACATTACTATCCTACAACAGTCTTATCCGACTACATTACTATTCTACTTAAGTCTTATTCCACTACATTACTATCCTACTTAAGTCTTATCCCACTACATTATTATCCTAGTAAAGTCTTATCCCACTATATTACTATCCTACTTAAGTCTTATCCCACTACATTACTATCCTACTTAAGTCTTATCCCACTACATTACTATCCTACTTAAGTCTTATCCCACTACATTACTATTCTACTTAAGTCTTATCCCACTACATTACTATCCTACAACAGTCTTATCCCACTACATTACTATCCTACAACAGTCTTATCCCACTACATTACTATCCTACAACAGTCTTATCCCACTACATTACTATTTTACTTAAGTCTTATCCCACTACATTACTATCCTACTTAAGTCTTATCACACTACATTACTATCCGACAACAGTCTTATCCCACTACATTACTATACTACAACAGTCTTATCCCACTACATTACTATCCTACAACAGTCTTATCCCACTACATTACTATTCTACTTAAGTCTTATCACACTACATTACTATCCTACAACAGTCTTATCCCACTACATTACTATCCTACTTAAGTCTTATCCCACTACATTACTATTCTACTTAAGTCTTATCCCACTACATTACTATCCTACAACAGTCTTATCCCACTACATTACTATCCTACTTAAGTCTTATCCCACTACATTACTATTCTACTTAAGTCTTATCCCACTACATTACTATTCTACTTAAGTCTTATCCCACTACATTACTATTCTACTTAAGTCTTATCCCACTACATTACTATCCTACTTAAGTCTTATCCCACTACATTACTATTCTACTTAAGTCTTATCCCACTACATTACTATCCTACAACAGTCTTATCCCACTACATTACTATCCTACAACAGTCTTATCCCACTACATTACTATCCTACTTAAGTCTTATCCCACTACATTACTATCCTACTTAAGTCTTATCCCACTACATTACTATCCGACAACAGTCTTATCCCACTACATTACTATCCTACAACAGTCTTATCCCACTACATTACTATTCTACTTAAGTCTTATCCCACTACATTACTATCCTACAACAGTCTTATCCCACTACATTACTATCCTACAACAGTCTTATCCCACTACATTACTATTCTACTTAAGTCTTATCCCACTACATTACTATCCTATAACAGTCTTATCCCACTACATTACTATCCTACAACAGTCTTATCCGACTACATTACTATTCTACTTAAGTCTTATCCCACTACATTACTATCCGACAACAGTCTTATCCCACTACATTACTATCCTACAACAGTCTTATCCCACTACATTACTATTCTACTTAAGTCTTATCCCACTACATTACTATCCGACAACAGTCTTATCCCACTACATTACTATCCTACAACAGTCTTATCCCACTACATTACTATTCTACAACAGTCTTATTCCACTACATTACTATTCTACTTAAGTCTTATCCCACTACATTACTATCCTACAACAGTCTTATCCGACTACATTACTATTCTACTTAAGTCTTATTCCACTACATTACTATTCTACAACAGTCTTATCCCACTACATTACTATCCTACAACAGTCTTATCCCACTACATTACTATTCTACTTAAGTCTTATCCCACTACATTACTATCCTATAACAGTCTTATCCCACTACATTACTATCCTACAACAGTCTTATCCCACTACATTACTATCCTACAACAGTCTTATCCCACTACATTACTATTCTACAACAGTCTTATCCCACTACATTACTATCCTACAACAGTCTTATCCCACTACATTACTATTCTACAACAGTCTTATCCCACTACATTACTATCCTACAACAGTCTTATCCGACTACATTACTATTCTACTTAAGTCTTATTCCACTACATTACTATTCTACAACAGTCTTATCCCACTACATTACTATCCTACAACAGTCTTATCCCACTACATTACTATCCTACAACAGTCTTATCCCACTACATTACTATTCTACTTAAGTCTTATCCCACTACATTACTATCCTATAACAGTCTTATCCCACTACATTACTATTCTACAACAGTCTTATTCCACTACATTACTATCCTACTTAAGTCTTATCCGACTACATTACTATCCTATAACAGTCTTATCCCACTACATTACTATCCTACAACAGTCTTATCCCACTACATTACTATCCTATAACAGTCTTATCCCACTACATTACTATCCTACAACAGTCTTATCCCACTACATTACTATCCTATAACAGTCTTATCCCACTACATTACTATCCTACAACAGTCTTATCCCACTACATTACTATCCTACAACAGTCTTATCCCACTACATTACTATTCTACTTAAGTCTTATCCCACTACATTACTATTCTACTTAAGTCTTATCCCACTACATTACTATCCTACAACAGTCTTATCCCACTACATTACTATCCTACAACAGTCTTATCCCACTACATTACTATCCTACAACAGTCTTATCCCACTACATTACTATTCTACTTAAGTCTTATCCCACTACATTACTATCCTACTTAAGTCTTATCCCACTACATTACTATCCTATAACAGTCTTATCCCACTACATTACTATCCTACAACAGTCTTATCCCACTACATTACTATCCTATAACAGTCTTATCCCACTACGTTACTATCCTACAACAGTCTTATCCCACTACATTACTATCCTACAACAGTCTTATCCCACTACATTACTATCCTACAACAGTCTTATCCCACTACATTACTATTCTACTTAAGTCTTATCCCACTACATTACTATCCTACAACAGTCTTATCCCACTACATTACTATCCTACAACAGTCTTATCCCACTACATTACTATTCTACTTAAGTCTTATCCCACTACATTACTATCCTACAACAGTCTTATCCCACTACATTACTATCCTACAACAGTCTTATCCCACTACATTACTATCCTACAACAGTCTTATCCCACTATATTACTATCCTACAACAGTCTTATCCCACTACATTACTATCCTACAACAGTCTTATCCCACTACATTACTATCCTACAACAGTCTTATCCCACTACATTACTATCCTACAACAGTCTTATCCCACTACATTACTATCCTACAACAGTCTTATCCCACTACATTACTATTCTACAACAGTCTTATCCCACTACATTACTATCCTACAACAGTCTTATCCGACTACATTACTATTCTACTTAAGTCTTATCCCACTACATTACTATCCTACAACAGTCTTATCCCACTACATTACTATCCTACAACAGTCTTATCCCACTACATTACTATCCTACAACAGTCTTATCCCACTACATTACTATCCTACAACAGTCTTATCCCACTACATTACTATCCTACAACAGTCTTATCCCACTACATTACTATTCTACAACAGTCTTATCCCACTACATTACTATCCTACAACAGTCTTATCCGACTACATTACTATTCTACTTAAGTCTTATCCCACTACATTACTATCCTACTTAAGTCTTATCCCACTACATTACTATCCTACAACAGTCTTATCCCACTACATTACTATCCTACAACAGTCTTATCCCACTACATTACTATCCTACAACAGTCTTATCCCACTACATTACTATCCTACAACAGTCTTATCCCACTACATTACTATTCTACAACAGTCTTATCCCACTACATTACTATCCTACAACAGTCTTATCCCACTACATTACTATTCTACAACAGTCTTATCCCACTACATTACTATCCTACAACAGTCTTATCCCACTACATTACTATCCTACTTAAGTCTTATCCCACTACATTACTATTCTACTTAAGTCTTATTCCACTACATTACTATCCTACAACAGTCTTATCCGACTACATTACTATCCTACTTAAGTCTTATCCCACTACATTACTATCCTACTTAAGTCTTATCCCACTACATTACTATCCTACTTAAGTCTTATCCCACTACATTACTATTCTACTTAAGTCTTATCCCACAACATTACTATCCTACAACAGTCTTATCCCACTACATTACTATCCTACAACAGTCTTATCCCACTACATTACTATCCTACAACAGTCTTATCCCACTACATTACTATCCTACTTAAGTCTTATCACACTACATTACTATCCGACAACAGTCTTATCCCACTACATTACTATTCTACTTAAGTCTTATCCCACTACATTACTATTCTACTTAAGTCTTATCCCACTACATTACTATTCTACTTAAGTCTTATCCCACTACATTACTATCCTACTTAAGTCTTATCCCACTACATTACTATACTACAACAGTCTTATCCCACTACATTACTATCCTACAACAGTCTTATCCCACTACATTACTATTCTACTTAAGTCTTATCCCACTACATTACTATCCTACAACAGTCTTATCCCACTACATTACTATCCTACTTAAGTCTTATCCCACTACATTACTATTCTACTTAAGTCTTATCCCACTACATTACTATCCTACAACAGTCTTATCCCACTACATTACTATCCTACAACAGTCTTATCCCACTACATTACTATCCTACTTAAGTCTTATCCCACTACATTACTATCCTACTTAAGTCTTATCCCACTACATTACTATCCGACAACAGTCTTATCCCACTACATTACTATCCTACAACAGTCTTATCCCACTACATTACTATTCTACTTAAGTCTTATCCCACTACATGACTATCCTACAACAGTCTTATCCCACTACATTACTATCCTACAACAGTCTTATCCCACTACATTACTATTCTACTTAAGTCTTATCCCACTACATTACTATCCTATAACAGTCTTATCCCACTACATTACTATCCTACAACAGTCTTATCCCACTACATTACTATCCTATAACAGTCTTATCCCACTACATTACTATCCTACAACAGTCTTATCCCACTACATTACTATCCTACAACAGTCTTATCCCACTACGTTACTATTCTACTTAAGTCTTATCCCACTACATTACTATCCTACAACAGTCTTAACCCACTACATTACTATCCTACAACAGTCTTATCCCACTACATTACTATCCTACAACAGTCTTATCCCACTACATTACTATTCTACTTAAGTCTTATCCCACTACATTACTATCCTACAACAGTCTTATCCCACTACATTACTATCCTACAACAGTCTTATCCCACAACATTACTATTCTACTTAAGTCTTATCCCACTACATTACTATCCTACACCAGTCTTATCCCACTACATTACTATCCTACAACAGTCTTATCCCACTACATTACTATCCTACAACAGTCTTATCCCACTATATTACTATCCTACAACAGTCTTATCCCACTACATTACTATTCTACAACAGTCTTATCCCACTACATTACTATTCTACAACAGTCTTATCCCACTACATTACTATCCTACAACAGTCTTATCCCACTACATTACTATCCTACAGCAGTCTTATCCCACTACATTACTATCCTACAACAGTCTTATCCCACTACATTACTATCCTACAACAGTCTTATCCCACTACATTACTATCCTACAACAGTCTTATCCCACTACATTACTATTCTACTTAAGTCTTATCTCACTACATTACTATTCTACTTAAGTCTTATCCCACTACATTACTATCCTACAACAGTCTTATCCCACTACCTTACTATCCTACAATAGTCTTATCCCACTACATTACTATCCTACAACAGTCTTATCCCACTACATTACTATCCTACAACAGTCTTATCCCACTACATTACTATTCTACTTAAGTCTTTACCCACTACATTACTATCCTACAACAGTCTTATCCCACTACATTACTATCCTACAACAGTCTTATCCCACTACATTACTATCCTACAACAGTCTTATCCCACTACATTACTATTCTACTTAAGTCTTATCCCACTACATTACTATCCTACAACAGTCTTATCCCACTACATTACTATCCTACAACAGTCTTATCCCACTACATTATTATCCTACAACAGTCTTATCCTACAACAGTCTTATCCCACTACATTACTATTCTACTTAAGTCTTATCCCACTACATTACTATCCTACAACAGTCTTATCCCACTACATTACTATCCTACAACAGTCTTATCCCACTACATTACTATCCTACAACTGTCTTATCCCACTACATTACTATCCTACAACAGTCTTATTCCACTACATTACTATCCTACAACAGTCTTATCCCACTACATTACTATCCTACAACAGTCTTATCCCACTACATTACTATTCTACTTAAGTCTTATCCCACTACATTACTATCCTACAACAGTCTTATCCCACTACATTACTATCCCACAACAGTCTTATCCCACTACATTACTATTCTACTTAAGTCTTATCCCACTACATTATTATCCTACAACAGTCTTATCCCACTACATTACTATCCTACAACAGTCTTATCCCACTACATTACTATTCTACTTAAGTCTTATCCCACTACATTACTATCCTACAACAGTCTTATCCCACTACATTACTATCCTACAACAGTCTTATCCCACTACATTACTATCCTACAACAGTCTTATCCCACTACATTATTATCCTACAACAGTCTTATCCCACTACATTACTATTCTACTTATGTCTTATCCCACTCCATTACTATTCTACGTAAGTCTTATCCCACTACATTACTATCCTACTTAAGTCTTATTCCACTACATTACTATCCTACAACAGTCTTATCCCACTACATTACTATCCTACTTAAGTCTTATTCCACTACATTACTATCCTACAACAGTCTTATCCCACTACATTACTATCCTACAACAGTCTTATCCCACTACATTACTATCCTACTTAAGTCTTATTCCACTACATTACTATCCTACAACAGTCTTATCCCACTACATTACTATCCTACAACAGTCTTATCCCACTACATTACTATTCTACTTAAGTCTTATCCCACTACATTACTGTCCTACAACAGTCTTATCCCACTGCATTACTATTCTACAACAGTCTTATCCCACTACATTACTATCCTACAACAGTCTTATCCCACTACATTACTATCCTACTTAAGTCTTATCCCACTACATTACTATCCTACAACAGTCTTATCCCACTACATTACTATTCTACTTAAGTCTTATCCCACTACATTACTATCCTACAACAGTCTTATCCCACTACATTACTATCCTACAACAGTCTTATCCCACTACATTACTATCCTACTTAAGTCTTATCCCACTACATTACTATTCTACTTAAGTCTTATCCCACTACATTACTATCCTACAACAGTCTTATCCCACTACATTACTATCCTACAACAGTCTTATCCCACTACATTACTATCCTACTTAAGTCTTATCCCACTACATTACTATCCTACTTAAGTCTTATCCCACTACATTACTATCCGACAACAGTCTTATCCCACTACATTACTATCCTACAACAGTCTTATCCCACTACATTACTATTCTACTTAAGTCTTATCCCACTACATTACTATCCTACAACAGTCTTATCCCACTACATTACTATCCTACAACAGTCTTATCCCACTACATTACTATTCTACTTAAGTCTTATCCCACTACATTACTATCCTATAGCAGTCTTATCCCACTACATTACTATCCTACAACAGTCTTATCCCACTACATTACTATCCTATAACAGTCTTATCCCACTACATTACTATCCTACAACAGTCTTATCCCACTACATTACTATCCTACAACAGTCTTATCCCACTACGTTACTATTCTACTTAAGTCTTATCCCACTACATTACTATCCTACAACAGTCTTATCCCACTACATTACTATCCTACAACAGTCTTATCCCACTACATTACTATCCTACAACAGTCTTATCCCACTACATTACTATTCTACTTAAGTCTTATCCCACTACATTACTATCCTACAACAGTCTTATCCCACTACATTACTATCCTACAACAGTCTTATCCCACAACATTACTATTCTACTTAAGTCTTATCCCACTACATTACTATCCTACACCAGTCTTATCCCACTACATTACTATCCTACAACAGTCTTATCCCACTACATTACTATCCTACAACAGTCTTATCCCACTATATTACTATCCTACAACAGTCTTATCCCACTACATTACTATTCTACAACAGTCTTATCCCACTACATTACTATTCTACAACAGTCTTATCCCACTACATTACTATCCTACAACAGTCTTATCCCACTACATTACTATCCTACAGCAGTCTTATCCCACTACATTACTATCCTACAACAGTCTTATCCCACTACATTACTATCCTACAACAGTCTTATCCCACTACATTACTATCCTACAACAGTCTTATCCCACTACATTACTATTCTACTTAAGTCTTATCTCACTACATTACTATTCTACTTAAGTCTTATCCCACTACATTACTATCCTACAACAGTCTTATCCCACTACCTTACTATCCTACAATAGTCTTATCCCACTACATTACTATCCTACAACAGTCTTATCCCACTACATTACTATCCTACAACAGTCTTATCCCACTACATTACTATTCTACTTAAGTCTTTACCCACTACATTACTATCCTACAACAGTCTTATCCCACTACATTACTATCCTACAACAGTCTTATCCCACTACATTACTATCCTACAACAGTCTTATCCCACTACATTACTATTCTACTTAAGTCTTATCCCACTACATTACTATCCTACAACAGTCTTATCCCACTACATTACTATCCTACAACAGTCTTATCCCACTACATTATTATCCTACAACAGTCTTATCCTACAACAGTCTTATCCCACTACATTACTATTCTACTTAAGTCTTATCCCACTACATTACTATCCTACAACAGTCTTATCCCACTACATTACTATCCTACAACAGTCTTATCCCACTACATTACTATCCTACAACTGTCTTATCCCACTACATTACTATCCTACAACAGTCTTATTCCACTACATTACTATCCTACAACAGTCTTATCCCACTACATTACTATCCTACAACAGTCTTATCCCACTACATTACTATTCTACTTATGTCTTATCCCACTACATTACTATCCTACAACAGTCTTATCCCACTACATTACTATCCCACAACAGTCTTATCCCACTACATTACTATTCTACTTAAGTCTTATCCCACTACATTATTATCCTACAACAGTCTTATCCCACTACATTACTATCCTACAACAGTCTTATCCCACTACATTACTATTCTACTTAAGTCTTATCCCACTACATTACTATCCTACAACAGTCTTATCCCACTACATTACTATCCTACAACAGTCTTATCCCACTACATTACTATCCTACAACAGTCTTATCCCACTACATTATTATCCTACAACAGTCTTATCCCACTACATTACTATTCTACTTATGTCTTATCCCACTCCATTACTATTCTACGTAAGTCTTATCCCACTACATTACTATCCTACTTAAGTCTTATTCCACTACATTACTATCCTACAACAGTCTTATCCCACTACATTACTATCCTACTTAAGTCTTATTCCACTACATTACTATCCTACAACAGTCTTATCCCACTACATTACTATCCTACAACAGTCTTATCCCACTACATTACTATCCTACTTAAGTCTTATTCCACTACATTACTATCCTACAACAGTCTTATCCCACTACATTACTATCCTACAACAGTCTTATCCCACTACATTACTATTCTACTTAAGTCTTATCCCACTACATTACTGTCCTACAACAGTCTTATCCCACTGCATTACTATTCTACAACAGTCTTATCCCACTACATTACTATCCTACAACAGTCTTATCCCACTACATTACTATCCTACTTAAGTCTTATCCCACTACATTACTATCCTACAACAGTCTTATCCCACTACATTACTATTCTACTTAAGTCTTATCCCACTACATTACTATCCTACAACAGTCTTATCCCACTACATTACTATCCTACAACAGTCTTATCCCACTACATTACTATCCTACAACAGTCTTATCCCACTACATTACTATCCTACCACAGTCTTATCCCACTACATTACTATTCTACAACAGTCTTATCCCACTACATTACTATCCTACAACAGTCTTATCCCACTACATTACTATTCTACTTAAGTCTTATCCCACTACATTACTATCCTACAACAGTCTTATCCCACTACATTACTATCCTACAACAGTCTTATCCCACAACATTACTATTCTACTTAAGTCTTATCCCACTACATTACTATCCTACACCAGTCTTATCCCACTACATTACTATCCTACAACAGTCTTATCCCACTACATTACTATCCTACAACAGTCTTATCCCACTATATTACTATCCTACAACAGTCTTATCCCACTACATTACTATTCTACAACAGTCTTATCCCACTACATTACTATTCTACAACAGTCTTATCCCACTACATTACTATCCTACAACAGTCTTATCCCACTACATTACTATCCTACAGCAGTCTTATCCCACTACATTACTATCCTACAACAGTCTTATCCCACTACATTACTATCCTACAACAGTCTTATCCCACTACATTACTATCCTACAACAGTCTTATCCCACTACATTACTATTCTACTTAAGTCTTATCTCACTACATTACTATTCTACTTAAGTCTTATCCCACTACATTACTATCCTACAACAGTCTTATCCCACTACCTTACTATCCTACAATAGTCTTATCCCACTACATTACTATCCTACAACAGTCTTATCCCACTACATTACTATCCTACAACAGTCTTATCCCACTACATTACTATTCTACTTAAGTCTTTACCCACTACATTACTATCCTACAACAGTCTTATCCCACTACATTACTATCCTACAACAGTCTTATCCCACTACATTACTATCCTACAACAGTCTTATCCCACTACATTACTATTCTACTTAAGTCTTATCCCACTACATTACTATCCTACAACAGTCTTATCCCACTACATTACTATCCTACAACAGTCTTATCCCACTACATTATTATCCTACAACAGTCTTATCCTACAACAGTCTTATCCCACTACATTACTATTCTACTTAAGTCTTATCCCACTACATTACTATCCTACAACAGTCTTATCCCACTACATTACTATCCTACAACAGTCTTATCCCACTACATTACTATCCTACAACTGTCTTATCCCACTACATTACTATCCTACAACAGTCTTATTCCACTACATTACTATCCTACAACAGTCTTATCCCACTACATTACTATCCTACAACAGTCTTATCCCACTACATTACTATTCTACTTATGTCTTATCCCACTACATTACTATCCTACAACAGTCTTATCCCACTACATTACTATCCCACAACAGTCTTATCCCACTACATTACTATTCTACTTAAGTCTTATCCCACTACATTATTATCCTACAACAGTCTTATCCCACTACATTACTATCCTACAACAGTCTTATCCCACTACATTACTATTCTACTTAAGTCTTATCCCACTACATTACTATCCTACAACAGTCTTATCCCACTACATTACTATCCTACAACAGTCTTATCCCACTACATTACTATCCTACAACAGTCTTATCCCACTACATTATTATCCTACAACAGTCTTATCCCACTACATTACTATTCTACTTATGTCTTATCCCACTCCATTACTATTCTACGTAAGTCTTATCCCACTACATTACTATCCTACTTAAGTCTTATTCCACTACATTACTATCCTACAACAGTCTTATCCCACTACATTACTATCCTACTTAAGTCTTATTCCACTACATTACTATCCTACAACAGTCTTATCCCACTACATTACTATCCTACAACAGTCTTATCCCACTACATTACTATCCTACTTAAGTCTTATTCCACTACATTACTATCCTACAACAGTCTTATCCCACTACATTACTATCCTACAACAGTCTTATCCCACTACATTACTATTCTACTTAAGTCTTATCCCACTACATTACTGTCCTACAACAGTCTTATCCCACTGCATTACTATTCTACAACAGTCTTATCCCACTACATTACTATCCTACAACAGTCTTATCCCACTACATTACTATCCTACTTAAGTCTTATCCCACTACATTACTATCCTACAACAGTCTTATCCCACTACATTACTATTCTACTTAAGTCTTATCCCACTACATTACTATCCTACAACAGTCTTATCCCACTACATTACTATCCTACAACAGTCTTATCCCACTACATTACTATCCTACAACAGTCTTATCCCACTACATTACTATCCTACCACAGTCTTATCCCACTACATTACTATTCTACAACAGTCTTATCCCACTACATTACTATCCTACAACAGTCTTATTCCACTACATTACTATTCTACTTAAGTCTTATCCCACTACATTACTATCCTACAACAGTCTTATCCCACTACATTACTATCCTACAACAGTCTTATCCCACTACATTACTATCCTACAACAGTCTTATCCCACTACGTTACTATCCTACAACAGTCTTATCCCACTACATTACTATCCTACTTAAGTCTTATTCCACTACATTACTATCCTAGAACAGTCTTATTCCACTACATTACTATCCTACAACAGTCTTATCCCACTACATTACTATCCTACAACAGTCTTATCCCACTACGTTACTATCCTACAACAGTCTTATCCCACTACATTACTATCCTACTTAAGTCTTATCCCACTACATTACTATCCTACTTAAGTCTTATTCCTCTACATTACTATCCTACAACAGTCTTATCCCACTACCTTACTATCCTACAATAGTCTTATCCCACTACATTACTATCCTACAACAGTCTTATCCCACTACATTACTATCCTACAATAGTCTTATCCCACTACATTACTATCCTACAACAGTCTTATCCCACTACATTACTATCCTACAACAGTCTTATCCCACTACATTACTATTCTACTTAAGTCTTTACCCACTACATTACTATCCTACAACAGTCTTATTCCACTACATTACTATCCTACAATAGTCTTATCCCACTACATTACTATTCTACTTAAGTCTTATTCCACTACATTACTATTCTACTTAAGTCTTATCTCACTACATTACTATTCTACTTAAGTCTTATCCCACTACATTACTATCCTACAACAGTCTTATCCCACTACCTTACTATCCTACAATAGTCTTATCCCACTACATTACTATCCTACAACAGTCTTATCCCACTACATTACTATCCTACAACAGTCTTATCCCACTACATTACTATTCTACTTAAGTCTTTACCCACTACATTACTATCCTACAACAGTCTTATCCCACTACATTACTATCCTACAACAGTCTTATCCCACTACATTACTATCCTACAACAGTCTTATCCCACTACATTACTATTCTACAACAGTCTTATCCCACTACATTACTATCCTACAACAGTCTTATTCCACTACATTACTATTCTACTTAAGTCTTATCCCACTACATTACTATCCTACAACAGTCTTATCCCACTACATTACTATCCTACAACAGTCTTATCCCACTACATTACTATCCTACAACTGTCTTATCCCACTACATTACTATCCTACAACAGTCTTATCCCACTACATTACTATCCTACTTAAGTCTTATTCCACTACATTACTATCCTAGAACAGTCTTATTCCACTACATTACTATCCTAGAACAGTCTTATTCCACTACATTACTATCCTACAACAGTCTTATCCCACTACATTACTATCCTACTTAAGTCTTATTCCTCTATATTACTATCCTACAACAGTCTTATTCCACTACATTACTATCCTACAATAGTCTTATCCCACTACATTACTATTCTACTTAAGTCTTATTCCACTACATTACTATTCTACTTAAGTCTTATCCCACTACATTACTATCCTACAACAGTCTTATCCCACTACATTACTATTCTACTTAAGTCTTATCCCACTACATTACTATCCTACTTATGTCTTATCCCACTACATTACTATTCTACTTAAGTCTTATCTCACTACATTACTATCCTACAACAGTCCTATCCCACTACATTACTATTCTGCTTAAGTCTTATCCCACTACATTACTATTCTACTTAAGTCTTATCCCACTACATTACTATCCTACAACAGTCTTATCCCACTACATTACTATTCTACTTAAGTCTTATCCCACTACATTACTATTCTACTTAAGTCTTATCCCACTACTTTACTATCCTACTTAAGTCTTATCCCACTACATTACTATCCTACAACAGTCTTATCCCACTACATTACTATCCTACAACAGTCTTATCCCACTACATTACTATTCTACTTAAGTCTTATTCCACTACATTACTATCCTACTTAAGTCTTATCCCACTACATTACTATCCTACTTAAGTCTTATCCCACTATATTACTATCCTACAACAGTCTTATCCCACTACATTACTATCCTACTTAAGTCTTATCCCACTACATTACTATCCTACTTAAGTCTTATCCCACTACATTACTATCCTACAACAGTCTTATCCCACTACATTACTATCCTACAACAGTCTTATCCCACTACATTACTATTCTACTTAAGTCTTATCCTACTACATTACTATCCTACTTAAGTCATATCCCACTACATTACTATCCTACTCAAGTCTTATCCCACTACATTACTATTCTACTTAAGTCTTATCCCACTACATTACTATCCTACTTAAGTCTTATCCCACTACATTACTATCCTACAACAGTCTTATCCCACTACATTACTATCCTACTTAAGTCTTATCCCACTACATTACTATCCTACAACAGTCTTATTCCACTACATTACTATCCTACTTAAGTCTTATCCTACTACATTACTATTCTACTTAAGTCTTATCCCACTACATTACTATCCTACAACAGTCTTATCCCACTACATTACTATCCTACTTAAGTCTTATCCCACTACATTACTATTTTACTTAAGTCTTATCCCACTACATTACTATTCTACTTAAGTCTTATTACACTACATTACTATCCTACTTAAGTCTTATCCCACTACATTACTATTCTACTTAAGTCTTATCCGACTACATTACTATTCTACTTAAGTCTTATTCCACTACATGACTATCCTACTTAAGTCTTATCCCACTACATTACTATTCTACTTAAGTCTTATCCCACTACATTACTATCCTACAACAGTCTTATCCCACTACATTACTATTTTACTTAAGTCTTATCCCACTACATTACTATTCTTCTTAAGTCTTATCCCACTACATTACTATCCTACAACAGTCTTATCCCACTACATTACCATTCTACTTAAGTCTTATCCCACTACATTACTATCCTACTTAAGTCTTATACCACTACATTACTATCCTACAACAGTCTTATCCCACTACATTACTATCCTACAACAGTCTTATCCCACTACATTACTATCCTACAACAGTCTTATCCCACTACATTACTATTCTACTTAAGTCTTATTCCACTACATTACTATCCTACAACAGTCTTATCCCACTACATTACTATCCTACAACAGTATTATCCCACTACATTACTATCCTACAACAGTCTTATCCCACTACATTACTATTCTACAACAGTCTTATTCCACTACATTACTATTCTACTTAAGTCTTATCCCACTACATTACTATCCTACAACAGTCTTATCCCACTACATTACTATCCTACAACAGTCTTATCCCACTACATTACTATCCTACAACAGTCTTATCCCACTACATTACCATTCTACTTAAGTCTTATCCCACTACATTACTATCCTACTTAAGTCTTATACCACTACATTACTATCCTACAACAGTCTTATCCCACTACAATTACTATCCTACAACAGTCTTATCCCACTACATTACTTTCTACTTAAGTCTTATTCCACTACATTACTATCCTACAACAGTCTTATCCCACTACATTACTATCCTACAACAGTCTTATCCCACTACATTACTATCCTACAACAGTCTTATCCCACTACATTACTATTCTACAACAGTCTTATTCCACTACATTACTATTCTACTTAAGTCTTATTCCACTACATTACTATCCTACAACAGTCTTATCCCACTACATTACTATCCTACAACAGTCTTATCCCACTACATTACTATCCTACAACAGTCTTATCCCACTACATTACTATTCTACTTAAGTCTTATCCCACTACATTACTATTCTACTTAAGTCTTATCCCACTACATTACTATCCCACTACCTAACTATTCTACTTAAGTCTTATCCCACTACATTACTATCCTACAACAGTCTTATCCCACCACATTACTATTCTACTTAAGTCTTATCCCACTACATTACTATTCTACTTAAGTCTTATCCCACTACATTACTATCCTACAACAGTCTTATCCCACCACATTACTATTCTACTTAAGTCTTATCCCACTACATTACTATTCTACTTAAGTCTTATCCCACTACATTACTATCCCACTACATTACTATTCTACTTAAGTCTTATCCCACTACTTTACTATTCTACTTAAGTCTTATCCCACTACATTACTATCCTACAACAGTCTTATCCCACTACATTACTATTCTACTTAAGTCTTATTCCACTACATTACTATTCTACTTAAGTCTTATCCCACTACATTACTATCCTACTTAAGTCTTATCCCACTACATTACTATCCTACAACAGTCTTATCCCACTACATTACTATCCTACAACAGTCTTATCCCACTACATTACTATTCTACTTAAGTCTTATTCCACTACATTACTATTCTACTTAAGTCTTATCCCACTACATTACTATCCTACTTAAGTCTTATCCCACTACATTACTATTCTACTTAAGTCTTATCCCACTACATTACTATCCTACTTAAGTCTTATCCCACTACATTACTATTCTACTTAAGTCTTATCCCACTACATTACTATCCTACAACAGTCTTATCCCACTACATTACTATTCTACTTAAGTCTTATCCCACTACATTAATGTCCTACAACAGTCTTATCCCACTGCATTACTATTCTACAACAGTCTTATCCCACTACATTACTATCCTACAACAGTCTTATCCCACTACATTACTATCCTACTTAAGTCTTATCCCACTACATTACTATCCTACAACAGTCTTATCCCACTACATTACTATTCTACTTAAGTCTTATCCCACTACATTACTATCCTACAACAGTCTTATCCCACTACATTACTATTCTACAACAGTCTTATCCCACTACATTACTATCCTACAACAGTCTTATCCCACTACATTACTATCCTACAACAGTCTTATCCCACTACATTACTATCCTACCACAGTCTTATCCCACTACATTACTATTCTACAACAGTCTTATCCCACTACATTACTATCCTACAACAGTCTTATTCCACTACATTACTATTCTACTTAAGTCTTATCCCACTACATTACTATTCTACAACAGTCTTATCCCACTACATTACTATTCTACAACAGTCTTATCCCACTACATTACTATCCTACAACAGTCTTATCCCACTACATTACTATCCTACAACAGTCTTATCCCACTACATTACTATCCTACCACAGTCTTATCCCACTACATTACTATTCTACAACAGTCTTATTCCACTACATTACTATCCTACAACAGTCTTATCCCACTACATTACTATCCTACAACAGTCTTATCCCACTACATTACTATCCTACAACAGTCTTATCCCACTACATTACTATCCTACTTAAGTCTTATTCCACTACATTACTATCCTAGAACAGTCTTATTCCACTACATTACTATCCTACTTAAGTCTTATCCCACTACATTACTATCCTACTTAAGTCTTATTCCTCTATATTACTATCCTACAACAGTCTTATTCCACTACATTACTATCCTACAATAGTCTTATCCCACTACATTACTATTCTACTTAAGTCTTATTCCACTACATTACTATTCTACTTAAGTCTTATCCCACTACATTACTATCCTACAACAGTCTTATCCCACTACATTACTATTCTACTTAAGTCTTATCCCACTACATTACTATCCTACTTATGTCTTATCCCACTACATTACTATTCTACTTAAGTCTTATCTCACTACATTACTATCCTACAACAGTCTTATCCCACTACATTACTATTCTACTTAAGTCTTATCCCACTACATTACTATTCTACTTAAGTCTTATCCCACTACATTACTATCCTACAACAGTCTTATCCCACTACATTACTATTCTACTTAAGTCTTATCCCACTACATTACTATCCTACTTATGTCTTATCCCACTACATTACTATTCTACTTAAGTCTTATCTCACTACATTACTATCCTACAACAGTCCTATCCCACTACATTACTATTCTGCTTAAGTCTTATCCCACTACATTACTATTCTACTTAAGTCTTATCCCACTACATTACTATCCTACAACAGTCTTATCCCACTACATTACTACTCTACTTAAGTCTTATCCCACTACATTACTATTCTACTTAAGTCTTATCCCACTACTTTACTATCCTACTTAAGTCTTATCCCACTACATTACTATCCTACAACAGTCTTATCCCACTACATTACTATCCTACAACAGTCTTATCCCACTACATTACTATTCTACTTAAGTCTTATTCCACTACATTACTATCCTACTTAAGTCTTATCCCACTACATTACTATCCTACTTAAGTCTTATCCCACTATATTACTATCCTACAACAGTCTTATCCCACTACATTACTATCCTACTTAAGTCTTATCCCACTACATTACTATCCTACTTAAGTCTTATCCCACTACATTACTATCCTACAACAGTCTTATCCCACTACATTACTATCCTACAACAGTCTTATCCCACTACATTACTATTCTACTTAAGTCTTATCCTACTACATTACTATCCTACTTAAGTCATATCCCACTACATTACTATCCTACTCAAGTCTTATCCCACTACATTACTATTCTACTTAAGTCTTATCCCACTACATTACTATCCTACTTAAGTCTTATCCCACTACATTACTATCCTACAACAGTCTTATCCCACTACATTACTATCCTACTTAAGTCTTATCCCACTACATTACTATCCTACAACAGTCTTATTCCACTACATTACTATCCTACTTAAGTCTTATCCTACTACATTACTATTCTACTTAAGTCTTATCCCACTACATTACTATCCTACAACAGTCTTATCCCACTACATTACTATCCTACTTAAGTCTTATCCCACTACATTACTATTTTACTTAAGTCTTATCCCACTACATTACTATTCTACTTAAGTCTTATTACACTACATTACTATCCTACTTAAGTCTTATCCCACTACATTACTATTCTACTTAAGTCTTATCCCACTACATTACTATTCTACTTAAGTCTTATTCCACTACATGACTATCCTACTTAAGTCTTATCCCACTACATTACTATTCTACTTAAGTCTTATCCCACTACATTACTATCCTACAACAGTCTTATCCCACTACATTACTATCCTACAACAGTCTTATCCCACTACATTACTATCCTACAACAGTCTTATCCCACTACATTACTATCCTACCACAGTCTTATCCCACTACATTACTATTCTACAACAGTCTTATCCCACTACATTACTATCCTACAACAGTCTTATTCCACTACATTACTATTCTACTTAAGTCTTATCCCACTACATTACTATCCTACAACAGTCTTATCCCACTACATTACTATCCTACAACAGTCTTATCCCACTACATTACTATCCTACAACAGTCTTATCCCACTACGTTACTATCCTACAACAGTCTTATCCCACTACATTACTATCCTACTTAAGTCTTATTCCACTACATTACTATCCTAGAACAGTCTTATTCCACTACATTACTATCCTACAACAGTCTTATCCCACTACATTACTATCCTACAACAGTCTTATCCCACTACGTTACTATCCTACAACAGTCTTATCCCACTATATTACTATCCTACAACAGTCTTATCCCACTACATTACTATCCTACTTAAGTCTTATCCCACTACATTACTATCCTACTTAAGTCTTATCCCACTACATTACTATCCTACAACAGTCTTATCCCACTACATTACTATCCTACAACAGTCTTATCCCACTACATTACTATTCTACTTAAGTCTTATCCTACTACATTACTATCCTACTTAAGTCATATCCCACTACATTACTATCCTACTCAAGTCTTATCCCACTACATTACTATTCTACTTAAGTCTTATCCCACTACATTACTATCCTACTTAAGTCTTATCCCACTACATTACTATCCTACAACAGTCTTATCCCACTACATTACTATCCTACTTAAGTCTTATCCCACTACATTACTATCCTACAACAGTCTTATTCCACTACATTACTATCCTACTTAAGTCTTATCCTACTACATTACTATTCTACTTAAGTCTTATCCCACTACATTACTATCCTACAACAGTCTTATCCCACTACATTACTATCCTACTTAAGTCTTATCCCACTACATTACTATTTTACTTAAGTCTTATCCCACTACATTACTATTCTACTTAAGTCTTATTACACTACATTACTATCCTACTTAAGTCTTATCCCACTACATTACTATTCTACTTAAGTCTTATCCCACTACATTACTATTCTACTTAAGTCTTATTCCACTACATGACTATCCTACTTAAGTCTTATCCCACTACATTACTATTCTACTTAAGTCTTATCCCACTACATTACTATCCTACAACAGTCTTATCCCACTACATTACTATTTTACTTAAGTCTTATCCCACTACATTACTATTCTTCTTAAGTCTTATCCCACTACATTACTATCCTACAACAGTCTTATCCCACTACATTACCATTCTACTTAAGTCTTATCCCACTACATTACTATCCTACTTAAGTCTTATACCACTACATTACTATCCTACAACAGTCTTATCCCACTACATTACTATCCTACAACAGTCTTATCCCACTACATTACTATCCTACAACAGTCTTATCCCACTACATTACTATTCTACTTAAGTCTTATTCCACTACATTACTATCCTACAACAGTCTTATCCCACTACATTACTATCCTACAACAGTATTATCCCACTACATTACTATCCTACAACAGTCTTATCCCACTACATTACTATTCTACAACAGTCTTATTCCACTACATTACTATTCTACTTAAGTCTTATCCCACTACATTACTATCCTACAACAGTCTTATCCCACTACATTACTATCCTACAACAGTCTTATCCCACTACATTACTATCCTACAACAGTCTTATCCCACTACATTACCATTCTACTTAAGTCTTATCCCACTACATTACTATCCTACTTAAGTCTTATACCACTACATTACTATCCTACAACAGTCTTATCCCACTACATTACTATCCTACAACAGTCTTATCCCACTACATTACTATTCTACTTAAGTCTTATTCCACTACATTACTATCCTACAACAGTCTTATCCCACTACATTACTATCCTACAACAGTCTTATCCCACTACATTACTATCCTATAACAGTCTTATCCCACTACATTACTATCCTACAACAGTCTTATCCCACTACATTACTATCCTATAACAGTCTTATCCCACTACGTTACTATCCTACAACAGTCTTATCCCACTACAATTCTATCCTACAACAGTCTTATCCCACTACATTACTATCCTACAACAGTCTTATCCCACTACATTACTATTCTACTTAAGTCTTATCCCACTACATTACTATCCTACAACAGTCTTATCCCACTACATTACTATCCTACAACAGTCTTATCCCACTACATTACTATTCTACTTAAGTCTTATCCCACTACATTACTATCCTACAACAGTCTTATCCCACTACATTACTATCCTACAACAGTCTTATCCCACTACATTACTATCCTACAACAGTCTTATCCCACTATATTACTATCCTACAACAGTCTTATCCCACTACATTACTATCCTACAACAGTCTTATCCCACTACATTACTATCCTACAACAGTCTTATCCCACTACATTACTATCCTACAACAGTCTTATCCCACTACATTACTATCCTACAACAGTCTTATCCCACTACATTACTATTCTACAACAGTCTTATCCCACTACATTACTATCCTACAACAGTCTTATCCGACTACATTACTATTCTACTTAAGTCTTATCCCACTACATTACTATCCTACAACAGTCTTATCCCACTACATTACTATCCTACAACAGTCTTATCCCACTACATTACTATCCTACAACAGTCTTATCCCACTACATTACTATCCTACAACAGTCTTATCCCACTACATTACTATCCTACAACAGTCTTATCCCACTACATTACTATTCTACAACAGTCTTATCCCACTACATTACTATCCTACAACAGTCTTATCCGACTACATTACTATTCTACTTAAGTCTTATCCCACTACATTACTATCCTACTTAAGTCTTATCCCACTACATTACTATCCTACAACAGTCTTATCCCACTACATTACTATCCTACAACAGTCTTATCCCACTACATTACTATCCTACAACAGTCTTATCCCACTACATTACTATCCTACAACAGTCTTATCCCACTACATTACTATTCTACAACAGTCTTATCCCACTACATTACTATCCTACAACAGTCTTATCCCACTACATTACTATTCTACAACAGTCTTATCCCACTACATTACTATCCTACAACAGTCTTATCCCACTACATTACTATCCTACTTAAGTCTTATCCCACTACATTACTATTCTACTTAAGTCTTATTCCACTACATTACTATCCTACAACAGTCTTATCCGACTACATTACTATCCTACTTAAGTCTTATCCCACTACATTACTATCCTACTTAAGTCTTATCCCACTACATTACTATCCTACTTAAGTCTTATCCCACTACATTACTATTCTACTTAAGTCTTATCCCACTACATTACTATCCTACAACAGTCTTATCCCACTACATTACTATCCTACAACAGTCTTATCCCACTACATTACTATCCTACAACAGTCTTATCCCACTACATTACTATCCTACTTAAGTCTTATCACACTACATTACTATCCGACAACAGTCTTATCCCACTACATTACTATTCTACTTAAGTCTTATCCCACTACATTACTATTCTACTTAAGTCTTATCCCACTACATTACTATTCTACTTAAGTCTTATCCCACTACATTACTATCCTACTTAAGTCTTATCCCACTACATTACTATACTACAACAGTCTTATCCCACTACATTACTATCCTACAACAGTCTTATCCCACTACATTACTATTCTACTTAAGTCTTATCCCACTACATTACTATCCTACAACAGTCTTATCCCACTACATTACTATCCTACTTAAGTCTTATCCCACTACATTACTATTCTACTTAAGTCTTATCCCACTACATTACTATCCTACAACAGTCTTATCCCACTACATTACTATCCTACAACAGTCTTATCCCACTACATTACTATCCTACTTAAGTCTTATCCCACTACATTACTATCCTACTTAAGTCTTATCCCACTACATTACTATCCGACAACAGTCTTATCCCACTACATTACTATCCTACAACAGTCTTATCCCACTACATTACTATTCTACTTAAGTCTTATCCCACTACATTACTATCCTACAACAGTCTTATCCCACTACATTACTATCCTACAACAGTCTTATCCCACTACATTACTATTCTACTTAAGTCTTATCCCACTACATTACTATCCTATAACAGTCTTATCCCACTACATTACTATCCTACAACAGTCTTATCCCACTACATTACTATCCTATAACAGTCTTATCCCACTACATTACTATCCTACAACAGTCTTATCCCACTACATTACTATCCTACAACAGTCTTATCCCACTACGTTACTATTCTACTTAAGTCTTATCCCACTACATTACTATCCTACAACAGTCTTATCCCACTACATTACTATCCTACAACAGTCTTATCCCACTACATTACTATCCTACAACAGTCTTATCCCACTACATTACTATTCTACTTAAGTCTTATCCCACTACATTACTATCCTACAACAGTCTTATCCCACTACATTACTATCCTACAACAGTCTTATCCCACAACATTACTATTCTACTTAAGTCTTATCCCACTACATTACTATCCTACACCAGTCTTATCCCACTACATTACTATCCTACAACAGTCTTATCCCACTACATTACTATCCTACAACAGTCTTATCCCACTATATTACTATCCTACAACAGTCTTATCCCACTACATTACTATTCTACAACAGTCTTATCCCACTACATTACTATTCTACAACAGTCTTATCCCACTACATTACTATCCTACAACAGTCTTATCCCACTACATTACTATCCTACAGCAGTCTTATCCCACTACATTACTATCCTACAACAGTCTTATCCCACTACATTACTATCCTACAACAGTCTTATCCCACTACATTACTATCCTACAACAGTCTTATCCCACTACATTACTATTCTACTTAAGTCTTATCTCACTACATTACTATTCTACTTAAGTCTTATCCCACTACATTACTATCCTACAACAGTCTTATCCCACTACCTTACTATCCTACAATAGTCTTATCCCACTACATTACTATCCTACAACAGTCTTATCCCACTACATTACTATCCTACAACAGTCTTATCCCACTACATTACTATTCTACTTAAGTCTTTACCCACTACATTACTATCCTACAACAGTCTTATCCCACTACATTACTATCCTACAACAGTCTTATCCCACTACATTACTATCCTACAACAGTCTTATCCCACTACATTACTATTCTACTTAAGTCTTATCCCACTACATTACTATCCTACAACAGTCTTATCCCACTACATTACTATCCTACAACAGTCTTATCCACTACATTATTATCCTACAACAGTCTTATCTACAACAGTCTATCCACTACATTACTATTCTACTTAAGTCTTATCCCACTACATTACTATCCTACAACAGTCTTATCCCACTACATTACTATCCTACAACAGTCTTATCCCACTACATTACTATCCTACAACTGTCTTATCCCACTACATTACTATCCTACAACAGTCTTATCCACTACATTACTATCCTACAACAGTCTTATCCCACTACATTACTATCCTACAACAGTCTTATCCCACTACATTACTATTCTACTTAAGTCTTATCCCACTACATTACTATCCTACAACAGTCTTATCCCACTACATTACTATCCCACAACAGTCTTATCCCACTACATTACTATTCTACTTAAGTCTTATCCCACTACATTATTATCCTACAACAGTCTTATCCCACTACATTACTATCCTACAACAGTCTTATCCCACTACATTACTATTCTACTTAAGTCTTATCCCACTACATTACTATCCTACAACAGTCTTATCCCACTACATTACTATCCTACAACAGTCTTATCTTATCCCACTACATTACTATCCTACAACAGTCTTATCCCACTACATTATTATCCTACAACAGTCTTATCCCACTACATTACTATTCTACTTATGTCTTATCCCACTCCATTACTATTCTACGTAAGTCTTATCCCACTACATTACTATCCTACTTAAGTCTTATTCCACTACATTACTATCCTACAACAGTCTTATCCCACTACATTACTATCCTACTTAAGTCTTATTCCACTACATTACTATCCTACAACAGTCTTATCCCACTACATTACTATCCTACAACAGTCTTATCCCACTACATTACTATCCTACTTAAGTCTTATTCCACTACATTACTATCCTACAACAGTCTTATCCCACTACATTACTATCCTACAACAGTCTTATCCCACTACATTACTATTCTACTTAAGTCTTATCCCACTACATTACTGTCCTACAACAGTCTTATCCCACTGCATTACTATTCTACAACAGTCTTATCCCACTACATTACTATCCTACAACAGTCTTATCCCACTACATTACTATCCTACTTAAGTCTTATCCCACTACATTACTATCCTACAACAGTCTTATCCCACTACATTACTATTCTACTTAAGTCTTATCCCACTACATTACTATTATCCTACAACAGTCTTATCCCACTACATTACTATCCTACAACAGTCTTATCCCACTACATTACTATCCTACTTAAGTCTTATCCCACTACATTACTATTCTACTTAAGTCTTATCCCACTACATTACTATCCTACAACAGTCTTATCCCACTACATTACTATCCTACAACAGTCTTATCCCACTACATTACTATCCTACTTAAGTCTTATCCCACTACATTACTATCCTACTTAAGTCTTATCCCACTACATTACTATCCTACAACAGTCTTATCCCACTACATTACTATCCTACAACAGTCTTATCCCACTACATTACTATTCTACTTAAGTCTTATCCCACTACATTACTATCCTACAACAGTCTTATCCCACTACATTACTATCCTACAACAGTCTTATCCCACTACATTACTATTCTACTTAAGTCTTATCCCACTACATTACTATCCTATAACAGTCTTATCCCACATTACTATCCTACAACAGTCTTATCCCACTACATTACTATCCTATAACAGTCTTATCCCACTACATTACTATCCTACAACAGTCTTATCCCACTACATTACTATCCTACAACAGTCTTATCCCACTACGTTACTATTCTACTTAAGTCTTATCCCACTACATTACTATCCTACAACAGTCTCATCCCACTACATTACTATCCTACAACAGTCTTATCCCACTACATTACTATCCTACAACAGTCTTATCCCACTACATTACTATTCTACTTAAGTCTTATCCCACTACATTACTATCCTACAACAGTCTTATCCCACTACATTACTATCCTACAACAGTCTTATCCCACAACATTACTATTCTACTTAAGTCTTATCCCACTACATTACTATCCTACACCAGTCTTATCCCACTACATTACTATCCTACAACAGTCTTATCCCACTACATTACTATCCTACAACAGTCTTATCCCACTATATTACTATCCTACAACAGTCTTATCCCACTACATTACTATTCTACAACAGTCTTATCCCACTACATTACTATTCTACAACAGTCTTATCCCACTACATTACTATCCTACAACAGTCTTATCCCACTACATTACTATCCTACAGCAGTCTTATCCCACTACATTACTATCCTACAACAGTCTTATCCCACTACATTACTATCCTACAACAGTCTTATCCCACTACATTACTATCCTACAACAGTCTTATCCCACTACATTACTATTCTACTTAAGTCTTATCTCACTACATTACTATTCTACTTAAGTCTTATCCCACTACATTACTATCCTACAACAGTCTTATCCCACTACCTTACTATCCTACAATAGTCTTATCCCACTACATTACTATCCTACAACAGTCTTATCCCACTACATTACTATCCTACAACAGTCTTATCCCACTACATTACTATTCTACTTAAGTCTTTACCCACTACATTACTATCCTACAACAGTCTTATCCCACTACATTACTATCCTACAACAGTCTTATCCCACTACATTACTATCCTACAACAGTCTTATCCCACTACATTACTATTCTACTTAAGTCTTATCCCACTACATTACTATCCTACAACAGTCTTATCCCACTACATTACTATCCTACAACAGTCTTATCCCACTACATTATTATCCTACAACAGTCTTATCCTACAACAGTCTTATCCCACTACATTACTATTCTACTTAAGTCTTATCCCACTACATTACTATCCTACAACAGTCTTATCCCACTACATTACTATCCTACAACAGTCTTATCCCACTACATTACTATCCTACAACTGTCTTATCCCACTACATTACTATCCTACAACAGTCTTATTCCACTACATTACTATCCTACAACAGTCTTATCCCACTACATTACTATCCTACAACAGTCTTATCCCACTACATTACTATTCTACTTAAGTCTTATCCCACTACATTACTATCCTACAACAGTCTTATCCCACTACATTACTATCCCACAACAGTCTTATCCCACTACATTACTATTCTACTTAAGTCTTATCCCACTACATTATTATCCTACAACAGTCTTATCCCACTACATTACTATCCTACAACAGTCTTATCCCACTACATTACTATTCTACTTAAGTCTTATCCCACTACATTACTATCCTACAACAGTCTTATCCCACTACATTACTATCCTACAACAGTCTTATCCCACTACATTACTATCCTACAACAGTCTTATCCCACTACATTATTATCCTACAACAGTCTTATCCCACTACATTACTATTCTACTTATGTCTTATCCCACTCCATTACTATTCTACGTAAGTCTTATCCCACTACATTACTATCCTACTTAAGTCTTATTCCACTACATTACTATCCTACAACAGTCTTATCCCACTACATTACTATCCTACTTAAGTCTTATCCCACTACATTACTATCCTACTTAAGTCTTATCCCACTACATTACTATCCTACAACAGTCTTATCCCACTACATTACTATCCTACTTAAGTCTTATCCCACTACATTACTATCCTACAACAGTCTTATCCCACTACATTACTATTCTACTTAAGTCTTATCCCACTACATTACTATCCTACAACAGTCTTATCCCACTACATTACTATCCTACAACAGTCTTATCCCACTACATTACTATCCTACAACAGTCTTATCCCACTACATTACTATCCTACCACAGTCTTATCCCACTACATTACTATTCTACAACAGTCTTATCCCACTACATTACTATCCTACAACAGTCTTATTCCACTACATTACTATTCTACTTAAGTCTTATCCCACTACATTACTATCCTACAACAGTCTTATCCCACTACATTACTATCCTACAACAGTCTTATCCCACTACATTACTATCCTACAACAGTCTTATCCCACTACGTTACTATCCTACAACAGTCTTATCCCACTACATTACTATCCTACTTAAGTCTTATTCCACTACATTACTATCCTAGAACAGTCTTATTCCACTACATTACTATCCTACAACAGTCTTATCCCACTACATTACTATCCTACAACAGTCTTATCCCACTACGTTACTATCCTACAACAGTCTTATCCCACTACATTACTATCCTACTTAAGTCTTATCCCACTACATTACTATCCTACTTAAGTCTTATTCCTCTACATTACTATCCTACAACAGTCTTATCCCACTACCTTACTATCCTACAATAGTCTTATCCCACTACATTACTATCCTACAACAGTCTTATCCCACTACATTACTATCCTACAATAGTCTTATCCCACTACATTACTATCCTACAACAGTCTTATCCCACTACATTACTATCCTACAACAGTCTTATCCCACTACATTACTATTCTACTTAAGTCTTTACCCACTACATTACTATCCTACAACAGTCTTATTCCACTACATTACTATCCTACAATAGTCTTATCCCACTACATTACTATTCTACTTAAGTCTTATTCCACTACATTACTATTCTACTTAAGTCTTATCTCACTACATTACTATTCTACTTAAGTCTTATCCCACTACATTACTATCCTACAACAGTCTTATCCCACTACCTTACTATCCTACAATAGTCTTATCCCACTACATTACTATCCTACAACAGTCTTATCCCACTACATTACTATCCTACAACAGTCTTATCCCACTACATTACTATTCTACTTAAGTCTTTACCCACTACATTACTATCCTACAACAGTCTTATCCCACTACATTACTATCCTACAACAGTCTTATCCCACTACATTACTATCCTACAACAGTCTTATCCCACTACATTACTATTCTACAACAGTCTTATCCCACTACATTACTATCCTACAACAGTCTTATTCCACTACATTACTATTCTACTTAAGTCTTATCCCACTACATTACTATCCTACAACAGTCTTATCCCACTACATTACTATCCTACAACAGTCTTATCCCACTACATTACTATCCTACAACTGTCTTATCCCACTACATTACTATCCTACAACAGTCTTATCCCACTACATTACTATCCTACTTAAGTCTTATTCCACTACATTACTATCCTAGAACAGTCTTATTCCACTACATTACTATCCTAGAACAGTCTTATTCCACTACATTACTATCCTACAACAGTCTTATCCCACTACATTACTATCCTACTTAAGTCTTATTCCTCTATATTACTATCCTACAACAGTCTTATTCCACTACATTACTATCCTACAATAGTCTTATCCCACTACATTACTATTCTACTTAAGTCTTATTCCACTACATTACTATTCTACTTAAGTCTTATCCCACTACATTACTATCCTACAACAGTCTTATCCCACTACATTACTATTCTACTTAAGTCTTATCCCACTACATTACTATCCTACTTATGTCTTATCCCACTACATTACTATTCTACTTAAGTCTTATCTCACTACATTACTATCCTACAACAGTCCTATCCCACTACATTACTATTCTGCTTAAGTCTTATCCCACTACATTACTATTCTACTTAAGTCTTATCCCACTACATTACTATCCTACAACAGTCTTATCCCACTACATTACTATTCTACTTAAGTCTTATCCCACTACATTACTATTCTACTTAAGTCTTATCCCACTACTTTACTATCCTACTTAAGTCTTATCCCACTACATTACTATCCTACAACAGTCTTATCCCACTACATTACTATCCTACAACAGTCTTATCCCACTACATTACTATTCTACTTAAGTCTTATTCCACTACATTACTATCCTACTTAAGTCTTATCCCACTACATTACTATCCTACTTAAGTCTTATCCCACTATATTACTATCCTACAACAGTCTTATCCCACTACATTACTATCCTACTTAAGTCTTATCCCACTACATTACTATCCTACTTAAGTCTTATCCCACTACATTACTATCCTACAACAGTCTTATCCCACTACATTACTATCCTACAACAGTCTTATCCCACTACATTACTATTCTACTTAAGTCTTATCCTACTACATTACTATCCTACTTAAGTCATATCCCACTACATTACTATCCTACTCAAGTCTTATCCCACTACATTACTATTCTACTTAAGTCTTATCCCACTACATTACTATCCTACTTAAGTCTTATCCCACTACATTACTATCCTACAACAGTCTTATCCCACTACATTACTATCCTACTTAAGTCTTATCCCACTACATTACTATCCTACAACAGTCTTATTCCACTACATTACTATCCTACTTAAGTCTTATCCTACTACATTACTATTCTACTTAAGTCTTATCCCACTACATTACTATCCTACAACAGTCTTATCCCACTACATTACTATCCTACTTAAGTCTTATCCCACTACATTACTATTTTACTTAAGTCTTATCCCACTACATTACTATTCTACTTAAGTCTTATTACACTACATTACTATCCTACTTAAGTCTTATCCCACTACATTACTATTCTACTTAAGTCTTATCCCACTACATTACTATTCTACTTAAGTCTTATTCCACTACATGACTATCCTACTTAAGTCTTATCCCACTACATTACTATTCTACTTAAGTCTTATCCCACTACATTACTATCCTACAACAGTCTTATCCCACTACATTACTATTTTACTTAAGTCTTATCCCACTACATTACTATTCTTCTTAAGTCTTATCCCACTACATTACTATCCTACAACAGTCTTATCCCACTACATTACCATTCTACTTAAGTCTTATCCCACTACATTACTATCCTACTTAAGTCTTATACCACTACATTACTATCCTACAACAGTCTTATCCCACTACATTACTATCCTACAACAGTCTTATCCCACTACATTACTATCCTACAACAGTCTTATCCCACTACATTACTATTCTACTTAAGTCTTATTCCACTACATTACTATCCTACAACAGTCTTATCCCACTACATTACTATCCTACAACAGTATTATCCCACTACATTACTATCCTACAACAGTCTTATCCCACTACATTACTATTCTACAACAGTCTTATTCCACTACATTACTATTCTACTTAAGTCTTATCCCACTACATTACTATCCTACAACAGTCTTATCCCACTACATTACTATCCTACAACAGTCTTATCCCACTACATTACTATCCTACAACAGTCTTATCCCACTACATTACCATTCTACTTAAGTCTTATCCCACTACATTACTATCCTACTTAAGTCTTATACCACTACATTACTATCCTACAACAGTCTTATCCCACTACATTACTATCCTACAACAGTCTTATCCCACTACATTACTATCCTACAACAGTCTTATCCCACTACATTACTATCCTACAACAGTCTTATCCCACTACATTACTATTCTACAACAGTCTTATTCCACTACATTACTATTCTACTTAAGTCTTATTCCACTACATTACTATCCTACAACAGTCTTATCCCACTACATTACTATCCTACAACAGTCTTATCCCACTACATTACTATCCTACAACAGTCTTATCCCACTACATTACTATTCTACTTAAGTCTTATCCCACTACATTACTATTCTACTTAAGTCTTATCCCACTACATTACTATCCCACTACCTAACTATTCTACTTAAGTCTTATCCCACTACATTACTATCCTACAACAGTCTTATCCCACCACATTACTATTCTACTTAAGTCTTATCCCACTACATTACTATTCTACTTAAGTCTTATCCCACTACATTACTATCCTACAACAGTCTTATCCCACCACATTACTATTCTACTTAAGTCTTATCCCACTACATTACTATTCTACTTAAGTCTTATCCCACTACATTACTATCCCACTACATTACTATTCTACTTAAGTCTTATCCCACTACTTTACTATTCTACTTAAGTCTTATCCCACTACATTACTATCCTACAACAGTCTTATCCCACTACATTACTATTCTACTTAAGTCTTATTCCACTACATTACTATTCTACTTAAGTCTTATCCCACTACATTACTATCCTACTTAAGTCTTATCCCACTACATTACTATCCTACAACAGTCTTATCCCACTACATTACTATCCTACAACAGTCTTATCCCACTACATTACTATTCTACTTAAGTCTTATTCCACTACATTACTATTCTACTTAAGTCTTATCCCACTACATTACTATCCTACTTAAGTCTTATCCCACTACATTACTATTCTACTTAAGTCTTATCCCACTACATTACTATCCTACTTAAGTCTTATCCCACTACATTACTATTCTACTTAAGTCTTATCCCACTACATTACTATCCTACAACAGTCTTATCCCACTACATTACTATTCTACTTAAGTCTTATCCCACTACATTAATGTCCTACAACAGTCTTATCCCACTGCATTACTATTCTACAACAGTCTTATCCCACTACATTACTATCCTACAACAGTCTTATCCCACTACATTACTATCCTACTTAAGTCTTATCCCACTACATTACTATCCTACAACAGTCTTATCCCACTACATTACTATTCTACTTAAGTCTTATCCCACTACATTACTATCCTACAACAGTCTTATCCCACTACATTACTATTCTACAACAGTCTTATCCCACTACATTACTATCCTACAACAGTCTTATCCCACTACATTACTATCCTACAACAGTCTTATCCCACTACATTACTATCCTACCACAGTCTTATCCCACTACATTACTATTCTACAACAGTCTTATCCCACTACATTACTATCCTACAACAGTCTTATTCCACTACATTACTATTCTACTTAAGTCTTATCCCACTACATTACTATTCTACAACAGTCTTATCCCACTACATTACTATTCTACAACAGTCTTATCCCACTACATTACTATCCTACAACAGTCTTATCCCACTACATTACTATCCTACAACAGTCTTATCCCACTACATTACTATCCTACCACAGTCTTATCCCACTACATTACTATTCTACAACAGTCTTATTCCACTACATTACTATCCTACAACAGTCTTATCCCACTACATTACTATCCTACAACAGTCTTATCCCACTACATTACTATCCTACAACAGTCTTATCCCACTACATTACTATCCTACTTAAGTCTTATTCCACTACATTACTATCCTAGAACAGTCTTATTCCACTACATTACTATCCTACTTAAGTCTTATCCCACTACATTACTATCCTACTTAAGTCTTATTCCTCTATATTACTATCCTACAACAGTCTTATTCCACTACATTACTATCCTACAATAGTCTTATCCCACTACATTACTATTCTACTTAAGTCTTATTCCACTACATTACTATTCTACTTAAGTCTTATCCCACTACATTACTATCCTACAACAGTCTTATCCCACTACATTACTATTCTACTTAAGTCTTATCCCACTACATTACTATCCTACTTATGTCTTATCCCACTACATTACTATTCTACTTAAGTCTTATCTCACTACATTACTATCCTACAACAGTCTTATCCCACTACATTACTATTCTACTTAAGTCTTATCCCACTACATTACTATTCTACTTAAGTCTTATCCCACTACATTACTATCCTACAACAGTCTTATCCCACTACATTACTATTCTACTTAAGTCTTATCCCACTACATTACTATCCTACTTATGTCTTATCCCACTACATTACTATTCTACTTAAGTCTTATCTCACTACATTACTATCCTACAACAGTCCTATCCCACTACATTACTATTCTGCTTAAGTCTTATCCCACTACATTACTATTCTACTTAAGTCTTATCCCACTACATTACTATCCTACAACAGTCTTATCCCACTACATTACTACTCTACTTAAGTCTTATCCCACTACATTACTATTCTACTTAAGTCTTATCCCACTACTTTACTATCCTACTTAAGTCTTATCCCACTACATTACTATCCTACAACAGTCTTATCCCACTACATTACTATCCTACAACAGTCTTATCCCACTACATTACTATTCTACTTAAGTCTTATTCCACTACATTACTATCCTACTTAAGTCTTATCCCACTACATTACTATCCTACTTAAGTCTTATCCCACTATATTACTATCCTACAACAGTCTTATCCCACTACATTACTATCCTACTTAAGTCTTATCCCACTACATTACTATCCTACTTAAGTCTTATCCCACTACATTACTATCCTACAACAGTCTTATCCCACTACATTACTATCCTACAACAGTCTTATCCCACTACATTACTATTCTACTTAAGTCTTATCCTACTACATTACTATCCTACTTAAGTCATATCCCACTACATTACTATCCTACTCAAGTCTTATCCCACTACATTACTATTCTACTTAAGTCTTATCCCACTACATTACTATCCTACTTAAGTCTTATCCCACTACATTACTATCCTACAACAGTCTTATCCCACTACATTACTATCCTACTTAAGTCTTATCCCACTACATTACTATCCTACAACAGTCTTATTCCACTACATTACTATCCTACTTAAGTCTTATCCTACTACATTACTATTCTACTTAAGTCTTATCCCACTACATTACTATCCTACAACAGTCTTATCCCACTACATTACTATCCTACTTAAGTCTTATCCCACTACATTACTATTTTACTTAAGTCTTATCCCACTACATTACTATTCTACTTAAGTCTTATTACACTACATTACTATCCTACTTAAGTCTTATCCCACTACATTACTATTCTACTTAAGTCTTATCCCACTACATTACTATTCTACTTAAGTCTTATTCCACTACATGACTATCCTACTTAAGTCTTATCCCACTACATTACTATTCTACTTAAGTCTTATCCCACTACATTACTATCCTACAACAGTCTTATCCCACTACATTACTATCCTACAACAGTCTTATCCCACTACATTACTATCCTACAACAGTCTTATCCCACTACATTACTATCCTACCACAGTCTTATCCCACTACATTACTATTCTACAACAGTCTTATCCCACTACATTACTATCCTACAACAGTCTTATTCCACTACATTACTATTCTACTTAAGTCTTATCCCACTACATTACTATCCTACAACAGTCTTATCCCACTACATTACTATCCTACAACAGTCTTATCCCACTACATTACTATCCTACAACAGTCTTATCCCACTACGTTACTATCCTACAACAGTCTTATCCCACTACATTACTATCCTACTTAAGTCTTATTCCACTACATTACTATCCTAGAACAGTCTTATTCCACTACATTACTATCCTACAACAGTCTTATCCCACTACATTACTATCCTACAACAGTCTTATCCCACTACGTTACTATCCTACAACAGTCTTATCCCACTACATTACTATCCTACTTAAGTCTTATCCCACTACATTACTATCCTACTTAAGTCTTATTCCTCTACATTACTATCCTACAACAGTCTTATCCCACTACCTTACTATCCTACAATAGTCTTATCCCACTACATTACTATCCTACAACAGTCTTATCCCACTACATTACTATCCTACAATAGTCTTATCCCACTACATTACTATCCTACAACAGTCTTATCCCACTACATTACTATCCTACAACAGTCTTATCCCACTACATTACTATTCTACTTAAGTCTTTACCCACTACATTACTATCCTACAACAGTCTTATTCCACTACATTACTATCCTACAATAGTCTTATCCCACTACATTACTATTCTACTTAAGTCTTATTCCACTACATTACTATTCTACTTAAGTCTTATCTCACTACATTACTATTCTACTTAAGTCTTATCCCACTACATTACTATCCTACAACAGTCTTATCCCACTACCTTACTATCCTACAATAGTCTTATCCCACTACATTACTATCCTACAACAGTCTTATCCCACTACATTACTATCCTACAACAGTCTTATCCCACTACATTACTATTCTACTTAAATCTTTACCCACTACATTACTATCCTACAACAGTCTTATCCCACTACATTACTATCCTACAACAGTCTTATCCCACTACATTACTATCCTACAACAGTCTTATCCCACTACATTACTATTCTACTTAAGTCTTTACCCACTACATTACTATCCTACAACAGTCTTATTCCACTACATTACTATCCTACAATAGTCTTATCCCACTACATTACTATTCTACTTAAGTCTTATTCCACTACATTACTATTCTACTTAAGTCTTATCTCACTACATTACTATTCTACTTAAGTCTTATCCCACTACATTACTATCCTACAACAGTCTTATCCCACTACCTTACTATCCTACAATAGTCTTATCCCACTACATTACTATCCTACAACAGTCTTATCCCACTACATTACTATCCTACAACAGTCTTATCCCACTACATTACTATTCTACTTAAGTCTTTACCCACTACATTACTATCCTACAACAGTCTTATCCCACTACATTACTATCCTACAACAGTCTTATCCCACTACATTACTATCCTACAACAGTCTTATCCCACTACATTACTATTCTACAACAGTCTTATCCCACTACATTACTATCCTACAACAGTCTTATTCCACTACATTACTATTCTACTTAAGTCTTATCCCACTACATTACTATCCTACAACAGTCTTATCCCACTACATTACTATCCTACAACAGTCTTATCCCACTACATTACTATCCTACAACTGTCTTATCCCACTACATTACTATCCTACAACAGTCTTATCCCACTACATTACTATCCTACTTAAGTCTTATTCCACTACATTACTATCCTAGAACAGTCTTATTCCACTACATTACTATCCTAGAACAGTCTTATTCCACTACATTACTATCCTACAACAGTCTTATCCCACTACATTACTATCCTACTTAAGTCTTATTCCTCTATATTACTATCCTACAACAGTCTTATTCCACTACATTACTATCCTACAATAGTCTTATCCCACTACATTACTATTCTACTTAAGTCTTATTCCACTACATTACTATTCTACTTAAGTCTTATCCCACTACATTACTATCCTACAACAGTCTTATCCCACTACATTACTATTCTACTTAAGTCTTATCCCACTACATTACTATCCTACTTATGTCTTATCCCACTACATTACTATTCTACTTAAGTCTTATCTCACTACATTACTATCCTACAACAGTCCTATCCCACTACATTACTATTCTGCTTAAGTCTTATCCCACTACATTACTATTCTACTTAAGTCTTATCCCACTACATTACTATCCTACAACAGTCTTATCCCACTACATTACTATTCTACTTAAGTCTTATCCCACTACATTACTATTCTACTTAAGTCTTATCCCACTACTTTACTATCCTACTTAAGTCTTATCCCACTACATTACTATCCTACAACAGTCTTATCCCACTACATTACTATCCTACAACAGTCTTATCCCACTACATTACTATTCTACTTAAGTCTTATTCCACTACATTACTATCCTACTTAAGTCTTATCCCACTACATTACTATCCTACTTAAGTCTTATCCCACTATATTACTATCCTACAACAGTCTTATCCCACTACATTACTATCCTACTTAAGTCTTATCCCACTACATTACTATCCTACTTAAGTCTTATCCCACTACATTACTATCCTACAACAGTCTTATCCCACTACATTACTATCCTACAACAGTCTTATCCCACTACATTACTATTCTACTTAAGTCTTATCCTACTACATTACTATCCTACTTAAGTCATATCCCACTACATTACTATCCTACTCAAGTCTTATCCCACTACATTACTATTCTACTTAAGTCTTATCCCACTACATTACTATCCTACTTAAGTCTTATCCCACTACATTACTATCCTACAACAGTCTTATCCCACTACATTACTATCCTACTTAAGTCTTATCCCACTACATTACTATCCTACAACAGTCTTATTCCACTACATTACTATCCTACTTAAGTCTTATCCTACTACATTACTATTCTACTTAAGTCTTATCCCACTACATTACTATCCTACAACAGTCTTATCCCACTACATTACTATCCTACTTAAGTCTTATCCCACTACATTACTATTTTACTTAAGTCTTATCCCACTACATTACTATTCTACTTAAGTCTTATTACACTACATTACTATCCTACTTAAGTCTTATCCCACTACATTACTATTCTACTTAAGTCTTATCCCACTACATTACTATTCTACTTAAGTCTTATTCCACTACATGACTATCCTACTTAAGTCTTATCCCACTACATTACTATTCTACTCAAGTCTTATCCCACTACATTACTATCCTACAACAGTCTTATCCCACTACATTACTATTTTACTTAAGTCTTATCCCACTACATTACTATTCTTCTTAAGTCTTATCCCACTACATTACTATCCTACAACAGTCTTATCCCACTACATTACCATTCTACTTAAGTCTTATCCCACTACATTACTATCCTACTTAAGTCTTATACCACTACATTACTATCCTACAACAGTCTTATCCCACTACATTACTATCCTACAACAGTCTTATCCCACTACATTACTATCCTACAACAGTCTTATCCCACTACATTACTATTCTACTTAAGTCTTATTCCACTACATTACTATCCTACAACAGTCTTATCCCACTACATTACTATCCTACAACAGTATTATCCCACTACATTACTATCCTACAACAGTCTTATCCCAATACATTACTATTCTACAACAGTCTTATTCCACTACATTACTATTCTACTTAAGTCTTATCCCACTACATTACTATCCTACAACAGTCTTATCCCACTACATTACTATCCTACAACAGTCTTATCCCACTACATTACTATCCTACAACAGTCTTATCCCACTACATTACCATTCTACTTAAGTCTTATCCCACTACATTACTATCCTACTTAAGTCTTATACCACTACATTACTATCCTACAACAGTCTTATCCCACTACATTACTATCCTACAACAGTCTTATCCCACTACATTACTATTCTACTTAAGTCTTATTCCACTACATTACTATCCTACAACAGTCTTATCCCACTACATTACTATCCTACAACAGTCTTATCCCACTACATTACTATCCTACAACAGTCTTATCCCACTACATTACTATTCTACAACAGTCTTATTCCACTACATTACTATTCTACTTAAGTCTTATTCCACTACATTACTATCCTACAACAGTCTTATCCCACTACATTACTATCCTACAACAGTCTTATCCCACTACATTACTATCCTACAACAGTCTTATCCCACTACATTACTATTCTACTTAAGTCTTATCCCACTACATTACTATTCTACTTAAGTCTTATCCCACTACATTACTATCCCACTACCTAACTATTCTACTTAAGTCTTATCCCACTACATTACTATCCTACAACAGTCTTATCCCACCACATTACTATTCTACTTAAGTCTTATCCCACTACATTACTATTCTACTTAAGTCTTATCCCACTACATTACTATCCTACAACAGTCTTATCCCACCACATTACTATTCTACTTAAGTCTTATCCCACTACATTACTATTCTACTTAAGTCTTATCCCACTACATTACTATCCCACTACATTACTATTCTACTTAAGTCTTATCCCACTACTTTACTATTCTACTTAAGTCTTATCCCACTACATTACTATCCTACAACAGTCTTATCCCACTACATTACTATTCTACTTAAGTCTTATTCCACTACATTACTATTCTACTTAAGTCTTATCCCACTACATTACTATCCTACTTAAGTCTTATCCCACTACATTACTATCCTACAACAGTCTTATCCCACTACATTACTATCCTACAACAGTCTTATCCCACTACATTACTATTCTACTTAAGTCTTATTCCACTACATTACTATTCTACTTAAGTCTTATCCCACTACATTACTATCCTACTTAAGTCTTATCCCACTACATTACTATTCTACTTAAGTCTTATCCCACTACATTACTATCCTACTTAAGTCTTATCCCACTACATTACTATTCTACTTAAGTCTTATCCCACTACATTACTATCCTACAACAGTCTTATCCCACTACATTACTATTCTACTTAAGTCTTATCCCACTACATTAATGTCCTACAACAGTCTTATCCCACTGCATTACTATTCTACAACAGTCTTATCCCACTACATTACTATCCTACAACAGTCTTATCCCACTACATTACTATCCTACTTAAGTCTTATCCCACTACATTACTATCCTACAACAGTCTTATCCCACTACATTACTATTCTACTTAAGTCTTATCCCACTACATTACTATCCTACAACAGTCTTATCCCACTACATTACTATTCTACAACAGTCTTATCCCACTACATTACTATCCTACAACAGTCTTATCCCACTACATTACTATCCTACAACAGTCTTATCCCACTACATTACTATCCTACCACAGTCTTATCCCACTACATTACTATTCTACAACAGTCTTATCCCACTACATTACTATCCTACAACAGTCTTATTCCACTACATTACTATTCTACTTAAGTCTTATCCCACTACATTACTATTCTACAACAGTCTTATCCCACTACATTACTATTCTACAACAGTCTTATCCCACTACATTACTATCCTACAACAGTCTTATCCCACTACATTACTATCCTACAACAGTCTTATCCCACTACATTACTATCCTACCACAGTCTTATCCCACTACATTACTATTCTACAACAGTCTTATTCCACTACATTACTATCCTACAACAGTCTTATCCCACTACATTACTATCCTACAACAGTCTTATCCCACTACATTACTATCCTACAACAGTCTTATCCCACTACATTACTATCCTACTTAAGTCTTATTCCACTACATTACTATCCTAGAACAGTCTTATTCCACTACATTACTATCCTACTTAAGTCTTATCCCACTACATTACTATCCTACTTAAGTCTTATTCCTCTATATTACTATCCTACAACAGTCTTATTCCACTACATTACTATCCTACAATAGTCTTATCCCACTACATTACTATTCTACTTAAGTCTTATTCCACTACATTACTATTCTACTTAAGTCTTATCCCACTACATTACTATCCTACAACAGTCTTATCCCACTACATTACTATTCTACTTAAGTCTTATCCCACTACATTACTATCCTACTTATGTCTTATCCCACTACATTACTATTCTACTTAAGTCTTATCTCACTACATTACTATCCTACAACAGTCTTATCCCACTACATTACTATTCTACTTAAGTCTTATCCCACTACATTACTATTCTACTTAAGTCTTATCCCACTACATTACTATCCTACAACAGTCTTATCCCACTACATTACTATTCTACTTAAGTCTTATCCCACTACATTACTATCCTACTTATGTCTTATCCCACTACATTACTATTCTACTTAAGTCTTATCTCACTACATTACTATCCTACAACAGTCCTATCCCACTACATTACTATTCTGCTTAAGTCTTATCCCACTACATTACTATTCTACTTAAGTCTTATCCCACTACATTACTATCCTACAACAGTCTTATCCCACTACATTACTACTCTACTTAAGTCTTATCCCACTACATTACTATTCTACTTAAGTCTTATCCCACTACTTTACTATCCTACTTAAGTCTTATCCCACTACATTACTATCCTACAACAGTCTTATCCCACTACATTACTATCCTACAACAGTCTTATCCCACTACATTACTATTCTACTTAAGTCTTATTCCACTACATTACTATCCTACTTAAGTCTTATCCCACTACATTACTATCCTACTTAAGTCTTATCCCACTATATTACTATCCTACAACAGTCTTATCCCACTACATTACTATCCTACTTAAGTCTTATCCCACTACATTACTATCCTACTTAAGTCTTATCCCACTACATTACTATCCTACTTAAGTCTTATTCCACTACATTACTATCCTAGAACAGTCTTATTCCACTACATTACTATCCTACTTAAGTCTTATCCCACTACATTACTATCCTACTTAAGTCTTATTCCTCTATATTACTATCCTACAACAGTCTTATTCCACTACATTACTATCCTACAATAGTCTTATCCCACTACATTACTATTCTACTTAAGTCTTATTCCACTACATTACTATTCTACTTAAGTCTTATCCCACTACATTACTATCCTACAACAGTCTTATCCCACTACATTACTATTCTACTTAAGTCTTATCCCACTACATTACTATCCTACTTATGTCTTATCCCACTACATTACTATTCTACTTAAGTCTTATCTCACTACATTACTATCCTACAACAGTCTTATCCCACTACATTACTATTCTACTTAAGTCTTATCCCACTACATTACTATTCTACTTAAGTCTTATCCCACTACATTACTATCCTACAACAGTCTTATCCCACTACATTACTATTCTACTTAAGTCTTATCCCACTACATTACTATCCTACTTATGTCTTATCCCACTACATTACTATTCTACTTAAGTCTTATCTCACTACATTACTATCCTACAACAGTCCTATCCCACTACATTACTATTCTGCTTAAGTCTTATCCCACTACATTACTATTCTACTTAAGTCTTATCCCACTACATTACTATCCTACAACAGTCTTATCCCACTACATTACTACTCTACTTAAGTCTTATCCCACTACATTACTATTCTACTTAAGTCTTATCCCACTACTTTACTATCCTACTTAAGTCTTATCCCACTACATTACTATCCTACAACAGTCTTATCCCACTACATTACTATCCTACAACAGTCTTATCCCACTACATTACTATTCTACTTAAGTCTTATTCCACTACATTACTATCCTACTTAAGTCTTATCCCACTACATTACTATCCTACTTAAGTCTTATCCCACTATATTACTATCCTACAACAGTCTTATCCCACTACATTACTATCCTACTTAAGTCTTATCCCACTACATTACTATCCTACTTAAGTCTTATCCCACTACATTACTATCCTACAACAGTCTTATCCCACTACATTACTATCCTACAACAGTCTTATCCCACTACATTACTATTCTACTTAAGTCTTATCCTACTACATTACTATCCTACTTAAGTCATATCCCACTACATTACTATCCTACTCAAGTCTTATCCCACTACATTACTATTCTACTTAAGTCTTATCCCACTACATTACTATCCTACTTAAGTCTTATCCCACTACATTACTATCCTACAACAGTCTTATCCCACTACATTACTATCCTACTTAAGTCTTATCCCACTACATTACTATCCTACAACAGTCTTATTCCACTACATTACTATCCTACTTAAGTCTTATCCTACTACATTACTATTCTACTTAAGTCTTATCCCACTACATTACTATCCTACAACAGTCTTATCCCACTACATTACTATCCTACTTAAGTCTTATCCCACTACATTACTATTTTACTTAAGTCTTATCCCACTACATTACTATTCTACTTAAGTCTTATTACACTACATTACTATCCTACTTAAGTCTTATCCCACTACATTACTATTCTACTTAAGTCTTATCCCACTACATTACTATTCTACTTAAGTCTTATTCCACTACATGACTATCCTACTTAAGTCTTATCCCACTACATTACTATTCTACTTAAGTCTTATCCCACTACATTACTATCCTACAACAGTCTTATCCCACTACATTACTATCCTACAACAGTCTTATCCCACTACATTACTATCCTACAACAGTCTTATCCCACTACATTACTATCCTACCACAGTCTTATCCCACTACATTACTATTCTACAACAGTCTTATCCCACTACATTACTATCCTACAACAGTCTTATTCCACTACATTACTATTCTACTTAAGTCTTATCCCACTACATTACTATCCTACAACAGTCTTATCCCACTACATTACTATCCTACAACAGTCTTATCCCACTACATTACTATCCTACAACAGTCTTATCCCACTACGTTACTATCCTACAACAGTCTTATCCCACTACATTACTATCCTACTTAAGTCTTATTCCACTACATTACTATCCTAGAACAGTCTTATTCCACTACATTACTATCCTACAACAGTCTTATCCCACTACATTACTATCCTACAACAGTCTTATCCCACTACGTTACTATCCTACAACAGTCTTATCCCACTACATTACTATCCTACTTAAGTCTTATCCCACTACATTACTATCCTACTTAAGTCTTATTCCTCTACATTACTATCCTACAACAGTCTTATCCCACTACCTTACTATCCTACAATAGTCTTATCCCACTACATTACTATCCTACAACAGTCTTATCCCACTACATTACTATCCTACAATAGTCTTATCCCACTACATTACTATCCTACAACAGTCTTATCCCACTACATTACTATCCTACAACAGTCTTATCCCACTACATTACTATTCTACTTAAGTCTTTACCCACTACATTACTATCCTACAACAGTCTTATTCCACTACATTACTATCCTACAATAGTCTTATCCCACTACATTACTATTCTACTTAAGTCTTATTCCACTACATTACTATTCTACTTAAGTCTTATCTCACTACATTACTATTCTACTTAAGTCTTATCCCACTACATTACTATCCTACAACAGTCTTATCCCACTACCTTACTATCCTACAATAGTCTTATCCCACTACATTACTATCCTACAACAGTCTTATCCCACTACATTACTATCCTACAACAGTCTTATCCCACTACATTACTATTCTACTTAAGTCTTTACCCACTACATTACTATCCTACAACAGTCTTATCCCACTACATTACTATCCTACAACAGTCTTATCCCACTACATTACTATCCTACAACAGTCTTATCCCACTACATTACTATTCTACTTAAGTCTTTACCCACTACATTACTATCCTACAACAGTCTTATTCCACTACATTACTATCCTACAATAGTCTTATCCCACTACATTACTATTCTACTTAAGTCTTATTCCACTACATTACTATTCTACTTAAGTCTTATCTCACTACATTACTATTCTACTTAAGTCTTATCCCACTACATTACTATCCTACAACAGTCTTATCCCACTACCTTACTATCCTACAATAGTCTTATCCCACTACATTACTATCCTACAACAGTCTTATCCCACTACATTACTATCCTACAACAGTCTTATCCCACTACATTACTATTCTACTTAAGTCTTTACCCACTACATTACTATCCTACAACAGTCTTATCCCACTACATTACTATCCTACAACAGTCTTATCCCACTACATTACTATCCTACAACAGTCTTATCCCACTACATTACTATTCTACAACAGTCTTATCCCACTACATTACTATCCTACAACAGTCTTATTCCACTACATTACTATTCTACTTAAGTCTTATCCCACTACATTACTATCCTACAACAGTCTTATCCCACTACATTACTATCCTACAACAGTCTTATCCCACTACATTACTATCCTACAACTGTCTTATCCCACTACATTACTATCCTACAACAGTCTTATCCCACTACATTACTATCCTACTTAAGTCTTATTCCACTACATTACTATCCTAGAACAGTCTTATTCCACTACATTACTATCCTAGAACAGTCTTATTCCACTACATTACTATCCTACAACAGTCTTATCCCACTACATTACTATCCTACTTAAGTCTTATTCCTCTATATTACTATCCTACAACAGTCTTATTCCACTACATTACTATCCTACAATAGTCTTATCCCACTACATTACTATTCTACTTAAGTCTTATTCCACTACATTACTATTCTACTTAAGTCTTATCCCACTACATTACTATCCTACAACAGTCTTATCCCACTACATTACTATTCTACTTAAGTCTTATCCCACTACATTACTATCCTACTTATGTCTTATCCCACTACATTACTATTCTACTTAAGTCTTATCTCACTACATTACTATCCTACAACAGTCCTATCCCACTACATTACTATTCTGCTTAAGTCTTATCCCACTACATTACTATTCTACTTAAGTCTTATCCCACTACATTACTATCCTACAACAGTCTTATCCCACTACATTACTATTCTACTTAAGTCTTATCCCACTACATTACTATTCTACTTAAGTCTTATCCCACTACTTTACTATCCTACTTAAGTCTTATCCCACTACATTTCTATCCTACAACAGTCTTATCCCACTACATTACTATCCTACAACAGTCTTATCCCACTACATTACTATTCTACTTAAGTCTTATTCCACTACATTACTATCCTACTTAAGTCTTATCCCACTACATTACTATCCTACTTAAGTCTTATCCCACTATATTACTATCCTACAACAGTCTTATCCCACTACATTACTATCCTACTTAAGTCTTATCCCACTACATTACTATCCTACTTAAGTCTTATCCCACTACATTACTATCCTACAACAGTCTTATCCCACTACATTACTATCCTACAACAGTCTTATCCCACTACATTACTATTCTACTTAAGTCTTATCCTACTACATTACTATCCTACTTAAGTCATATCCCACTACATTACTATCCTACTCAAGTCTTATCCCACTACATTACTATTCTACTTAAGTCTTATCCCACTACATTACTATCCTACTTAAGTCTTATCCCACTACATTACTATCCTACAACAGTCTTATCCCACTACATTACTATCCTACTTAAGTCTTATCCCACTACATTACTATCCTACAACAGTCTTATTCCACTACATTACTATCCTACTTAAGTCTTATCCTACTACATTACTATTCTACTTAAGTCTTATCCCACTACATTACTATCCTACAACAGTCTTATCCCACTACATTACTATCCTACTTAAGTCTTATCCCACTACATTACTATTTTACTTAAGTCTTATCCCACTACATTACTATTCTACTTAAGTCTTATTACACTACATTACTATCCTACTTAAGTCTTATCCCACTACATTACTATTCTACTTAAGTCTTATCCCACTACATTACTATTCTACTTAAGTCTTATTCCACTACATGACTATCCTACTTAAGTCTTATCCCACTACATTACTATTCTACTTAAGTCTTATCCCACTACATTACTATCCTACAACAGTCTTATCCCACTACATTACTATTTTACTTAAGTCTTATCCCACTACATTACTATTCTTCTTAAGTCTTATCCCACTACATTACTATCCTACAACAGTCTTATCCCACTACATTACCATTCTACTTAAGTCTTATCCCACTACATTACTATCCTACTTAAGTCTTATACCACTACATTACTATCCTACAACAGTCTTATCCCACTACATTACTATCCTACAACAGTCTTATCCCACTACATTACTATCCTACAACAGTCTTATCCCACTACATTACTATTCTACTTAAGTCTTATTCCACTACATTACTATCCTACAACAGTCTTATCCCACTACATTACTATCCTACAACAGTATTATCCCACTACATTACTATCCTACAACAGTCTTATCCCACTACATTACTATTCTACAACAGTCTTATTCCACTACATTACTATTCTACTTAAGTCTTATCCCACTACATTACTATCCTACAACAGTCTTATCCCACTACATTACTATCCTACAACAGTCTTATCCCACTACATTACTATCCTACAACAGTCTTATCCCACTACATTACCATTCTACTTAAGTCTTATCCCACTACATTACTATCCTACTTAAGTCTTATACCACTACATTACTATCCTACAACAGTCTTATCCCACTACATTACTATCCTACAACAGTCTTATCCCACTACATTACTATTCTACTTAAGTCTTATTCCACTACATTACTATCCTACAACAGTCTTATCCCACTACATTACTATCCTACAACAGTCTTATCCCACTACATTACTATCCTACAACAGTCTTATCCCACTACATTACTATTCTACAACAGTCTTATTCCACTACATTACTATTCTACTTAAGTCTTATTCCACTACATTACTATCCTACAACAGTCTTATCCCACTACATTACTATCCTACAACAGTCTTATCCCACTACATTACTATCCTACAACAGTCTTATCCCACTACATTACTATTCTACTTAAGTCTTATCCCACTACATTACTATTCTACTTAAGTCTTATCCCACTACATTACTATCCCACTACCTAACTATTCTACTTAAGTCTTATCCCACTACATTACTATCCTACAACAGTCTTATCCCACCACATTACTATTCTACTTAAGTCTTATCCCACTACATTACTATTCTACTTAAGTCTTATCCCACTACATTACTATCCTACAACAGTCTTATCCCACCACATTACTATTCTACTTAAGTCTTATCCCACTACATTACTATTCTACTTAAGTCTTATCCCACTACATTACTATCCCACTACATTACTATTCTACTTAAGTCTTATCCCACTACTTTACTATTCTACTTAAGTCTTATCCCACTACATTACTATCCTACAACAGTCTTATCCCACTACATTACTATTCTACTTAAGTCTTATTCCACTACATTACTATTCTACTTAAGTCTTATCCCACTACATTACTATCCTACTTAAGTCTTATCCCACTACATTACTATCCTACAACAGTCTTATCCCACTACATTACTATCCTACAACAGTCTTATCCCACTACATTACTATTCTACTTAAGTCTTATTCCACTACATTACTATTCTACTTAAGTCTTATCCCACTACATTACTATCCTACTTAAGTCTTATCCCACTACATTACTATTCTACTTAAGTCTTATCCCACTACATTACTATCCTACTTAAGTCTTATCCCACTACATTACTATTCTACTTAAGTCTTATCCCACTACATTACTATCCTACAACAGTCTTATCCCACTACATTACTATTCTACTTAAGTCTTATCCCACTACATTAATGTCCTACAACAGTCTTATCCCACTGCATTACTATTCTACAACAGTCTTATCCCACTACATTACTATCCTACAACAGTCTTATCCCACTACATTACTATCCTACTTAAGTCTTATCCCACTACATTACTATCCTACAACAGTCTTATCCCACTACATTACTATTCTACTTAAGTCTTATCCCACTACATTACTATCCTACAACAGTCTTATCCCACTACATTACTATTCTACAACAGTCTTATCCCACTACATTACTATCCTACAACAGTCTTATCCCACTACATTACTATCCTACAACAGTCTTATCCCACTACATTACTATCCTACCACAGTCTTATCCCACTACATTACTATTCTACAACAGTCTTATCCCACTACATTACTATCCTACAACAGTCTTATTCCACTACATTACTATTCTACTTAAGTCTTATCCCACTACATTACTATTCTACAACAGTCTTATCCCACTACATTACTATTCTACAACAGTCTTATCCCACTACATTACTATCCTACAACAGTCTTATCCCACTACATTACTATCCTACAACAGTCTTATCCCACTACATTACTATCCTACCACAGTCTTATCCCACTACATTACTATTCTACAACAGTCTTATTCCACTACATTACTATCCTACAACAGTCTTATCCCACTACATTACTATCCTACAACAGTCTTATCCCACTACATTACTATCCTACAACAGTCTTATCCCACTACATTACTATCCTACTTAAGTCTTATTCCACTACATTACTATCCTAGAACAGTCTTATTCCACTACATTACTATCCTACTTAAGTCTTATCCCACTACATTACTATCCTACTTAAGTCTTATTCCTCTATATTACTATCCTACAACAGTCTTATTCCACTACATTACTATCCTACAATAGTCTTATCCCACTACATTACTATTCTACTTAAGTCTTATTCCACTACATTACTATTCTACTTAAGTCTTATCCCACTACATTACTATCCTACAACAGTCTTATCCCACTACATTACTATTCTACTTAAGTCTTATCCCACTACATTACTATCCTACTTATGTCTTATCCCACTACATTACTATTCTACTTAAGTCTTATCTCACTACATTACTATCCTACAACAGTCTTATCCCACTACATTACTATTCTACTTAAGTCTTATCCCACTACATTACTATTCTACTTAAGTCTTATCCCACTACATTACTATCCTACAACAGTCTTATCCCACTACATTACTATTCTACTTAAGTCTTATCCCACTACATTACTATCCTACTTATGTCTTATCCCACTACATTACTATTCTACTTAAGTCTTATCTCACTACATTACTATCCTACAACAGTCCTATCCCACTACATTACTATTCTGCTTAAGTCTTATCCCACTACATTACTATTCTACTTAAGTCTTATCCCACTACATTACTATCCTACAACAGTCTTATCCCACTACATTACTACTCTACTTAAGTCTTATCCCACTACATTACTATTCTACTTAAGTCTTATCCCACTACTTTACTATCCTACTTAAGTCTTATCCCACTACATTACTATCCTACAACAGTCTTATCCCACTACATTACTATCCTACAACAGTCTTATCCCACTACATTACTATTCTACTTAAGTCTTATTCCACTACATTACTATCCTACTTAAGTCTTATCCCACTACATTACTATCCTACTTAAGTCTTATCCCACTATATTACTATCCTACAACAGTCTTATCCCACTACATTACTATCCTACTTAAGTCTTATCCCACTACATTACTATCCTACTTAAGTCTTATCCCACTACATTACTATCCTACAACAGTCTTATCCCACTACATTACTATCCTACAACAGTCTTATCCCACTACATTACTATTCTACTTAAGTCTTATCCTACTACATTACTATCCTACTTAAGTCATATCCCACTACATTACTATCCTACTCAAGTCTTATCCCACTACATTACTATTCTACTTAAGTCTTATCCCACTACATTACTATCCTACTTAAGTCTTATCCCACTACATTACTATCCTACAACAGTCTTATCCCACTACATTACTATCCTACTTAAGTCTTATCCCACTACATTACTATCCTACAACAGTCTTATTCCACTACATTACTATCCGACTTAAGTCTTATCCTACTACATTACTATTCTACTTAAGTCTTATCCCACTACATTACTATCCTACAACAGTCTTATCCCACTACATTACTATCCTACTTAAGTCTTATCCCACTACATTACTATTTTACTTAAGTCTTATCCCACTACATTACTATTCTACTTAAGTCTTATTACACTACATTACTATCCTACTTAAGTCTTATCCCACTACATTACTATTCTACTTAAGTCTTATCCCACTACATTACTATTCTACTTAAGTCTTATTCCACTACATGACTATCCTACTTAAGTCTTATCCCACTACATTACTATTCTACTTAAGTCTTATCCCACTACATTACTATCCTACAACAGTCTTATCCCACTACATTACTATCCTACAACAGTCTTATCCCACTACATTACTATCCTACAACAGTCTTATCCCACTACATTACTATCCTACCACAGTCTTATCCCACTACATTACTATTCTACAACAGTCTTATCCCACTACATTACTATCCTACAACAGTCTTATTCCACTACATTACTATTCTACTTAAGTCTTATCCCACTACATTACTATCCTACAACAGTCTTATCCCACTACATTACTATCCTACAACAGTCTTATCCCACTACATTACTATCCTACAACAGTCTTATCCCACTACGTTACTATCCTACAACAGTCTTATCCCACTACATTACTATCCTACTTAAGTCTTATTCCACTACATTACTATCCTAGAACAGTCTTATTCCACTACATTACTATCCTACAACAGTCTTATCCCACTACATTACTATCCTACAACAGTCTTATCCCACTACGTTACTATCCTACAACAGTCTTATCCCACTACATTACTATCCTACTTAAGTCTTATCCCACTACATTACTATCCTACTTAAGTCTTATTCCTCTACATTACTATCCTACAACAGTCTTATCCCACTACCTTACTATCCTACAATAGTCTTATCCCACTACATTACTATCCTACAACAGTCTTATCCCACTACATTACTATCCTACAACAGTCTTATCCCACTACATTACTATTCTACTTAAGTCTTTACCCACTACATTACTATCCTACAACAGTCTTATTCCACTACATTACTATCCTACAATAGTCTTATCCCACTACATTACTATTCTACTTAAGTCTTATTCCACTACATTACTATTCTACTTAAGTCTTATCTCACTACATTACTATTCTACTTAAGTCTTATCCCACTACATTACTATCCTACAACAGTCTTATCCCACTACCTTACTATCCTACAATAGTCTTATCCCACTACATTACTATCCTACAACAGTCTTATCCCACTACATTACTATCCTACAACAGTCTTATCCCACTACATTACTATTCTACTTAAGTCTTTACCCACTACATTACTATCCTACAACAGTCTTATCCCACTACATTACTATCCTACAACAGTCTTATCCCACTACATTACTATCCTACAACAGTCTTATCCCACTACATTACTATTCTACAACAGTCTTATCCCACTACATTACTATCCTACAACAGTCTTATTCCACTACATTACTATTCTACTTAAGTCTTATCCCACTACATTACTATCCTACAACAGTCTTATCCCACTACATTACTATCCTACAACAGTCTTATCCCACTACATTACTATCCTACAACTGTCTTATCCCACTACATTACTATCCTACAACAGTCTTATCCCACTACATTACTATCCTACTTAAGTCTTATTCCACTACATTACTATCCTAGAACAGTCTTATTCCACTACATTACTATCCTAGAACAGTCTTATTCCACTACATTACTATCCTACAACAGTCTTATCCCACTACATTACTATCCTACTTAAGTCTTATTCCTCTATATTACTATCCTACAACAGTCTTATTCCACTACATTACTATCCTACAATAGTCTTATCCCACTACATTACTATTCTACTTAAGTCTTATTCCACTACATTACTATTCTACTTAAGTCTTATCCCACTACATTACTATCCTACAACAGTCTTATCCCACTACATTACTATTCTACTTAAGTCTTATCCCACTACATTACTATCCTACTTATGTCTTATCCCACTACATTACTATTCTACTTAAGTCTTATCTCACTACATTACTATCCTACAATAGTCCTATCCCACTACATTACTATTCTGCTTAAGTCTTATCCCACTACATTACTATTCTACTTAAGTCTTATCCCACTACATTACTATCCTACAACAGTCTTATCCCACTACATTACTATTCTACTTAAGTCTTATCCCACTACATTACTATTCTACTTAAGTCTTATCCCACTACTTTACTATCCTACTTAAGTCTTATCCCACTACATTACTATCCTACAACAGTCTTATCCCACTACATTACTATCCTACAACAGTCTTATCCCACTACATTACTATTCTACTTAAGTCTTATTCCACTACATTACTATCCTACTTAAGTCTTATCCCACTACATTACTATCCTACTTAAGTCTTATCCCACTACATTACTATCCTACAACAGTCTTATCCCACTACATTACTATCCTACAACAGTCTTATCCCACTACATTACTATTCTACTTAAGTCTTATCCTACTACATTACTATCCTACTTAAGTCATATCCCACTACATTACTATCCTACTCAAGTCTTATCCCACTACATTACTATTCTACTTAAGTCTTATCCCACTACATTACTATCCTACTTAAGTCTTATCCCACTACATTACTATCCTACAACAGTCTTATCCCACTACATTACTATCCTACTTAAGTCTTATCCCACTACATTACTATCCTACAACAGTCTTATTCCACTACATTACTATCCTACTTAAGTCTTATCCTACTACATTACTATTCTACTTAAGTCTTATCCCACTACATTACTATCCTACAACAGTCTTATCCCACTACATTACTATCCTACTTAAGTCTTATCCCACTACATTACTATTTTACTTAAGTCTTATCCCACTACATTACTATTCTACTTAAGTCTTATTACACTACATTACTATCCTACTTAAGTCTTATCCCACTACATTACTATTCTACTTAAGTCTTATCCCACTACATTACTATTCTACTTAAGTCTTATTCCACTACATGACTATCCTACTTAAGTCTTATCCCACTACATTACTATTCTACTTAAGTCTTATCCCACTACATTACTATCCTACAACAGTCTTATCCCACTACATTACTATTCTACTTAAGTCTTATCCCACTACATTACTATTCTTCTTAAGTCTTATCCCACTACATTACTATCCTACAACAGTCTTATCCCACTACATTACCATTCTACTTAAGTCTTATCCCACTACATTACTATCCTACTTAAGTCTTATACCACTACATTACTATCCTACAACAGTCTTATCCCACTACATTACTATCCTACAACAGTCTTATCCCACTACATTACTATCCTACAACAGTCTTATCCCACTACATTACTATTCTACTTAAGTCTTATTCCACTACATTACTATCCTACAACAGTCTTATCCCACTACATTACTATCCTACAACAGTATTATCCCACTACATTACTATCCTACAACAGTCTTATCCCACTACATTACTATTCTACAACAGTCTTATTCCACTACATTACTATTCTACTTAAGTCTTATCCCACTACATTACTATCCTACAACAGTCTTATCCCACTACATTACTATCCTACAACAGTCTTATCCCACTACATTACTATCCTACAACAGTCTTATCCCACTACATTACCATTCTACTTAAGTCTTATCCCACTACATTACTATCCTACTTAAGTCTTATACCACTACATTACTATCCTACAACAGTCTTATCCCACTACATTACTATCCTACAACAGTCTTATCCCACTACATTACTATTCTACTTAAGTCTTATTCCACTACATTACTATCCTACAACAGTCTTATCCCACTACATTACTATCCTACAACAGTCTTATCCCACTACATTACTATCCTACAACAGTCTTATCCCACTACATTACTATTCTACAACAGTCTTATTCCACTACATTACTATTCTACTTAAGTCTTATTCCACTACATTACTATCCTACAACAGTCTTATCCCACTACATTACTATCCTACAACAGTCTTATCCCACTACATTACTATCCTACAACAGTCTTATCCCACTACATTACTATTCTACTTAAGTCTTATCCCACTACATTACTATTCTACTTAAGTCTTATCCCACTACATTACTATCCCACTACCTAACTATTCTACTTAAGTCTTATCCCACTACATTACTATCCTACAACAGTCTTATCCCACCACATTACTATTCTACTTAAGTCTTATCCCACTACATTACTATTCTACTTAAGTCTTATCCCACTACATTACTATCCTACAACAGTCTTATCCCACCACATTACTATTCTACTTAAGTCTTATCCCACTACATTACTATTCTACTTAAGTCTTATCCCACTACATTACTATCCCACTACATTACTATTCTACTTAAGTCTTATCCCACTACTTTACTATTCTACTTAAGTCTTATCCCACTACATTACTATCCTACAACAGTCTTATCCCACTACATTACTATTCTACTTAAGTCTTATTCCACTACATTACTATTCTACTTAAGTCTTATCCCACTACATTACTATCCTACTTAAGTCTTATCCCACTACATTACTATCCTACAACAGTCTTATCCCACTACATTACTATCCTACAACAGTCTTATCCCACTACATTACTATCCTACTTAAGTCTTATCCCACTACATTACTATCCTACAACAGTCTTATTCCACTACATTACTATCCTACTTAAGTCTTATCCTACTACATTACTATTCTACTTAAGTCTTATCCCACTACATTACTATCCTACAACAGTCTTATCCCACTACATTACTATCCTACTTAAGTCTTATCCCACTACATTACTATTTTACTTAAGTCTTATCCCACTACATTACTATTCTACTTAAGTCTTATTACACTACATTACTATCCTACTTAAGTCTTATCCCACTACATTACTATTCTACTTAAGTCTTATCCCACTACATTACTATTCTACTTAAGTCTTATTCCACTACATGACTATCCTACTTAAGTCTTATCCCACTACATTACTATTCTACTTAAGTCTTATCCCACTACATTACTATCCTACAACAGTCTTATCCCACTACATTACTATCCTACAACAGTCTTATCCCACTACATTACTATCCTACAACAGTCTTATCCCACTACATTACTATCCTACCACAGTCTTATCCCACTACATTACTATTCTACAACAGTCTTATCCCACTACATTACTATCCTACAACAGTCTTATTCCACTACATTACTATTCTACTTAAGTCTTATCCCACTACATTACTATCCTACAACAGTCTTATCCCACTACATTACTATCCTACAACAGTCTTATCCCACTACATTACTATCCTACAACAGTCTTATCCCACTACGTTACTATCCTACAACAGTCTTATCCCACTACATTACTATCCTACTTAAGTCTTATTCCACTACATTACTATCCTAGAACAGTCTTATTCCACTACATTACTATCCTACAACAGTCTTATCCCACTACATTACTATCCTACAACAGTCTTATCCCACTACGTTACTATCCTACAACAGTCTTATCCCACTACATTACTATCCTACTTAAGTCTTATCCCACTACATTACTATCCTACTTAAGTCTTATTCCTCTACATTACTATCCTACAACAGTCTTATCCCACTACCTTACTATCCTACAATAGTCTTATCCCACTACATTACTATCCTACAACAGTCTTATCCCACTACATTACTATCCTACAATAGTCTTATCCCACTACATTACTATCCTACAACAGTCTTATCCCACTACATTACTATCCTACAACAGTCTTATCCCACTACATTACTATTCTACTTAAGTCTTTACCCACTACATTACTATCCTACAACAGTCTTATTCCACTACATTACTATCCTACAATAGTCTTATCCCACTACATTACTATTCTACTTAAGTCTTATTCCACTACATTACTATTCTACTTAAGTCTTATCTCACTACATTACTATTCTACTTAAGTCTTATCCCACTACATTACTATCCTACAACAGTCTTATCCCACTACCTTACTATCCTACAATAGTCTTATCCCACTACATTACTATCCTACAACAGTCTTATCCCACTACATTACTATCCTACAACAGTCTTATCCCACTACATTACTATTCTACTTAAGTCTTTACCCACTACATTACTATCCTACAACAGTCTTATCCCACTACATTACTATCCTACAACAGTCTTATCCCACTACATTACTATCCTACAACAGTCTTATCCCACTACATTACTATTCTACTTAAGTCTTTACCCACTACATTACTATCCTACAACAGTCTTATTCCACTACATTACTATCCTACAATAGTCTTATCCCACTACATTACTATTCTACTTAAGTCTTATTCCACTACATTACTATTCTACTTAAGTCTTATCTCACTACATTACTATTCTACTTAAGTCTTATCCCACTACATTACTATCCTACAACAGTCTTATCCCACTACCTTACTATCCTACAATAGTCTTATCCCACTACATTACTATCCTACAACAGTCTTATCCCACTACATTACTATCCTACAACAGTCTTATCCCACTACATTACTATTCTACTTAAGTCTTTACCCACTACATTACTATCCTACAACAGTCTTATCCCACTACATTACTATCCTACAACAGTCTTATCCCACTACATTACTATCCTACAACAGTCTTATCCCACTACATTACTATTCTACAACAGTCTTATCCCACTACATTACTATCCTACAACAGTCTTATTCCACTACATTACTATTCTACTTAAGTCTTATCCCACTACATTACTATCCTACAACAGTCTTATCCCACTACATTACTATCCTACAACAGTCTTATCCCACTACATTACTATCCTACAACTGTCTTATCCCACTACATTACTATCCTACAACAGTCTTATCCCACTACATTACTATCCTACTTAAGTCTTATTCCACTACATTACTATCCTAGAACAGTCTTATTCCACTACATTACTATCCTAGAACAGTCTTATTCCACTACATTACTATCCTACAACAGTCTTATCCCACTACATTACTATCCTACTTAAGTCTTATTCCTCTATATTACTATCCTACAACAGTCTTATTCCACTACATTACTATCCTACAATAGTCTTATCCCACTACATTACTATTCTACTTAAGTCTTATTCCACTACATTACTATTCTACTTAAGTCTTATCCCACTACATTACTATCCTACAACAGTCTTATCCCACTACATTACTATTCTACTTAAGTCTTATCCCACTACATTACTATCCTACTTATGTCTTATCCCACTACATTACTATTCTACTTAAGTCTTATCTCACTACATTACTATCCTACAACAGTCCTATCCCACTACATTACTATTCTGCTTAAGTCTTATCCCACTACATTACTATTCTACTTAAGTCTTATCCCACTACATTACTATCCTACAACAGTCTTATCCCACTACATTACTATTCTACTTAAGTCTTATCCCACTACATTACTATTCTACTTAAGTCTTATCCCACTACTTTACTATCCTACTTAAGTCTTATCCCACTACATTTCTATCCTACAACAGTCTTATCCCACTACATTACTATCCTACAACAGTCTTATCCCACTACATTACTATTCTACTTAAGTCTTATTCCACTACATTACTATCCTACTTAAGTCTTATCCCACTACATTACTATCCTACTTAAGTCTTATCCCACTATATTACTATCCTACAACAGTCTTATCCCACTACATTACTATCCTACTTAAGTCTTATCCCACTACATTACTATCCTACTTAAGTCTTATCCCACTACATTACTATCCTACAACAGTCTTATCCCACTACATTACTATCCTACAACAGTCTTATCCCACTACATTACTATTCTACTTAAGTCTTATCCTACTACATTACTATCCTACTTAAGTCATATCCCACTACATTACTATCCTACTCAAGTCTTATCCCACTACATTACTATTCTACTTAAGTCTTATCCCACTACATTACTATCCTACTTAAGTCTTATCCCACTACATTACTATCCTACAACAGTCTTATCCCACTACATTACTATCCTACTTAAGTCTTATCCCACTACATTACTATCCTACAACAGTCTTATTCCACTACATTACTATCCTACTTAAGTCTTATCCTACTACATTACTATTCTACTTAAGTCTTATCCCACTACATTACTATCCTACAACAGTCTTATCCCACTACATTACTATCCTACTTAAGTCTTATCCCACTACATTACTATTTTACTTAAGTCTTATCCCACTACATTACTATTCTACTTAAGTCTTATTACACTACATTACTATCCTACTTAAGTCTTATCCCACTACATTACTATTCTACTTAAGTCTTATCCCACTACATTACTATTCTACTTAAGTCTTATTCCACTACATGACTATCCTACTTAAGTCTTATCCCACTACATTACTATTCTACTTAAGTCTTATCCCACTACATTACTATCCTACAACAGTCTTATCCCACTACATTACTATTTTACTTAAGTCTTATCCCACTACATTACTATTCTTCTTAAGTCTTATCCCACTACATTACTATCCTACAACAGTCTTATCCCACTACATTACCATTCTACTTAAGTCTTATCCCACTACATTACTATCCTACTTAAGTCTTATACCACTACATTACTATCCTACAACAGTCTTATCCCACTACATTACTATCCTACAACAGTCTTATCCCACTACATTACTATCCTACAACAGTCTTATCCCACTACATTACTATTCTACTTAAGTCTTATTCCACTACATTACTATCCTACAACAGTCTTATCCCACTACATTACTATCCTACAACAGTATTATCCCACTACATTACTATCCTACAACAGTCTTATCCCACTACATTACTATTCTACAACAGTCTTATTCCACTACATTACTATTCTACTTAAGTCTTATCCCACTACATTACTATCCTACAACAGTCTTATCCCACTACATTACTATCCTACAACAGTCTTATCCCACTACATTACTATCCTACAACAGTCTTATCCCACTACATTACCATTCTACTTAAGTCTTATCCCACTACATTACTATCCTACTTAAGTCTTATACCACTACATTACTATCCTACAACAGTCTTATCCCACTACATTACTATCCTACAACAGTCTTATCCCACTACATTACTATTCTACTTAAGTCTTATTCCACTACATTACTATCCTACAACAGTCTTATCCCACTACATTACTATCCTACAACAGTCTTATCCCACTACATTACTATCCTACAACAGTCTTATCCCACTACATTACTATTCTACAACAGTCTTATTCCACTACATTACTATTCTACTTAAGTCTTATTCCACTACATTACTATCCTACAACAGTCTTATCCCACTACATTACTATCCTACAACAGTCTTATCCCACTACATTACTATCCTACAACAGTCTTATCCCACTACATTACTATTCTACTTAAGTCTTATCCCACTACATTACTATTCTACTTAAGTCTTATCCCACTACATTACTATCCCACTACCTAACTATTCTACTTAAGTCTTATCCCACTACATTACTATCCTACAACAGTCTTATCCCACCACATTACTATTCTACTTAAGTCTTATCCCACTACATTACTATTCTACTTAAGTCTTATCCCACTACATTACTATCCTACAACAGTCTTATCCCACCACATTACTATTCTACTTAAGTCTTATCCCACTACATTACTATTCTACTTAAGTCTTATCCCACTACATTACTATCCCACTACATTACTATTCTACTTAAGTCTTATCCCACTACTTTACTATTCTACTTAAGTCTTATCCCACTACATTACTATCCTACAACAGTCTTATCCCACTACATTACTATTCTACTTAAGTCTTATTCCACTACATTACTATTCTACTTAAGTCTTATCCCACTACATTACTATCCTACTTAAGTCTTATCCCACTACATTACTATCCTACAACAGTCTTATCCCACTACATTACTATCCTACAACAGTCTTATCCCACTACATTACTATTCTACTTAAGTCTTATTCCACTACATTACTATTCTACTTAAGTCTTATCCCACTACATTACTATCCTACTTAAGTCTTATCCCACTACATTACTATTCTACTTAAGTCTTATCCCACTACATTACTATCCTACTTAAGTCTTATCCCACTACATTACTATTCTACTTAAGTCTTATCCCACTACATTACTATCCTACAACAGTCTTATCCCACTACATTACTATTCTACTTAAGTCTTATCCCACTACATTAATGTCCTACAACAGTCTTATCCCACTGCATTACTATTCTACAACAGTCTTATCCCACTACATTACTATCCTACAACAGTCTTATCCCACTACATTACTATCCTACTTAAGTCTTATCCCACTACATTACTATCCTACAACAGTCTTATCCCACTACATTACTATTCTACTTAAGTCTTATCCCACTACATTACTATCCTACAACAGTCTTATCCCACTACATTACTATTCTACAACAGTCTTATCCCACTACATTACTATCCTACAACAGTCTTATCCCACTACATTACTATCCTACAACAGTCTTATCCCACTACATTACTATCCTACCACAGTCTTATCCCACTACATTACTATTCTACAACAGTCTTATCCCACTACATTACTATCCTACAACAGTCTTATTCCACTACATTACTATTCTACTTAAGTCTTATCCCACTACATTACTATTCTACAACAGTCTTATCCCACTACATTACTATTCTACAACAGTCTTATCCCACTACATTACTATCCTACAACAGTCTTATCCCACTACATTACTATCCTACAACAGTCTTATCCCACTACATTACTATCCTACCACAGTCTTATCCCACTACATTACTATTCTACAACAGTCTTATTCCACTACATTACTATCCTACAACAGTCTTATCCCACTACATTACTATCCTACAACAGTCTTATCCCACTACATTACTATCCTACAACAGTCTTATCCCACTACATTACTATCCTACTTAAGTCTTATTCCACTACATTACTATCCTAGAACAGTCTTATTCCACTACATTACTATCCTACTTAAGTCTTATCCCACTACATTACTATCCTACTTAAGTCTTATTCCTCTATATTACTATCCTACAACAGTCTTATTCCACTACATTACTATCCTACAATAGTCTTATCCCACTACATTACTATTCTACTTAAGTCTTATTCCACTACATTACTATTCTACTTAAGTCTTATCCCACTACATTACTATCCTACAACAGTCTTATCCCACTACATTACTATTCTACTTAAGTCTTATCCCACTACATTACTATCCTACTTATGTCTTATCCCACTACATTACTATTCTACTTAAGTCTTATCTCACTACATTACTATCCTACAACAGTCTTATCCCACTACATTACTATTCTACTTAAGTCTTATCCCACTACATTACTATTCTACTTAAGTCTTATCCCACTACATTACTATCCTACAACAGTCTTATCCCACTACATTACTATTCTACTTAAGTCTTATCCCACTACATTACTATCCTACTTATGTCTTATCCCACTACATTACTATTCTACTTAAGTCTTATCTCACTACATTACTATCCTACAACAGTCCTATCCCACTACATTACTATTCTGCTTAAGTCTTATCCCACTACATTACTATTCTACTTAAGTCTTATCCCACTACATTACTATCCTACAACAGTCTTATCCCACTACATTACTACTCTACTTAAGTCTTATCCCACTACATTACTATTCTACTTAAGTCTTATCCCACTACTTTACTATCCTACTTAAGTCTTATCCCACTACATTACTATCCTACAACAGTCTTATCCCACTACATTACTATCCTACAACAGTCTTATCCCACTACATTACTATTCTACTTAAGTCTTATTCCACTACATTACTATCCTACTTAAGTCTTATCCCACTACATTACTATCCTACTTAAGTCTTATCCCACTATATTACTATCCTACAACAGTCTTATCCCACTACATTACTATCCTACTTAAGTCTTATCCCACTACATTACTATCCTACTTAAGTCTTATCCCACTACATTACTATCCTACAACAGTCTTATCCCACTACATTACTATCCTACAACAGTCTTATCCCACTACATTACTATTCTACTTAAGTCTTATCCTACTACATTACTATCCTACTTAAGTCATATCCCACTACATTACTATCCTACTCAAGTCTTATCCCACTACATTACTATTCTACTTAAGTCTTATCCCACTACATTACTATCCTACTTAAGTCTTATCCCACTACATTACTATCCTACAACAGTCTTATCCCACTACATTACTATCCTACTTAAGTCTTATCCCACTACATTACTATCCTACAACAGTCTTATTCCACTACATTACTATCCGACTTAAGTCTTATCCTACTACATTACTATTCTACTTAAGTCTTATCCCACTACATTACTATCCTACAACAGTCTTATCCCACTACATTACTATCCTACTTAAGTCTTATCCCACTACATTACTATTTTACTTAAGTCTTATCCCACTACATTACTATTCTACTTAAGTCTTATTACACTACATTACTATCCTACTTAAGTCTTATCCCACTACATTACTATTCTACTTAAGTCTTATCCCACTACATTACTATTCTACTTAAGTCTTATTCCACTACATGACTATCCTACTTAAGTCTTATCCCACTACATTACTATTCTACTTAAGTCTTATCCCACTACATTACTATCCTACAACAGTCTTATCCCACTACATTACTATCCTACAACAGTCTTATCCCACTACATTACTATCCTACAACAGTCTTATCCCACTACATTACTATCCTACCACAGTCTTATCCCACTACATTACTATTCTACAACAGTCTTATCCCACTACATTACTATCCTACAACAGTCTTATTCCACTACATTACTATTCTACTTAAGTCTTATCCCACTACATTACTATCCTACAACAGTCTTATCCCACTACATTACTATCCTACAACAGTCTTATCCCACTACATTACTATCCTACAACAGTCTTATCCCACTACGTTACTATCCTACAACAGTCTTATCCCACTACATTACTATCCTACTTAAGTCTTATTCCACTACATTACTATCCTAGAACAGTCTTATTCCACTACATTACTATCCTACAACAGTCTTATCCCACTACATTACTATCCTACAACAGTCTTATCCCACTACGTTACTATCCTACAACAGTCTTATCCCACTACATTACTATCCTACTTAAGTCTTATCCCACTACATTACTATCCTACTTAAGTCTTATTCCTCTACATTACTATCCTACAACAGTCTTATCCCACTACCTTACTATCCTACAATAGTCTTATCCCACTACATTACTATCCTACAACAGTCTTATCCCACTACATTACTATCCTACAACAGTCTTATCCCACTACATTACTATTCTACTTAAGTCTTTACCCACTACATTACTATCCTACAACAGTCCTTATTCCACTACATTACTATCCTACAATAGTCTTATCCCACTACATTACTATTCTACTTAAGTCTTATTCCACTACATTACTATTCTACTTAAGTCTTATCTCACTACATTACTATTCTACTTAAGTCTTATCCCACTACATTACTATCCTACAACAGTCTTATCCCACTACCTTACTATCCTACAATAGTCTTATCCCACTACATTACTATCCTACAACAGTCTTATCCCACTACATTACTATCCTACAACAGTCTTATCCCACTACATTACTATTCTACTTAAGTCTTTACCCACTACATTACTATCCTACAACAGTCTTATCCCACTACATTACTATCCTACAACAGTCTTATCCCACTACATTACTATCCTACAACAGTCTTATCCCACTACATTACTATTCTACAACAGTCTTATCCCACTACATTACTATCCTACAACAGTCTTATTCCACTACATTACTATTCTACTTAAGTCTTATCCCACTACATTACTATCCTACAACAGTCTTATCCCACTACATTACTATCCTACAACAGTCTTATCCCACTACATTACTATCCTACAACTGTCTTATCCCACTACATTACTATCCTACAACAGTCTTATCCCACTACATTACTATCCTACTTAAGTCTTATTCCACTACATTACTATCCTAGAACAGTCTTATTCCACTACATTACTATCCTAGAACAGTCTTATTCCACTACATTACTATCCTACAACAGTCTTATCCCACTACATTACTATCCTACTTAAGTCTTATTCCTCTATATTACTATCCTACAACAGTCTTATTCCACTACATTACTATCCTACAATAGTCTTATCCCACTACATTACTATTCTACTTAAGTCTTATTCCACTACATTACTATTCTACTTAAGTCTTATCCCACTACATTACTATCCTACAACAGTCTTATCCCACTACATTACTATTCTACTTAAGTCTTATCCCACTACATTACTATCCTACTTATGTCTTATCCCACTACATTACTATTCTACTTAAGTCTTATCTCACTACATTACTATCCTACAATAGTCCTATCCCACTACATTACTATTCTGCTTAAGTCTTATCCCACTACATTACTATTCTACTTAAGTCTTATCCCACTACATTACTATCCTACAACAGTCTTATCCCACTACATTACTATTCTACTTAAGTCTTATCCCACTACATTACTATTCTACTTAAGTCTTATCCCACTACTTTACTATCCTACTTAAGTCTTATCCCACTACATTACTATCCTACAACAGTCTTATCCCACTACATTACTATCCTACAACAGTCTTATCCCACTACATTACTATTCTACTTAAGTCTTATTCCACTACATTACTATCCTACTTAAGTCTTATCCCACTACATTACTATCCTACTTAAGTCTTATCCCACTATATTACTATCCTACAACAGTCTTATCCCACTACATTACTATCCTACTTAAGTCTTATCCCACTACATTACTATCCTACTTAAGTCTTATCCCACTACATTACTATCCTACAACAGTCTTATCCCACTACATTACTATCCTACAACAGTCTTATCCCACTACATTACTATTCTACTTAAGTCTTATCCTACTACATTACTATCCTACTTAAGTCATATCCCACTACATTACTATCCTACTCAAGTCTTATCCCACTACATTACTATTCTACTTAAGTCTTATCCCACTACATTACTATCCTACTTAAGTCTTATCCCACTACATTACTATCCTACAACAGTCTTATCCCACTACATTACTATCCTACTTAAGTCTTATCCCACTACATTACTATCCTACAACAGTCTTATTCCACTACATTACTATCCTACTTAAGTCTTATCCTACTACATTACTATTCTACTTAAGTCTTATCCCACTACATTACTATCCTACAACAGTCTTATCCCACTACATTACTATCCTACTTAAGTCTTATCCCACTACATTACTATTTTACTTAAGTCTTATCCCACTACATTACTATTCTACTTAAGTCTTATTACACTACATTACTATCCTACTTAAGTCTTATCCCACTACATTACTATTCTACTTAAGTCTTATCCCACTACATTACTATTCTACTTAAGTCTTATTCCACTACATGACTATCCTACTTAAGTCTTATCCCACTACATTACTATTCTACTTAAGTCTTATCCCACTACATTACTATCCTACAACAGTCTTATCCCACTACATTACTATTCTACTTAAGTCTTATCCCACTACATTACTATTCTTCTTAAGTCTTATCCCACTACATTACTATCCTACAACAGTCTTATCCCACTACATTACCATTCTACTTAAGTCTTATCCCACTACATTACTATCCTACTTAAGTCTTATACCACTACATTACTATCCTACAACAGTCTTATCCCACTACATTACTATCCTACAACAGTCTTATCCCACTACATTACTATCCTACAACAGTCTTATCCCACTACATTACTATTCTACTTAAGTCTTATTCCACTACATTACTATCCTACAACAGTCTTATCCCACTACATTACTATCCTACAACAGTATTATCCCACTACATTACTATCCTACAACAGTCTTATCCCACTACATTACTATTCTACAACAGTCTTATTCCACTACATTACTATTCTACTTAAGTCTTATCCCACTACATTACTATCCTACAACAGTCTTATCCCACTACATTACTATCCTACAACAGTCTTATCCCACTACATTACTATCCTACAACAGTCTTATCCCACTACATTACCATTCTACTTAAGTCTTATCCCACTACATTACTATCCTACTTAAGTCTTATACCACTACATTACTATCCTACAACAGTCTTATCCCACTACATTACTATCCTACAACAGTCTTATCCCACTACATTACTATTCTACTTAAGTCTTATTCCACTACATTACTATCCTACAACAGTCTTATCCCACTACATTACTATCCTACAACAGTCTTATCCCACTACATTACTATCCTACAACAGTCTTATCCCACTACATTACTATTCTACAACAGTCTTATTCCACTACATTACTATTCTACTTAAGTCTTATTCCACTACATTACTATCCTACAACAGTCTTATCCCACTACATTACTATCCTACAACAGTCTTATCCCACTACATTACTATCCTACAACAGTCTTATCCCACTACATTACTATTCTACTTAAGTCTTATCCCACTACATTACTATTCTACTTAAGTCTTATCCCACTACATTACTATCCCACTACCTAACTATTCTACTTAAGTCTTATCCCACTACATTACTATCCTACAACAGTCTTATCCCACCACATTACTATTCTACTTAAGTCTTATCCCACTACATTACTATTCTACTTAAGTCTTATCCCACTACATTACTATCCTACAACAGTCTTATCCCACCACATTACTATTCTACTTAAGTCTTATCCCACTACATTACTATTCTACTTAAGTCTTATCCCACTACATTACTATCCCACTACATTACTATTCTACTTAAGTCTTATCCCACTACTTTACTATTCTACTTAAGTCTTATCCCACTACATTACTATCCTACAACAGTCTTATCCCACTACATTACTATTCTACTTAAGTCTTATTCCACTACATTACTATTCTACTTAAGTCTTATCCCACTACATTACTATCCTACTTAAGTCTTATCCCACTACATTACTATCCTACAACAGTCTTATCCCACTACATTACTATCCTACAACAGTCTTATCCCACTACATTACTATTCTACTTAAGTCTTATTCCACTACATTACTATTCTACTTAAGTCTTATCCCACTACATTACTATCCTACTTAAGTCTTATCCCACTACATTACTATTCTACTTAAGTCTTATCCCACTACATTACTATCCTACTTAAGTCTTATCCCACTACATTACTATTCTACTTAAGTCTTATCCCACTACATTACTATCCTACAACAGTCTTATCCCACTACATTACTATTCTACTTAAGTCTTATCCCACTACATTAATGTCCTACAACAGTCTTATCCCACTGCATTACTATTCTACAACAGTCTTATCCCACTACATTACTATCCTACAACAGTCTTATCCCACTACATTACTATCCTACTTAAGTCTTATCCCACTACATTACTATCCTACAACAGTCTTATCCCACTACATTACTATTCTACTTAAGTCTTATCCCACTACATTACTATCCTACAACAGTCTTATCCCACTACATTACTATTCTACAACAGTCTTATCCCACTACATTACTATCCTACAACAGTCTTATCCCACTACATTACTATCCTACAACAGTCTTATCCCACTACATTACTATCCTACCACAGTCTTATCCCACTACATTACTATTCTACAACAGTCTTATCCCACTACATTACTATCCTACAACAGTCTTATTCCACTACATTACTATTCTACTTAAGTCTTATCCCACTACATTACTATTCTACAACAGTCTTATCCCACTACATTACTATTCTACAACAGTCTTATCCCACTACATTACTATCCTACAACAGTCTTATCCCACTACATTACTATCCTACAACAGTCTTATCCCACTACATTACTATCCTACCACAGTCTTATCCCACTACATTACTATTCTACAACAGTCTTATTCCACTACATTACTATCCTACAACAGTCTTATCCCTCTACATTACTATCCTACAACAGTCTTATCCCACTACATTACTATCCTACAACAGTCTTATCCCACTACATTACTATCCTACTTAAGTCTTATTCCACTACATTACTATCCTAGAACAGTCTTATTCCACTACATTACTATCCTACTTAAGTCTTATCCCACTACATTACTATCCTACTTAAGTCTTATTCCTCTATATTACTATCCTACAACAGTCTTATTCCACTACATTACTATCCTACAATAGTCTTATCCCACTACATTACTATTCTACTTAAGTCTTATTCCACTACATTACTATTCTACTTAAGTCTTATCCCACTACATTACTATCCTACAACAGTCTTATCCCACTACATTACTATTCTACTTAAGTCTTATCCCACTACATTACTATCCTACTTATGTCTTATCCCACTACATTACTATTCTACTTAAGTCTTATCTCACTACATTACTATCCTACAACAGTCTTATCCCACTACATTACTATTCTACTTAAGTCTTATCCCACTACATTACTATTCTACTTAAGTCTTATCCCACTACATTACTATCCTACAACAGTCTTATCCCACTACATTACTATTCTACTTAAGTCTTATCCCACTACATTACTATCCTACTTATGTCTTATCCCACTACATTACTATTCTACTTAAGTCTTATCTCACTACATTACTATCCTACAACAGTCCTATCCCACTACATTACTATTCTGCTTAAGTCTTATCCCACTACATTACTATTCTACTTAAGTCTTATCCCACTACATTACTATCCTACAACAGTCTTATCCCACTACATTACTACTCTACTTAAGTCTTATCCCACTACATTACTATTCTACTTAAGTCTTATCCCACTACTTTACTATCCTACTTAAGTCTTATCCCACTACATTACTATCCTACAACAGTCTTATCCCACTACATTACTATCCTACAACAGTCTTATCCCACTACATTACTATTCTACTTAAATCTTATTCCACTACATTACTATCCTACTTAAGTCTTATCCCACTACATTACTATCCTACTTAAGTCTTATCCCACTATATTACTATCCTACAACAGTCTTATCCCACTACATTACTATCCTACTTAAGTCTTATCCCACTACATTACTATCCTACTTAAGTCTTATCCCACTACATTACTATCCTACAACAGTCTTATCCCACTACATTACTATCCTACAACAGTCTTATCCCACTACATTACTATTCTACTTAAGTCTTATCCTACTACATTACTATCCTACTTAAGTCATATCCCACTACATTACTATCCTACTCAAGTCTTATCCCACTACATTACTATTCTACTTAAGTCTTATCCCACTACATTACTATCCTACTTAAGTCTTATCCCACTACATTACTATCCTACAACAGTCTTATCCCACTACATTACTATCCTACTTAAGTCTTATCCCACTACATTACTATCCTACAACAGTCTTATTCCACTACATTACTATCCTACTTAAGTCTTATCCTACTACATTACTATTCTACTTAAGTCTTATCCCACTACATTACTATCCTACAACAGTCTTATCCCACTACATTACTATCCTACTTATGTCTTATCCCACTACATTACTATTTTACTTAAGTCTTATCCCACTACATTACTATTCTACTTAAGTCTTATTACACTACATTACTATCCTACTTAAGTCTTATCCCACTACATTACTATTCTACTTAAGTCTTATCCCACTACATTACTATTCTACTTAAGTCTTATTCCACTACATGACTATCCTACTTAAGTCTTATCCCACTACATTACTATTCTACTTAAGTCTTATCCCACTACATTACTATCCTACAACAGTCTTATCCCACTACATTACTATTCTACTTAAGTCTTATCCCACTACATTACTATTCTTCTTAAGTCTTATCCCACTACATTACTATCCTACAACAGTCTTATCCGACTACATTACCATTCTACTTAAGTCTTATCCCACTACATTACTATCCTACTTAAGTCTTATACCACTACATTACTATCCTACAACAGTCTTATCCCACTACATTACTATCCTACAACAGTCTTATCCCACTACATTACTATCCTACAACAGTCTTATCCCACTTCATTACTATTCTACTTAAGTCTTATTCCACTACATTACTATCCTACAACAGTCTTATCCCACTACATTACTATCCTACAACAGTCTTATCCCACTACATTACTATCCTACAACAGTCTTATCCCACTACATTACTATTCTACAACAGTCTTATCCCACTACATTACTATTCTACAACAGTCTTATTCCACTACATTACTATTCTACTTAAGTCTTATCCCACTACATTACTATCCTACAACAGTCTTATCCCACTACATTACTATCCTACAACAGTCTTATCCCACTACATTACTATCCTACAACAGTCTTATCCCACTACATTACCATTCTACTTAGGTCTTATCCCACTACATTACTATCCTACTTAAGTCTTATACCACTACATTACTATCCTACAACAGTCTTATCCCACTACATTACTATCCTACAACAGTCTTATCCCACTACATTACTATTCTACTTAAGTCTTATTCCACTACATTACTATCCTACAACAGTCTTATCCCACTACATTACTATCCTACAACAGTCTTATCCCACTACATTACTATCCTACAACAGTCTTATCCCACTACATTACTATTCTACAACAGTCTTATTCCACTACATTACTATTCTACTTAAGTCTTATTCCACTACATTACTATTCTACAACAGTCTTATCCCACTACATTACTATCCTACAACAGTCTTATCCCACTACATTACTATCCTACAACAGTCTTATCCCACTACATTACTATTCTACTTAAGTCTTATCCCACTACATTACTATTCTACTTAAGTCTTATCCCACTACATTACTATCCCACTACCTAACTATTCTACTTAAGTCTTATCCCACTACATTACTATCCTACAACAGTCTTATCCCACCACATTACTATTCTACTTAAGTCTTATCCCACTACATTACTATTCTACTTAAGTCTTATCCCACTACATTACTATCCTACAACAGTCTTATCCCACCACATTACTATTCTACTTAAGTCTTATCCCACTACATTACTATTCTACTTAAGTCTTATCCCACTACATTACTATCCCACTACATTACTATTCTACTTAAGTCTTATCCCACTACTTTACTATTCTACTTAAGTCTTATCCCACTACATTACTATCCTACAACAGTCTTATCCCACTACATTACTATTCTACTTAAGTCTTATTCCACTACATTACTATTCTACTTAAGTCTTATCCCACTACATTACTATCCTACTTAAGTCTTATCCCACTACATTACTATCCTACAACAGTCTTATCCCACTACATTACTATCCTACAACAGTCTTATCCCACTACATTACTATTCTACTTAAGTCTTATTCCACTACATTACTATTCTACTTAAGTCTTATCCCACTACATTACTATCCTACTTAAGTCTTATCCCACTACATTACTATTCTACTTAAGTCTTATCCCACTACATTACTATCCTACTTAAGTCTTATCCCACTACATTACTATTCTACTTAAGTCTTATCCCACTACATTACTATCCTACAACAGTCTTATCCCACTACATTACTATTCTACTTAAGTCTTATCCCACTACATTACTGTCCTACAACAGTCTTATCCCACTGCATTACTATTCTACAACAGTCTTATCCCACTACATTACTATCCTACAACAGTCTTATCCCACTACATTACTATCCTACTTAAGTCTTATCCCACTACATTACTATCCTACAACAGTCTTATCCCACTACATTACTATTCTACTTAAGTCTTATCCCACTACATTACTATCCTACAACAGTCTTATCCCACTACATTACTATTCTACAACAGTCTTATCCCACTACATTACTATCCTACAACAGTCTTATCCCACTACATTACTATCCTACAACAGTCTTATCCCACTACATTACTATCCTACCACAGTCTTATCCCACTACATTACTATTCTACAACAGTCTTATCCCACTACATTACTATCCTACAACAGTCTTATTCCACTACATTACTATTCTACTTAAGTCTTATCCCACTACATTACTATTCTACAACAGTCTTATCCCACTACATTACTATTCTACAACAGTCTTATCCCACTACATTACTATCCTACAACAGTCTTATCCCACTACATTACTATCCTACAACAGTCTTATCCCACTACATTACTATCCTACCACAGTCTTATCCCACTACATTACTATTCTACAACAGTCTTATTCCACTACATTACTATCCTACAACAGTCTTATCCCACTACATTACTATCCTACAACAGTCTTATCCCACTACATTACTATCCTACAACAGTCTTATCCCACTACATTACTATCCTACTTAAGTCTTATTCCACTACATTACTATCCTAGAACAGTCTTATTCCACTACATTACTATCCTACTTAAGTCTTATCCCACTACATTACTATCCTACTTAAGTCTTATTCCTCTATATTACTATCCTACAACAGTCTTATTCCACTACATTACTATCCTACAATAGTCTTATCCCACTACATTACTATTCTACTTAAGTCTTATTCCACTACATTACTATTCTACTTAAGTCTTATCCCACTACATTACTATCCTACAACAGTCTTATCCCACTACATTACTATTCTACTTAAGTCTTATCCCACTACATTACTATCCTACTTATGTCTTATCCCACTACATTACTATTCTACTTAAGTCTTATCTCACTACATTACTATCCTACAACAGTCTTATCCCACTACATTACTATTCTACTTAAGTCTTATCCCACTACATTACTATTCTACTTAAGTCTTATCCCACTACATTACTATCCTACAACAGTCTTATCCCACTACATTACTATTCTACTTAAGTCTTATCCCACTACATTACTATTCTACTTAAGTCTTATCCCACTACTTTACTATCCTACTTAAGTCTTATCCCACTACATTACTATCCTACAACAGCCTTATCCCACTACATTACTATCCTACAACAGTCTTATCCCACTACATTACTATTCTACTTAAGTCTTATTCCACTACATTACTATCCTACTTAAGTCTTATCCCACTACATTACTATCCTACTTAAGTCTTATCCCACTATATTACTATCCTACTTAAGTCTTATCCCACTACATTACTATCCTACTTAAGTCTTATCCCACTACATTACTATCCTACTTAAGTCTTATCCCACTACATTACTATCCTACAACAGTCTTATCCCACTACATTACTATCCTACAACAGTCTTATCCCACTACATTACTATTCTACTTAAGTCTTATCCTACTACATTACTATCCTACTTAAGTCATATCCCACTACATTACTATCCTACTCAAGTCTTATCCCACTACATTACTATTCTACTTAAGTCTTATCCCACTACATTACTATCCTACTTAAGTCTTATCCCACTACATTACTATCCTACAACAGTCTTATCCCACTACATTACTATCCTACTTAAGTCTTATCCCACTACATTACTATCCTACAACAGTCTTATTCCACTACATTACTATCCTACTTAAGTCTTATCCTACTACATTACTATTCTACTTAAGTCTTATCCCACTACATTACTATCCTACAACAGTCTTATCCCACTACATTACTATCCTACTTAAGTCTTATCCCACTACATTACTATTTTACTTAAGTCTTATCCCACTACATTACTATTCTACTTAAGTCTTATTACACTACATTACTATCCTACTTAAGTCTTATCCCACTACATTACTATTCTACTTAAGTCTTATCCCACTACATTACTATTCTACTTAAGTCTTATTCCACTACATGACTATCCTACAACAGTCTTATCCCACTACATTACTATTCTACTTAAGTCTTATCCCACTACATTACTATCCTACAACAGTCTTATCCCACTACATTACTATTCTACTTAAGTCTTATCCCACTACATTACTATTCTTCTTAAGTCTTATCCCACTACATTACTATCCTACAACAGTCTTATCCCACTACATTACCATTCTACTTAAGTCTTATCCCACTACATTACTATCCTACTTAAGTCTTATACCACTACATTACTATCCTACAACAGTCTTATCCCACTACATTACTATCCTACAACAGTCTTATCCCACTACATTACTATCCTACAACAGTCTTATCCCACTACATTACTATTCTACTTAAGTCTTATTCCACTACATTACTATCCTACAACAGTCTTATCCCACTACATTACTATCCTACAACAGTCTTATCCCACTACATTACTATCCTACAACAGTCTTATCCCACTACATTACTATTCTACAACAGTCTTATTCCACTACATTACTATTCTACTTAAGTCTTATTCCACTACATTACTATCCTACAACAGTCTTATCCCACTACATTACTATCCTACAACAGTCTTATCCCACTACATTACTATTCTACTTAAGTCTTATCCCACTACATTACTATTCTACTTAAGTCTTATCCCACTACATTACTATCCCACTACCTAACTATTCTACTTAAGTCTTATCCCACTACATTACTATCCTACAACAGTCTTATCCCACTACATTACTATTCTTCTTAAGTCTTATCCCACTACATTACTATCCTACAACAGTCTTATCCCACTACATTACTATCCTACTTAAGTCTTATCCCACTACATTACTATCCTACAACAGTCTTATTCCACTACATTACTATCCTACTTAAGTCTTATCCTACTACATTACTATTCTACTTAAGTCTTATCCCACTACATTACTATCCTACAACAGTCTTATCCCACTACATTACTATCCTACTTAAGTCTTATCCCACTACATTACTATTTTACTTAAGTCTTATCCCACTACATTACTATTCTACTTAAGTCTTATCCCACTACATTACTATTCTACTTAAGTCTTATTCCACTACATGACTATCCTACTTAAGTCTTATCCCACTACATTACTATTCTACTTAAGTCTTATCCCACTACATTACTATCCTACAACAGTCTTATCCCACTACATTACTATTCTACTTAAGTCTTATCCCACTACATTACTATTCTTCTTAAGTCTTATCCCACTACATTACTATCCTACAACAGTCTTATCCCACTACATTACCATTCTACTTAAGTCTTATCCCACTACATTACTATCCTACTTAAGTCTTATACCACTACATTACTATCCTACAACAGTCTTATCCCACTACATTACTATCCTACAACAGTCTTATCCCACTACATTACTATCCTACAACAGTCTTATCCCACTTCATTACTATTCTACTTAAGTCTTATTCCACTACATTACTATCCTACAACAGTCTTATCCCACTACATTACTATCCTACAACAGTCTTATCCCACTACATTACTATCCTACAACAGTCTTATCCCACTACATTACTATTCTACAACAGTCTTATTCCACTACATTACTATTCTACTTAAGTCTTATCCCACTACATTACTATCCTACAACAGTCTTATCCCACTACATTACTATCCTACAACAGTCTTATCCCACTACATTACTATCCTACAACAGTCTTATCCCACTACATTACTATCCTACAACAGTCTTATCCCACTACATTACCATTCTACTTAAGTCTTATCCCACTACATTACTATCCTACTTAAGTCTTATACCACTACATTACTATCCTACAACAGTCTTATCCCACTACATTACTATCCTACAACAGTCTTATCCCACTACATTACTATTCTACTTAAGTCTTATTCCACTACATTACTATCCTACAACAGTCTTATCCCACTACATTACTATCCTACAACAGTCTTATCCCACTACATTACTATCCTACAACAGTCTTATCCCACTACATTACTATTCTACAACAGTCTTATTCCACTACATTACTATTCTACTTAAGTCTTATTCCACTACATTACTATTCTACAACAGTCTTATCCCACTACATTACTATCCTACAACAGTCTTATCCCACTACATTACTATCCTACAACAGTCTTATCCCACTACATTACTATTCTACTTAAGTCTTATCCCACTACATTACTATTCTACTTAAGTCTTATCCCACTACATTACTATCCCTCTACCTAACTATTCTACTTAAGTCTTATCCCACTACATTACTATCCTACAACAGTCTTATCCCACCACATTACTATTCTACTTAAGTCTTATCCCACTACATTACTATTCTACTTAAGTCTTATCCCACTACATTACTATCCTACAACAGTCTTATCCCACCACATTACTATTCTACTTAAGTCTTATCCCACTACATTACTATTCTACTTAAGTCTTATCCCACTACATTACTATCCCACTACATTACTATTCTACTTAAGTCTTATCCCACTACTTTACTATTCTACTTAAGTCTTATCCCACTACATTACTATCCTACAACAGTCTTATCCCACTACATTACTATTCTACTTAAGTCTTATTCCACTACATTACTATTCTACTTAAGTCTTATCCCACTACATTACTATCCTACTTAAGTCTTATCCCACTACATTACTATCCTACAACAGTCTTATCCCACTACATTACTATCCTACAACAGTCTTATCCCACTACATTACTATTCTACTTAAGTCTTATTCCACTACATTACTATTCTACTTAAGTCTTATCCCACTACATTACTATCCTACTTAAGTCTTATCCCACTACATTACTATTCTACTTAAGTCTTATCCCACTACATTACTATCCTACTTAAGTCTTATCCCACTACATTACTATTCTACTTAAGTCTTATCCCACTACATTACTATCCTACAACAGTCTTATCCCACTACATTACTATTCTACTTAAGTCTTATCCCACTACATTACTGTCCTACAACAGTCTTATCCCACTGCATTACTATTCTACAACAGTCTTATCCCACTACATTACTATCCTACAACAGTCTTATCCCACTACATTACTATCCTACTTAAGTCTTATCCCACTACATTACTATCCTACAACAGTCTTATCCCACTACATTACTATTCTACTTAAGTCTTATCCCACTACATTACTATCCTACAACAGTCTTATCCCACTACATTACTATTCTACAACAGTCTTATCCCACTACATTACTATCCTACAACAGTCTTATCCCACTACATTACTATCCTACAACAGTCTTATCCCACTACATTACTATCCTACCACAGTCTTATCCCACTACATTACTATTCTACAACAGTCTTATCCCACTACATTACTATCCTACAACAGTCTTATCCCACTACATTACTATCCTACAACAGTCTTATTCCTCTACATTACTATTCTACTTAAGTCTTATCCCACTACATTACTATTCTACAACAGTCTTATCCCACTACATTACTATTCTACAACAGTCTTATCCCACTACATTACTATCCTACAACAGTCTTATCCCACTACATTACTATCCTACAACAGTCTTATCCCACTACATTACTATCCTACCACAGTCTTATCCCACTACATTACTATTCTACAACAGTCTTATTCCACTACATTACTATCCTACAACAGTCTTATCCCACTACATTACTATCCTACAACAGTCTTATCCCACTACATTACTATCCTACAACAGTCTTATCCCACTACATTACTATCCTACTTAAGTCTTATTCCACTACATTACTATCCTAGAACAGTCTTATTCCACTACATTACTATCCTACTTAAGTCTTATCCCACTACATTACTATCCTACTTAAGTCTTATTCCTCTATATTACTATCCTACAACAGTCTTATTCCACTACATTACTATCCTACAATAGTCTTATCCCACTACATTACTATTCTACTTAAGTCTTATTCCACTACATTACTATTCTACTTAAGTCTTATCCCACTACATTACTATCCTACAACAGTCTTATCCCACTACATTACTATTCTACTTAAGTCTTATCCCACTACATTACTATCCTACTTATGTCTTATCCCACTACATTACTATTCTACTTAAGTCTTATCTCACTACATTACTATCCTACAACAGTCTTATCCCACTACATTACTATTCTACTTAAGTCTTATCCCACTACATTACTATTCTACTTAAGTCTTATCCCACTACATTACTATCCTACAACAGTCTTATCCCACTACATTACTATTCTACTTAAGTCTTATCCCACTACATTACTATCCTACTTAAGTCTTATCCGACTACATTACTATCCTATAACAGTCTTATCCCACTACATTACTATCCTACAACAGTCTTATCCCACTACATTACTATCCTATAACAGTCTTATCCCACTACATTACTATTCTACTTAAGTCTTATTCCACTACATTACTATCCTACTTAAGTCTTATCCCACTACATTACTATCCTACTTAAGTCTTATCCCACTATATTACTATCCTACTTAAGTCTTATCCCACTACATTACTATCCTACTTAAGTCTTATCCCACTACATTACTATCCTACTTAAGTCTTATCCCACTACATTACTATCCTACAACAGTCTTATCCCACTACATTACTATCCTACAACAGTCTTATCCCACTACATTACTATTCTACTTAAGTCTTATCCTACTACATTACTATCCTACTTAAGTCATATCCCACTACATTACTATCCTACTTAAGTCTTATCCCACTACATTACTATTCTACTTAAGTCTTATCCCACTACATTACTATCCTACTTAAGTCTTATCCCACTACATTACTATCCTACAACAGTCTTATCCCACTACATTACTATCCTACTTAAGTCTTATCCCACTACATTACTATCCTACAACAGTCTTATTCCACTACATTACTATCCTACTTAAGTCTTATCCTACTACATTACTATTCTACTTAAGTCTTATCCCACTACATTACTATCCTACAACAGTCTTATCCCACTACATTACTATCCTACTTAAGTCTTATCCCACTACATTACTATTTTACTTAAGTCTTATCCCACTACCTTACTATTCTACTTAAGTCTTATTACACTACATTACTATCCTACTTAAGTCTTATCCCACTACATTACTATTCTACTTAAGTCTTATCCCACTACATTACTATTCTACTTAAGTCTTATTCCACTACATTACTATCCTACAACAGTCTTATCCCACTACATTACTATTCTACTTAAGTCTTATCCCACTACATTACTATCCTACAACAGTCTTATCCCACTGCATTACTATTCTACTTAAGTCTTATCCCACTACATTACTATTCTTCTTAAGTCTTATCCCACTACATTACTATCCTACAACAGTCTTATCCCACTACATTACCATTCTACTTAAGTCTTATCCCACTACATTACTATCCTACTTAAGTCTTATACCACTACATTACTATCCTACAACAGTCTTATCCCACTACATTACTATCCTACAACAGTCTTATCCCACTACATTACTATCCTCCAACAGTCTTATCCCACTACATTACTATTCTACTTAAGTCTTATTCCACTACATTACTATCCTACAACAGTCTTATCCCACTACATTACTATCCTACAACAGTCTTATCCCACTACATTACTATCCTACAACAGTCTTATCCCACTACATTACTATTCTACAACAGTCTTATTCCACTACATTACTATTCTACTTAAGTCTTATTCCACTACATTACTATCCTACAACAGTCTTATCCCACTACATTACTATCCTACAACAGTCTTATCCCACTACATTACTATCCTACAACAGTCTTATCCCACTACATTACTATTCTACTTAAGTCTTATCCCACTACATTACTATTCTACTTAAGTCTTATCCCACTACATTACTATCCCACTACCTAACTATTCTACTTAAGTCTTATCCCACTACATTACTATCCTACAACAGTCTTATCCCACCACATTACTATTCTACTTAAGTCTTATCCCACTACATTACTATTCTACTTAAGTCTTATCCCACTACATTACTATCCTACAACAGTCTTATCCCACCACATTACTATTCTACTTAAGTCTTATCCCACTACATTACTATTCTACTTAAGTCTTATCCCACTACATTACTATCCCACTACATTACTATTCTACTTAAGTCTTATCCCACTACTTTACTATTCTACTTAAGTCTTATCCCACTACATTACTATCCTACAAAAGTCTTATCCCACTACATTACTATTCTACTTAAGTCTTATTCCACTACATTACTATCCTACAACAGTCTTATCCCACTACATTACTATTCTACTTAAGTCTTATCCCACTACATTACTATTCTACTTAAGTCTTATCCCACTACTTTACTATCTTACTTAAGTCTTATCCCACTACATTACTATCCTACAACAGTCTTATCCCACTACATTACTATCCTACAACAGTCTTATTCCACTACATTACTATTCTACTTAAGTCTTATCCCACTACATTACTATTCTACAACAGTCTTATCCCACTACATTACTATTCTACTTAAGTCTTATCCCACTACTTTACTATCCTACTTAAGTCTTATCCCACTACATTACTATCCTACAACAGTCTTATCCCACTACATTACTATCCTACAACAGTCTTATCCCACTACATTACTATTCTACTTAAGTCTTATTCCACTACATTACTATCCTACTTAAGTCTTATCCCACTACATTACTATCCTACTTAAGTCTTATCCCACTATATTACTATCCTACAACAGTCTTATCCCACTACATTACTATCCTACTTAAGTCTTATCCCACTACATTACTATCCTACTTAAGTCTTATCCCACTACATTACTATCCTACAACAGTCTTATCCCACTACATTACTATCCTACAACAGTCTTATCCCACTACATTACTATTCTACTTAAGTCTTATCCTACTACATTACTATCCTACTTAAGTCATATCCCACTACATTACTATCCTACTTAAGTCTTATCCCACTACATTACTATTCTACTTAAGTCTTATCCCACTACATTACTATCCTACTTAAGTCTTATCCCACTACATTACTATCCTACAACAGTCTTATCCCACTACATTACTATCCTACTTAAGTCTTATCCCACTACATTACTATTCTACTTAAGTCTTATCCCACTACATTACTATCCTACAACAGTCTTATCCCACCACATTACTATTCTACTTAAGTCTTATCCCACTACATTACTATTCTACTTAAGTCTTATCCCACTACATTACTATTCTACTTAAGTCTTATCCCACTACTTTACTATTCTACTTAAGTCTTATCCCACTACATTACTATCCTACAACAGTCTTATCCCACTACATTACTATTCTACTTAAGTCTTATTCCACTACATTACTATTCTACTTAAGTCTTATCCCACTACATTACTATCCTACTTAAGTCTTATCCCACTACATTACTATCCTACAACAGTCTTATCCCACTACATTACTATCCTACAACAGTCTTATCCCACTACATTACTATTCTACTTAAGTCTTATTCCACTACATTACTATTCTACTTAAGTCTTATCCCACTACATTACTATCCTACTTAAGTCTTATCCCACTACATTACTATTCTACTTAAGTCTTATCCCACTACATTACTATCCTACTTAAGTCTTATCCCACTACATTACTATTCTACTTAAGTCTTATCCCACTACATTACTATCCTACAACAGTCTTATCCCACTACATTACTATTCTACTTAAGTCTTATCCCACTACATTACTGTCCTACAACAGTCTTATCCCACTGCATTACTATTCTACAACAGTCTTATCCCACTACATTACTATCCTACAACAGTCTTATCCCACTACATTACTATCCTACTTAAGTCTTATCCCACTACATTACTATCCTACAACAGTCTTATCCCACTACATTACTATTCTACTTAAGTCTTATCCCACTACATTACTATCCTACAACAGTCTTATCCCACTACATTACTATTCTACAACAGTCTTATCCCACTACATTACTATCCTACAACAGTCTTATCCCACTACATTACTATCCTACAACAGTCTTATCCCACTACATTACTATCCTACCACAGTCTTATCCCACTACATTACTATTCTACAACAGTCTTATCCCACTACATTACTATCCTACAACAGTCTTATCCCACTACATTACTATCCTACAACAGTCTTATTCCACTACATTACTATTCTACTTAAGTCTTATCCCACTACATTACTATTCTACAACAGTCTTATCCCACTACATTACTATTCTACAACAGTCTTATCCCACTACATTACTATCCTACAACAGTCTTATCCCACTACATTACTATCCTACAACAGTCTTATCCCACTACATTACTATCCTACCACAGTCTTATCCCACTACATTACTATTCTACAACAGTCTTATTCCACTACATTACTATCCTACAACAGTCTTATCCCACTACATTACTATCCTACAACAGTCTTATCCCACTACATTACTATCCTACAACAGTCTTATCCCACTACATTACTATCCTACTTAAGTCTTATTCCACTACATTACTATCCTAGAACAGTCTTATTCCACTACATTACTATCCTACTTAAGTCTTATCCCACTACATTACTATCCTACTTAAGTCTTATTCCTCTATATTACTATCCTACAACAGTCTTATTCCACTACATTACTATCCTACAATAGTCTTATCCCACTACATTACTATTCTACTTAAGTCTTATTCCACTACATTACTATTCTACTTAAGTCTTATCCCACTACATTACTATCCTACAACAGTCTTATCCCACTACATTACTATTCTACTTAAGTCTTATCCCACTACATTACTATCCTACTTATGTCTTATCCCACTACATTACTATTCTACTTAAGTCTTATCTCACTACATTACTATCCTACAACAGTCTTATCCCACTACATTACTATTCTACTTAAGTCTTATCCCACTACATTACTATTCTACTTAAGTCTTATCCCACTACATTACTATCCTACAACAGTCTTATCCCACTACATTACTATTCTACTTAAGTCTTATCCCACTACATTACTATCCTACTTAAGTCTTATCCGACTACATTACTATCCTATAACAGTCTTATCCCACTACATTACTATCCTACAACAGTCTTATCCCACTACATTACTATCCTATAACAGTCTTATCCCACTACATTACTATTCTACTTAAGTCTTATTCCACTACATTACTATCCTACTTAAGTCTTATCCCACTACATTACTATCCTACTTAAGTCTTATCCCACTATATTACTATCCTACTTAAGTCTTATCCCACTACATTACTATCCTACTTAAGTCTTATCCCACTACATTACTATCCTACTTAAGTCTTATCCCACTACATTACTATCCTACAACAGTCTTATCCCACTACATTACTATCCTACAACAGTCTTATCCCACTACATTACTATCCTACAACAGTCTTATCCCACTACATTACTATTCTACAACAGTCTTATTCCACTACATTACTATTCTACTTAAGTCTTATTCCACTACATTACTATTCTACAACAGTCTTATCCCACTACATTACTATCCCACAACAGTCTTATCCCACTACATTACTATCCTACAACAGTCTTATCCCACTACATTACTATTCTACTTAAGTCTTATCCCACTACATTACTATTCTACTTAAGTCTTATCCCACTACATTACTATCCCACTACCTAACTATTCTACTTAAGTCTTATCCCACTACATTACTATCCTACAACAGTCTTATCCCACCACATTACTATTCTACTTAAGTCTTATCCCACTACATTACTATTCTACTTAAGTCTTATCCCACTACATTACTATCCTACAACAGTCTTATCCCACCACATTACTATTCTACTTAAGTCTTATCCCACTACATTACTATTCTACTTAAGTCTTATCCCACTACATTACTATCCCACTACATTACTATTCTACTTAAGTCTTATCCCACTACTTTACTATTCTACTTAAGTCTTATCCCACTACATTACTATCCTACAACAGTCTTATCCCACTACATTACTATTCTACTTAAGTCTTATTCCACTACATTACTATTCTACTTAAGTCTTATCCCACTACATTACTATCCTACTTAAGTCTTATCCCACTACATTACTATCCTACAACAGTCTTATCCCACTACATTACTATCCTACAACAGTCTTATCCCACTACATTACTATTCTACTTAAGTCTTATTCCACTACATTACTATTCTACTTAAGTCTTATCCCACTACATTACTATCCTACTTAAGTCTTATCCCACTACATTACTATTCTACTTAAGTCTTATCCCACTACATTACTATCCTACTTAAGTCTTATCCCACTACATTACTATTCTACTTAAGTCTTATCCCACTACATTACTATCCTACAACAGTCTTATCCCACTACATTACTATTCTACTTAAGTCTTATCCCACTACATTACTGTCCTACAACAGTCTTATCCCACTGCATTACTATTCTACAACAGTCTTATCCCACTACATTACTATCCTACAACAGTCTTATCCCACTACATTACTATCCTACTTAAGTCTTATCCCACTACATTACTATCCTACAACAGTCTTATCCCACTACATTACTATTCTACTTAAGTCTTATCCCACTACATTACTATCCTACAACAGTCTTATCCCACTACATTACTATTCTACAACAGTCTTATCCCACTACATTACTATCCTACAACAGTCTTATCCCACTACATTACTATCCTACAACAGTCTTATCCCACTACATTACTATCCTACCACAGTCTTATCCCACTACATTACTATTCTACAACAGTCTTATCCCACTACATTACTATCCTACAACAGTCTTATCCCACTACATTACTATCCTACAACAGTCTTATTCCTCTACATTACTATTCTACTTAAGTCTTATCCCACTACATTACTATTCTACAACAGTCTTATCCCACTACATTACTATTCTACAACAGTCTTATCCCACTACATTACTATCCTACAACAGTCTTATCCCACTACATTACTATCCTACAACAGTCTTATCCCACTACATTACTATCCTACCACAGTCTTATCCCACTACATTACTATTCTACAACAGTCTTATTCCACTACATTACTATCCTACAACAGTCTTATCCCACTACATTACTATCCTACAACAGTCTTATCCCACTACATTACTATCCTACAACAGTCTTATCCCACTACATTACTATCCTACTTAAGTCTTATTCCACTACATTACTATCCTAGAACAGTCTTATTCCACTACATTACTATCCTACTTAAGTCTTATCCCACTACATTACTATCCTACTTAAGTCTTATTCCTCTATATTACTATCCTACAACAGTCTTATTCCACTACATTACTATCCTACAATAGTCTTATCCCACTACATTACTATTCTACTTAAGTCTTATTCCACTACATTACTATTCTACTTAAGTCTTATCCCACTACATTACTATCCTACAACAGTGTTATCCCACTACATTACTATTCTACTTAAGTCTTATCCCACTACATTACTATCCTACTTATGTCTTATCCCACTACATTACTATTCTACTTAAGTCTTATCTCACTACATTACTATCCTACAACAGTCTTATCCCACTACATTACTATTCTACTTAAGTCTTATCCCACTACATTACTATTCTACTTAAGTCTTATCCCACTACATTACTATCCTACAACAGTCTTATCCCACTACATTACTATTCTACTTAAGTCTTATCCCACTACATTACTATCCTACTTAAGTCTTATCCGACTACATTACTATCCTATAACAGTCTTATCCCACTACATTACTATCCTACAACAGTCTTATCCCACTACATTACTATCCTATAACAGTCTTATCCCACTACATTACTATTCTACTTAAGTCTTATTCCACTACATTACTATCCTACTTAAGTCTTATCCCACTACATTACTATCCTACTTAAGTCTTATCCCACTATATTACTATCCTACTTAAGTCTTATCCCACTACATTACTATCCTACTTAAGTCTTATCCCACTACATTACTATCCTACTTAAGTCTTATCCCACTACATTACTATCCTACAACAGTCTTATCCCACTACATTACTATCCTACAACAGTCTTATCCCACTACATTACTATTCTACTTAAGTCTTATCCTACTACATTACTATCCTACTTAAGTCATATCCCACTACATTACTATCCTTAAGTCTTATCCCACTACATTACTATTCTACTTAAGTCTTATCCCACTACATTACTATCCTACTTAAGTCTTATCCCACTACATTACTATCCTACAACAGTCTTATCCCACTACATTACTATCCTACTTAAGTCTTATCCCACTACATTACTATCCTACAACAGTCTTATTCCACTACATTACTATCCTACTTAAGTCTTATCCTACTACATTACTATTCTACTTAAGTCTTATCCCACTACATTACTATCCTACAACAGTCTTATCCCACTACATTACTATCCTACTTAAGTCTTATCCCACTACATTACTATTTTACTTAAGTCTTATCCCACTACATTACTATTCTACTTAAGTCTTATTACACTACATTACTATCCTACTTAAGTCTTATCCCACTACATTACTATTCTACTTAAGTCTTATCCCACTACATTACTATTCTACTTAAGTCTTATTCCACTACATTACTATCCTACAACAGTCTTATCCCACTACATTACTATTCTACTTAAGTCTTATCCCACTACATTACTATCCTACAACAGTCTTATCCCACTGCATTACTATTCTACTTAAGTCTTATCCCACTACATTACTATTCTTCTTAAGTCTTATCCCACTACATTACTATCCTACAACAGTCTTATCCCACTACATTACCAATCTACTTAAGTCTTATCCCACTACATTACTATCCTACTTAAGTCTTATACCACTACATTACTATCCTACAACAGTCTTATCCCACTACATTACTATCCTACAACAGTCTTATCCCACTACATTACTATCCTCCAACAGTCTTATCCCACTACATTACTATTCTACTTAAGTCTTATTCCACTACATTACTATCCTACAACAGTCTTATCCCACTACATTACTATCCTACAACAGTCTTATCCCACTACATTACTATCCTACAACAGTCTTATCCCACTACATTACTATTCTACAACAGTCTTATTCCACTACATTACTATTCTACTTAAGTCTTATTCCACTACATTACTATCCTACAACAGTCTTATCCCACTACATTACTATCCTACAACAGTCTTATCCCACTACATTACTATCCTACAACAGTCTTATCCCACTACATTACTATTCTACTTAAGTCTTATCCCACTACATTACTATTCTACTTAAGTCTTATCCCACTACATTACTATCCCACTACCTAACTATTCTACTTAAGTCTTATCCCACTACATTACTATCCTACAACAGTCTTATCCCACCACATTACTATTCTACTTAAGTCTTATCCCACTACATTACTATTCTACTTAAGTCTTATCCCACTACATTACTATCCTACAACAGTCTTATCCCACCACATTACTATTCTACTTAAGTCTTATCCCACTACATTACTATTCTACTTAAGTCTTATCCCACTACATTACTATCCCACTACATTACTATTCTACTTAAGTCTTATCCCACTACTTTACTATTCTACTTAAGTCTTATCCCACTACATTACTATCCTACAAAAGTCTTATCCCACTACATTACTATTCTACTTAAGTCTTATTCCACTACATTACTATCCTACAACAGTCTTATCCCACTACATTACTATTCTACTTAAGTCTTATCCCACTACATTACTATTCTACTTAAGTCTTATCCCACTACTTTACTATCTTACTTAAGTCTTATCCCACTACATTACTATCCTACAACAGTCTTATCCCACTACATTACTATCCTACAACAGTCTTATTCCACTACATTACTATTCTACTTAAGTCTTATCCCACTACATTACTATTCTACAACAGTCTTATCCCACTACATTACTATTCTACTTAAGTCTTATCCCACTACTTTACTATCCTACTTAAGTCTTATCCCACTACATTACTATCCTACAACAGTCTTATCCCACTACATTACTATCCTACAACAGTCTTATCCCACTACATTACTATTCTACTTAAGTCTTATTCCACTACATTACTATCCTACTTAAGTCTTATCCCACTACATTACTATCCTACTTAAGTCTTATCCCACTATATTACTATCCTACAACAGTCTTATCCCACTACATTACTATCCTACTTAAGTCTTATCCCACTACATTACTATCCTACTTAAGTCTTATCCCACTACATTACTATCCTACAACAGTCTTATCCCACTACATTACTATCCTACAACAGTCTTATCCCACTACATTACTATTCTACTTAAGTCTTATCCTACTACATTACTATCCTACTTAAGTCATATCCCACTACATTACTATCCTACTTAAGTCTTATCCCACTACATTACTATTCTACTTAAGTCTTATCCCACTACATTACTATCCTACTTAAGTCTTATCCCACTACATTACTATCCTACAACAGTCTTATCCCACTACATTACTATCCTACTTAAGTCTTATCCCACTACATTACTATTCTACTTAAGTCTTATCCCACTACATTACTATCCTACAACAGTCTTATCCCACCACATTACTATTCTACTTAAGTCTTATCCCACTACATTACTATTCTACTTAAGTCTTATCCCACTACATTACTATCCCACTACATTACTATTCTACTTAAGTCTTATCCCACTACTTTACTATTCTACTTAAGTCTTATCCCACTACATTACTATCCTACAACAGTCTTATCCCACTACATTACTATTCTACTTAAGTCTTATTCCACTACATTACTATTCTACTTAAGTCTTATCCCACTACATTACTATCCTACTTAAGTCTTATCCCACTACATTACTATCCTACAACAGTCTTATCCCACTACATTACTATCCTACAACAGTCTTATCCCACTACATTACTATTCTACTTAAGTCTTATTCCACTACATTACTATTCTACTTAAGTCTTATCCCACTACATTACTATCCTACTTAAGTCTTATCCCACTACATTACTATTCTACTTAAGTCTTATCCCACTACATTACTATCCTACTTAAGTCTTATCCCACTACATTACTATTCTACTTAAGTCTTATCCCACTACATTACTATCCTACAACAGTCTTATCCCACTACATTACTATTCTACTTAAGTCTTATCCCACTACATTACTGTCCTACAACAGTCTTATCCCACTGCATTACTATTCTACAACAGTCTTATCCCACTACATTACTATCCTACAACACTCTTATCCCACTACATTACTATCCTACTTAAGTCTTATCCCACTACATTACTATCCTACAACAGTCTTATCCCACTACATTACTATTCTACTTAAGTCTTATCCCACTACATTACTATCCTACAACAGTCTTATCCCACTACATTACTATTCTACAACAGTCTTATCCCACTACATTACTATCCTACAACAGTCTTATCCCACTACATTACTATCCTACAACAGTCTTATCCCACTACATTACTATCCTACCACAGTCTTATCCCACTACATTACTATTCTACAACAGTCTTATCCCACTACATTACTATCCTACAACAGTCTTATCCCACTACATTACTATCCTACAACAGTCTTATTCCACTACATTACTATTCTACTTAAGTCTTATCCCACTACATTACTATTCTACAACAGTCTTATCCCACTACATTACTATTCTACAACAGTCTTATCCCACTACATTACTATCCTACAACAGTCTTATCCCACTACATTACTATCCTACAACAGTCTTATCCCACTACATTACTATCCTACCACAGTCTTATCCCACTACATTACTATTCTACAACAGTCTTATTCCACTACATTACTATCCTACAACAGTCTTATCCCACTACATTACTATCCTACAACAGTCTTATCCCACTACATTACTATCCTACAACAGTCTTATCCCACTACATTACTATCCTACTTAAGTCTTATTCCACTACATTACTATCCTAGAACAGTCTTATTCCACTACATTACTATCCTACTTAAGTCTTATCCCACTACATTACTATCCTACTTAAGTCTTATTCCTCTATATTACTATCCTACAACAGTCTTATTCCACTACATTACTATCCTACAATAGTCTTATCCCACTACATTACTATTCTACTTAAGTCTTATTCCACTACATTACTATTCTACTTAAGTCTTATCCCACTACATTACTATCCTACAACAGTCTTATCCCACTACATTACTATTCTACTTAAGTCTTATCCCACTACATTACTATCCTACTTATGTCTTATCCCACTACATTACTATTCTACTTAAGTCTTATCTCACTACATTACTATCCTACAACAGTCTTATCCCACTACATTACTATTCTACTTAAGTCTTATCCCACTACATTACTATTCTACTTAAGTCTTATCCCACTACATTACTATCCTACAACAGTCTTATCCCACTACATTACTATTCTACTTAAGTCTTATCCCACTACATTACTATCCTACTTAAGTCTTATCCGACTACATTACTATCCTATAACAGTCTTATCCCACTACATTACTATCCTACAACAGTCTTATCCCACTACATTACTATCCTATAACAGTCTTATCCCACTACATTACTATTCTACTTAAGTCTTATTCCACTACATTACTATCCTACTTAAGTCTTATCCCACTACATTACTATCCTACTTAAGTCTTATCCCACTATATTACTATCCTACTTAAGTCTTATCCCACTACATTACTATCCTACTTAAGTCTTATCCCACTACATTACTATCCTACTTAAGTCTTATCCCACTACATTACTATCCTACAACAGTCTTATCCCACTACATTACTATCCTACAACAGTCTTATCCCACTACATTACTATTCTACTTAAGTCTTATCCTACTACATTACTATCCTACTTAAGTCATATCCCACTACATTACTATCCTACTTAAGTCTTATCCCACTACATTACTATTCTACTTAAGTCTTATCCCACTACATTACTATCCTACTTAAGTCTTATCCCACTACATTACTATCCTACAACAGTCTTATCCCACTACATTACTATCCTACTTAAGTCTTATCCCACTACATTACTATCCTACAACAGTCTTATTCCACTACATTACTATCCTACTTAAGTCTTATCCTACTACATTACTATTCTACTTAAGTCTTATCCCACTACATTACTATCCTACAACAGTCTTATCCCACTACATTACTATCCTACTTAAGTCTTATCCCACTACATTACTATTTTACTTACGTCTTATCCCACTACATTACTATTCTACTTAAGTCTTATTACACTACATTACTATCCTACTTAAGTCTTATCCCACTACATTACTATTCTACTTAAGTCTTATCCCACTACATTACTATTCTACTTAAGTCTTATTCCACTACATTACTATCCTACAACAGTCTTATCCCACTACATTACTATTCTACTTAAGTCTTATCCCACTACATTACTATCCTACAACAGTCTTATCCCACTGCATTACTATTCTACTTAAGTCTTATCCCACTACATTACTATTCTTCTTAAGTCTTATCCCACTACATTACTATCCTACAACAGTCTTATCCCACTACATTACCATTCTACTTAAGTCTTATCCCACTACATTACTATCCTACTTAAGTCTTATACCACTACATTACTATCCTACAACAGTCTTATCCCACTACATTACTATCCTACAACAGTCTTATCCCACTACATTACTATCCTCCAACAGTCTTATCCCACTACATTACTATTCTACTTAAGTCTTATTCCACTACATTACTATCCTACAACAGTCTTATCCCACTACATTACTATCCTACAACAGTCTTATCCCACTACATTACTATCCTACAACAGTCTTATCCCACTACATTACTATTCTACAACAGTCTTATTCCACTACATTACTATTCTACTTAAGTCTTATTCCACTACATTACTATCCTACAACAGTCTTATCCCACTACATTACTATCCTACAACAGTCTTATCCCACTACATTACTATCCTACAACAGTCTTATCCCACTACATTACTATTCTACTTAAGTCTTATCCCACTACATTACTATTCTACTTAAGTCTTATCCCACTACATTACTATCCCACTACCTAACTATTCTACTTAAGTCTTATCCCACTACATTACTATCCTACAACAGTCTTATCCCACCACATTACTATTCTACTTAAGTCTTATCCCACTACATTACTATTCTACTTAAGTCTTATCCCACTACATTACTATCCTACAACAGTCTTATCCCACCACATTACTATTCTACTTAAGTCTTATCCCACTACATTACTATTCTACTTAAGTCTTATCCCACTACATTACTATCCCACTACATTACTATCCCACTACATTACTATTCTACTTAAGTCTTATCCCACTACTTTACTATTCTACTTAAGTCTTATCCCACTACATTACTATCCTACAAAAGTCTTATCCCACTACATTACTATTCTACTTAAGTCTTATTCCACTACATTACTATCCTACAACAGTCTTATCCCACTACATTACTATTCTACTTAAGTCTTATCCCACTACATTACTATTCTACTTAAGTCTTATCCCACTACTTTACTATCTTACTTAAGTCTTATCCCACTACATTACTATCCTACAACAGTCTTATCCCACTACATTACTATCCTACAACAGTCTTATTCCACTACATTACTATTCTACTTAAGTCTTATCCCACTACATTACTATTCTACAACAGTCTTATCCCACTACATTACTATTTTACTTAAGTCTTATCCCACTACTTTACTATCCTACTTAAGTCTTATCCCACTACATTACTATCCTACAACAGTCTTATCCCACTACATTACTATCCTACAACAGTCTTATCCCACTACATTACTATTCTACTTAAGTCTTATTCCACTACATTACTATCCTACTTAAGTCTTATCCCACTACATTACTATCCTACTTAAGTCTTATCCCACTATATTACTATCCTACAACAGTCTTATCCCACTACATTACTATCCTACTTAAGTCTTATCCCACTACATTACTATCCTACTTAAGTCTTATCCCACTACATTACTATCCTACAACAGTCTTATCCCACTACATTACTATCCTACAACAGTCTTATCCCACTACATTACTATTCTACTTAAGTCTTATCCTACTACATTACTATCCTACTTAAGTCATATCCCACTACATTACTATCCTACTTAAGTCTTATCCCACTACATTACTATTCTACTTAAGTCTTATCCCACTACATTACTATCCTACTTAAGTCTTATCCCACTACATTACTATCCTACAACAGTCTTATCCCACTACATTACTATCCTACAACAGTCTTATCCCACTACATTACTATTCTACAACAGTCTTATTCCACTACATTACTATTCTACTTAAGTCTTATTCCACTACATTACTATCCTACAACAGTCTTATCCCACTACATTACTATCCTACAACAGTCTTATCCCACTACATTACTATCCTACAACAGTCTTATCCCACTACATTACTATTCTACTTAAGTCTTATCCCACTACATTACTATTCTACTTAAGTCTTATCCCACTACATTACTATCCCACTACCTAACTATTCTACTTAAGTCTTATCCCACTACATTACTATCCTACAACAGTCTTATCCCACCACATTACTATTCTACTTAAGTCTTATCCCACTACATTACTATTCTACTTAAGTCTTATCCCACTACATTACTATCCTACAACAGTCTTATCCCACCACATTACTATTCTACTTAAGTCTTATCCCACTACATTACTATTCTACTTAAGTCTTATCCCACTACATTACTATCCCACTACATTACTATTCTACTTAAGTCTTATCCCACTACATTACTATCCTACAAAAGTCTTATCCCACTACATTACTATTCTACTTAAGTCTTATTCCACTACATTACTATCCTACAACAGTCTTATCCCACTACATTACTATTCTACTTAAGTCTTATCCCACTACATTACTATTCTACTTAAGTCTTATCCCACTACTTTACTATCCTACTTAAGTCTTATCCCACTACATTACTATCCTACAACAGTCTTATCCCACTACATTACTATCCTACAACAGTCTTATTCCACTACATTACTATTCTACTTAAGTCTTATCCCACTACATTACTATTCTACAACAGTCTTATCCCACTACATTACTATTCTACTTAAGTCTTATCCCACTACTTTACTATCCTACTTAAGTCTTATCCCACTACATTACTATCCTACAACAGTCTTATCCCACTACATTACTATCCTACAACAGTCTTATCCCACTACATTACTATTCTACTTAAGTCTTATTCCACTACATTACTATCCTACTTAAGTCTTATCCCACTACATTACTATCCTACTTAAGTCTTATCCCACTATATTACTATCCTACAACAGTCTTATCCCACTACATTACTATCCTACTTAAGTCTTATCCCACTACATTACTATCCTACTTAAGTCTTATCCCACTACATTACTATCCTACAACAGTCTTATCCCACTACATTACTATCCTACAACAGTCTTATCCCACTACATTACTATTCTACTTAAGTCTTATCCTACTACATTACTATCCTACTTAAGTCATATCCCACTACATTACTATCCTACTTAAGTCTTATCCCACTACATTACTATTCTACTTAAGTCTTATCCCACTACATTACTATCCTACTTAAGTCTTATCCCACTACATTACTATCCTACAACAGTCTTATCCCACTACATTACTATCCTACTTAAGTCTTATCCCACTACATTACTATCCTACAACAGTCTTATTCCACTACATTACTATCCTACTTAAGTCTTATCCTACTACATTACTATTCTACTTAAGTCTTATCCCACTACATTACTATCCTACAACAGTCTTATCCCACTACATTACTATCCTACTTAAGTCTTATCCCACTACATTACTATTTTACTTAAGTCTTATCCCACTACATTACTATTCTACTTAAGTCTTATTACACTACATTACTATCCTACTTAAGTCTTATCCCACTACATTACTATTCTACTTAAGTCTTATCCCACTACATTACTATTCTACTTAAGTCTTATTCCACTACATTACTATCCTACAACAGTCTTATCCCACTACATTACTATTCTACTTAAGTCTTATCCCACTACATTACTATCCTACAACAGTCTTATCCCACTACATTACTATTCTACTTAAGTCTTATCCCACTACATTACTATTCTTCTTAAGTCTTATCCCACTACATTACTATCCTACAACAGTCTTATCCCACTACATTACCATTCTACTTAAGTCTTATCCCACTACATTACTATCCTACTTAAGTCTTATACCACTACATTACTATCCTACAACAGTCTTATCCCACTACATTACTATCCTACAACAGTCTTATCCCACTACATTACTATCCTACAACAGTCTTATCCCACTACATTACTATTCTACTTAAGTCTTATTCCACTACATTACTATCCTACAACAGTCTTATCCCACTACATTACTATCCTACAACAGTCTTATCCCACTACATTACTATCCTACAACAGTCTTATCCCACTACATTACTATTCTACAACAGTCTTATTCCACTACATTACTATTCTACTTAAGTCTTATCCCACTACATTACTATCCTACAACAGTCTTATCCCACTACATTACTATCCTACAACAGTCTTATCCCACTACATTACTATCCTACAACAGTCTTATCCCACTACATTACCATTCTACTTAAGTCTTATCCCACTACATTACTATCCTACTTAAGTCTTATACCACTACATTACTATCCTACAACAGTCTTATCCCACTACATTACTATCCTACAACAGTCTTATCCCACTACATTACTATCCTACAACAGTCTTATCCCACTACATTACTATTCTACAACAGTCTTATTCCACTACATTACTATTCTACTTAAGTCTTATCCCACTACATTACTATCCTACAACAGTCTTATCCCACTACATTACTATCCTACAACAGTCTTATCCCACTACATTACTATCCCACTACCTAACTATTCTACTTAAGTCTTATCCCACTACATTACTATCCTACAACAGTCTTATCCCACTACATTACTATCCTACAACAGTCTTATCCCACTACATTACTATCCTACAACAGTCTTATCCCACTACATTACTATTCTACAACAGTCTTATTCCACTACATTACTATTCTACTTAAGTCTTATTCCACTACATTACTATCCTACAACAGTCTTATCCCACTACATTACTATCCTACAACAGTCTTATCCCACTACATTACTATCCTACAACAGTCTTATCCCACCACATTACTATTCTACTTAAGTCTTATCCCACTACATTACTATTCTACTTAAGTCTTAGCCCACTACATTACTATCCTACAACAGTCTTATCCCACCACATTACTATTCTACTTAAGTCTTATCCCACTACATTACTATTCTACTTAAGTCTTATCCCACTACATTACTATCCCACTACATTACTATTCTACTTAAGTCTTATCCCACTACTTTACTATTCTACTTAAGTCTTATCCCACTACATTACTATCCTACAACAGTCTTATCCCACTACATTACTATTCTACTTAAGTCTTATCCCACCACATTACTATTCTACTTAAGTCTTATCCCACTACATTACTATTCTACTTAAGTCTTATCCCACTACATTACTATCCCACTACATTACTATTCTACTTAAGTCTTATCCCACTACTTTACTATTCTACTTAAGTCTTATCCCACTACATTACTATCCTACAACAGTCTTATCCCACTACATTACTATTCTACTTAAGTCTTATTCCACTACATTACTATTCTACTTAAGTCTTATCCCACTACATTACTATCCTACTTAAATCTTATCCCACTACATTACTATCCTACAACAGTCTTATCCCACTACATTACTATCCTACAACAGTCTTATCCCACTACATTACTATTCTACTTAAGTCTTATTCCACTACATTACTATTCTACTTAAGTCTTATCCCACTACATTACTATCCTACTTAAGTCTTATCCCACTACATTACTATTCTACTTAAGTCTTATCCCACTACATTACTATCCTACTTAAGTCTTATCCCACTACATTACTATTCTACTTAAGTCTTATCCCACTACATTACTATTCTACTTAAGTCTTATCCCACTACATTACTATCCTACAACAGTCTTATCCCACTACATTACTATCCTACTGTTTCGCTATTACACTTATGAATGTCAAACTTCACATTTGCTGTTTGATCCTCTCTCAGACGTGCATAATAAAGAAGTGAATTGGATCATTTATGGCTTGGATTAATTAATATTTTGGGAGTAAATCTGGAATCCCTTTCTTCTTGTTTAGTTCCTATTATTGCTGTTCCTAATAGACGAACCTGAATATCTATGTCCATTTACAGACATGCCTAATATCCCCACTGGTTTATTGTTTATTTGAAATTGATAACATATTTGGTATTATTTCTTTTCAACTACTGGTTAAAGTATAGTCTTTTCTAATTTGCAGTTCAATTCTTTTTGCTGTTGTCTATTTATGTATGTATAGACCTGTAACTTCTGATGGAGTTGTAGGGGCACTGTCATGACACTTAGTGTGTCTTTGACACTTTAAACCTTGCAGAGCCCATCTCCTTTCTTTTAGTTTCTTCTAGAGAGAGAGAGAGAGAGAGAGAGAATGAGAATAGACCCCAGTTCTGAACTGGTATTTTTTTTTTTATTGATCTCTTAAAGATGGAAAATAATGTTCACTTTGATGGAATTTAAACTCAGAAAGCTGGGACAAATATCACAAAGCGTTCCGTCTGCCAATTCATCGCCTACTATTGTGTATATATGTGGAAGCATGTGGCCTCGTGGTAAGGGTGTTGGACTTATGATCATAATGTTGTGGGTTTGATTCCTGGTCTGGGTTGCGTGTTGTGTTCTTGAGCAAAACTCTTCATTTCATGTTGCTTCAGTACACTTAGCTGCAAAAAAGTACCAGCAATAGCTGGGGGTTTAACCTGGCGATGGACTGGCGTTCTGTCCAGGGGGAAGTCGTGTACTCTCAGTCACTTCATGCCATAAAACCAGGATAAGCACCAGCCTAACAAGCCTTAAAATAATAATAATAATAATAATGAAATTATTGTGTAAAGTGCTCAGGTGCACTACAACTCGTCAATATAGTACATAGAATAATACACAAATGCCAGGGAAGTACATGTTTGTATGTGTTAGCTGTAGTGTTGGCGGATCTCGGGAAGCATGGAGGCCTTAAAGGATGCAGCGTCTCGACAGCTAACAACTGATGCAGGTAGTTTGTTCCATGCTTCAGCAACTCTGAGCGTGAAAAAATGTTTCCGAAAGTCATGGGAACTGTGCTGTTTTCTTACTTTGTGGGCATGTCCACGTGTGTTAGACACATGGAAATCGAAAAGGCACTCAGGGTTGTTGTTGGCAACATGGTTAACAATTTTGTGGGTGTTCACCAAGTCAGTTGCCAGGCGTCGGAGCTTCAATGAATCCATGCCCAGGGAAGCAAGGCGATCAGAGTATGGTAGATGCCTGATGGAGGGTATTCGCTTGGTTGCACGTCTCTGAACAGTTTCCAGGCGGTCAATGTCCTGAGCAAGATAGGGGTTCCAGACTGGTGATGCAAATTCTAAGTGTGGTCGCACCATAGCTGTATACAGCCTTAAATAGATATCTGGAGAGCGGCTGACAAAGGTCTTGCTGAGTGATGCTAAGACACCCTCGGCCCTCTTGACAATTTTAGAGACGTGCCTCGTCCAACGCAAATCGCTGCTGACCGTAATGCCCAGGTCACGTTCACAGGAAGACTTCTTGATATTAGTGCTGTTTCAATGGCTTAAGGCAGACTTTTTTAGACTATTGTGTATAACCTAGGCAATTCATTTTATTTTGTTGTGTTAATTACAGAAAACATGTTGAGGCTCCTGTTTGTGAAGATCTGCAACTCAAAGTACTGGAATGTTACCGCAGTAATCAGTCCTATCCTCTGAACTGTTCAACTGAAGTACATGCCTTTGCTACAGCTGTCGACCAAGCAAGACAAGTAGGCTAACTCTCTTTTTAATCAATTTTATTTTCACTAATCTATGAATGCTTCAGTTATTGATATGTAAACAAGTTAATGTGTTTTTTTATATATTAAAAAAATAAACGTTATTTCAATACTGGACATACTATCATCCAGGATTTAAGGAAGGAAAGAAGGAGGCAGTTGATTGACAAGATCCCAGACTTCATTCGCTTACTAAGTGGGATGGAACTTATCAAATTGGACCAAGGAAACAATGTTTCCATTGGTTTTTTCATTGGTGATACTATCCACTAGTTGCAACTCCTGGCAGAAAGAGCACCACGAAATAAAGTATCTTGCTCAAAGACATAATGCATCATCCAGTTTGGGAATTGAACTTGCAACCTCACAATTGCAAATCCAATTTTCTAGTCACTAAGTCATGTGCCTTCACTTTAAGGATTTAAAATATCATTATTTCAAAACCAGACATACCATTACCCACTGTCTCTTTGAAAGTAGCATGAAATGATTTAAATAATTATTTTAATACTGGGCACAGTGTTATCTAATGTTCCTTTGAAAATAGGGTGAAAGGATTTGAAGAAATGCTATTGCAATACTGAATATACCCTTATCTAGGAGACATGGTGTTCAGGTATAGAGAATGCCCTGATGTTTGGCAGCGGCATTCTTTAGGATGGATGGCAACATTGGTTCTCAACTGACTCTTACTTTTGGCTTCAGGATATTTTTCAGCCACACCTCATTAACTGCTTCTGCTGAAAGTGAGGGACTGGATGCTTTAAGAGGAGATGGGCACCACCAAGTATTTTTAAGGGCCATGATAGACACAGTTAATTGTCTACTGTGGCACCCCAGTGAATGGTTGCACTGGCAAGAACTCAATTAATTTATTGAAAGTTAATGTGTTTTCTATACCCTAATTTCACTTTGTTGAATATGTGAGGGTTGATTAAAATTTATGATTGTATTCATTTGTTTCATGAGAAAAAAACATATTTCATTCTCCAACAGTGAAATAAAAGAAAAAAACTTTGAGTATCACATTTATTTCAATTTTATTTTGAATGAGTTTTGTATCATTCATTAATTTCAACCATTTGGTGACTAACAATTATATTTGCTGTGCCCAGTGTAGGTTTTATATCACTTTTATACATTTTGTTTTGTGCATTTTTTGCCCATAGACAGGAGTAGTGATAGTAATTGTATATATTAATCTACAATTCCTGGTGGAATTGTAGGAGCACCATTATGACACTTGAAACCTGGCAGAGCCCATCCCTTCTCCAGGTCTGAAAAAAACTGATTTCTGAGAGAGTTGAAATGAGAAATATAGAGGAAGAATTGACTCCAATACTGGACTGGTAATTTTTTATTGACCTTGAAAGAATGACAGACAAAGTTGACCTTGGTGGAACTCAGAGCATAGAGAGTCAGCACAAAAACTGTAAAGTATTTTATCTGACTTTCTATCGACTGCCTCATCACTGCCGATAGGGATGCTAAATATACAATGGTTATTGCATCTTGAGACAAATACTTTAATGCAATCACAACATGGTCATTTGACAGTTAGCACACTGCATATCATCAACAATGTGTTTAATACAGTAAAGTATAAAGATAACATTCACACAAGATATGTGAAATAATTGTATCTACTTTTGGCACAAGGCCAGCAATCAGCCAGTACATTACTGGTACTTTATATGAAATAATGCAACATTTTTTATTTATTTAATACTGTATATTGCTATTTTGTTATATTAAAATATGTGTTTAAAATGCCTTAGTATTTAAAAGATTCAACCATTAACTGAATGTGTACTCAATACTGGTAGGTAAAGTATAAACATTGATTTTCTGTAGAAGTCTGACAGTGACTAAAAATTTTAGCTTGGCTACTTTTTATATATATATATTCAGTTTTGATTTCATTGTATATATTTCTATTTTCAGAATGTTATTCTTGCCAAGAAAGTTTGATACATTTGTAACTATTGAGACAACTCTGTTAGAAAGCTGGGATTGGTTAACTGAAGATTCTGATGCAACAGCTGTTATCGAGATTATCATCAAATTATGACCTTCAACCACTATCTTGCAGCTTATATTGGAGTTGTACATTTGTCTGTGGCTCAATGAGAGCTGTTAGAACAGATGAGATATTCTTTTGATATCTTAGCCTTCACAAAGAATTTATTTTTGGCTTTGTTGCAAGGAATGATTTGAAAAGAAATAAAGATGCTGTGATCTATAGCACATTTTCTTAAAGATTTATCTTATTTTTCAAAAACATCTTTGTGTGAAAAAGGAATGTAAGATTTTTTCAATCTTTTTGATAATCATAATGACATTCCATTATTTTTCATCTGTTAAGATTCATACAGAAATAATCCTCATTATAAATTTGCTGCCTACTGCTTCTGTGCATTGACAACATGTAAAACCTATGTTCTTAGCTAACCTACTTGAGATCCTATTGCATGTCTTGTGTACCCATAGTTTGCATTTGGGACATAGAATGAAATTTCTACCCACCCCTTCTCTACACACTAAGCAGGGCCATTTCCCTGAAGGGATCAGGGTCTTGTTTTCCTTTCTAGTAACTAGGACTGTAATCTTTGTCACGTTGACTTTAAAACCTTTTTTCCATTGGAAGCATAACTTGGAATTCTTTCTCTAGTTCTGCCATAGATTCAGCTATGAGAGTTAGATCATAAGCATACAGGAGTTCCCAAGGGCATCCTGTTTTAAACTATTCTGTTATAACCTGGAGGACAATAATAAACAGGAGAGGGCTAAAAGGAGCCATGGTGAACCCCCAACTTGCATGCTAAACTTCTCACTTTAATCATGATTAATTTTAACCTTGTTGGTTTTTTTCATCATCTCCTCTGTGAGTCTCAGCAATTTGAGATCAGCTCCCACCATCTCCACCCAGTTCATCCAATCTCTGCTTTTCTCTCATGTTTACATTGCACATCCATTGAAGCAGGCTTGCTTCATTTATCTCCAACATGTACATGTCCTCTGCTTCTACTGTCATGTTTCACTACCATGCAGCATCACAGTTAACACACAGGCGTCATACAGCCATCCTTTTGTACATAAGGAGAAACCTTTTGTTGTCAACAGTAGGAGTAGCTCTCTAAACTCTTCCATCCTATCCTTATTCGACAATATAGATACGATATTGACACAGTATCAAAACAATATCGATAACACTAGTGAAACAATATCGATACAATATTGAATATATCAAAATTGTTGGGATGTACAATTATTGAGTTCAGGGACTCCCTTTGGATTAGAGTTGACCATCCCAATTTTGATATAATGATTGGATCAAGTGATTCAGCACAAATTACTGTTCTAGTTGGCTTATTCTCCAACAAGGAAATTTCAGCCATACAAGGTGGATTATATAGAGATTCATTCTTAAGAATTTTAACCAGCATAGACTAAAAAACATAAAAAATGTTTTGCAAAAATTCTTCAAGAATTATGGCCTTAGCATTACTATTGACTTAAACTATCAGATTGTTAATTTTCTAGATGTTAACTTAGAAATGGACACTGGTTTATGCCGTCATCATCATCACCACCGTTTTACGTCCGTTCTTCCATGTTAGCATGGGTTAGACGAGTTGTCCTGTTGTGGGCAGTGTCTGGTCGGCTGACCATGCCTTGCTCATATAGGAACTGATTTGGCTTGATTTCTACAGCTGGATGCCCTTCCTAACACCAACCTCATTTACAGTGAGTGTTGGGTGCTTTTTCCGTGGCACCTACACGTCCACTTTACAGTGTGGGCTGGGTGCTTTTTTGCCGTGGCACCTCCACGACCACCTTGCAGTGGAAGGGTGTGGGGGCATATTGTCTATATGCTTCAGCTTGTACCCATGGGAGGTCGGGTACTCTGTATTACTGCGTGACGCCAGAGGTCACGGTCGTGTGTCATCGCCTTTGAGAGGTGTAATTGGGTAAGGTCGGCTTTTATCACCTTATCCCAGGTCTGCTTGGGTCTCCCCACTCCGCGGTCTCCATTGACTTCTAGTGCTCCTTAAGTTGGCATCTATGTCATTAATATATGCCACAAACAAAAGGGGGCCAAGAACAGATCCCTGAGGTACACCAGATGACATCTCATATGGTGAGGAATGCTGTCCCAGAACCGTGACTACCTCTCTTCGACTGAGAATGAAGGACTTCAACCAGTTAAAAAGATCATCCTTCACACCCATTGCAGAGAGTTTTGCCATAAGCCTTTTGTGTGGCACAGAATTGAAGGCCTTTGCAAAGTCAAGGTAAACAACATCCACCCATGAACCGCCATCAGTGATCCGGGTGATGTCCTCAAGAAACTCTATAAGTTGATCACAGCAGCTCATAATGGCTCTTCCATGCATTTTTCTTCTCAGCACTTGTGAGGGAAAGCTCACCTTTATCATTCCGGATACACTTCTCTCCAATGACATCACAATTCTCTCTGACACACTGCCTCACAATCTTGAACACCTCCTGTTTCTGGTCCCCACGTTGCAAAACATGCTTGAATTTTCTATCCTCTGCTTCCCTCTTAGTTAAGTATACCTGTCGCCTAGCTTCCCTCTTGGTCTCTATGTAATGTACCCTGCTCCCCCCGTTCTTCCATTCTTTCCATGCCTGTCTCTTGGCCTTAACTGCCTCATCTACCTTATTGTTCCACCACCAAGTCACTCTCCTCCTGCTTGTGGTCTTACTCCAGCCACAGACCTCATCCGTCGCCTCTAGTAAGTTATTTTTTAGGAACTCCCAGTTCTCTTCTACATTGAATGTCTCTATCTGTTCTTCTTTACTGTCGTAGGCGTTGAGTAAAATATCTTTAAATCTGTTACTGGCTGAGGGGTCTTTCAGCTTCCAGATCTTTCTTCTCCAGGTTGGCCTCTGTTTCCAGGTTCGTCTAGTTCTGACCGTGAGGTCGCTGACAACTAAGCTATGTTGGGAGGTACATTCCTCACTAGGGTAGGCTTTTGTGTTTATGACCGTCCATCTGTCACGTCCTCTGATGAGGATAAAATCTATCTGACTAGAGTGCTCCCCTGATCTATAGGTGATCAGGTGGTTGTCGGGTTTTTTGAAGTTTGTGTTACATATCGACATGTCATAGGCGTCACAGAATTCTAGAAGTCTGAATCCTTCCTCATTTCTTGTGCCAACCCCGTGGCCTCCATGGACTCTATTGAAGCCGTCACAGTGTTTATCTACGTGTCCGTTAAAATCTCCTGCGATGATTAGGAAATCATTGTCGTTTGTTAGAGCAGTAGTGTGCATTAGGGACTTGTAAAATCTATCCTTAAGTTCGTCTGGCAACCCCGATTGGGGTGCGTAAGCTGATATTATTATGGTAATTGTTTTATTCAGGACTAGTCTGAGTTTAATGATTCTTGCATTTACCCTGTATACTGAGATTACTTTATCTACCCACTTGTCAGCTAGTAGTATACCTACACCACCCATCCCAGAAAATTAAAAAAAAAAAGTTTTTTTTCCCTATCACAAACCAGAACATCTATGCTACGTGCATAATTTGTCTAATCGTCCTAAACCAGTGATTGATTCTATGGTAAAAGACCTATTCTCTAGAATCTCCATGTTGACCAATGAGGATATTTGTAACAGCAGTGCATGGTACTATAATGAAGCTTTAGCTAGATCTGATTATAGGGATAAAATATCTTATATACCTACCAATAATTATTATAAATCTCATAAACATTTAAATATAATTACTAGTCTATAAATAAAAATAGGAATTGATTTAATAGGGCTTAGAAACAAATGAACCTTTGTAAAGGGTTCCTATTTAACACCTTTGATACCAAACTACCTCTGGTTATATGAAACAAAGTCACTCGTTTAAAGGACTCATATTTAAATAAAAATCTTCCAATATATTTCTATATAAGAACCATATGTTAAAGTACTATCGTAATAATGAAATAAAAATTTTAATAAAAACCTCAAAATTCTTCATTAATTAATTGAAATAGTGTATTTCATTAGAATTATAGTCACAAAAGCGTTAACTTTAAATACCAGAATCATTAAACTTAGACTAGTCTTGCATACACACCTCAATCTGGGTTGTCAGATGAACTAAAAGATAGGTTTTACGAATCCTTAATGCACACTACTACAGTAACGAATGACAGTGACTTCCTAATCATTGCAGGGGACTTTAATGGATACATTGAACAACACTGTGATGACTTCTACAGAGTCCAAAGAGGCTACAGGTTTGGTGTGAGAAATAATGAAAGATGCAGGCTTCTAGAATTATGCGACACCAATGATTTATCTATATGCAACACAAACTTAAAAAAACCCGACAACTACCTGATCACCAATAGGTCTGGTGAGCATGCTAGTCAGATAGATTTTATCTTTACCAGAGGATGAGATAGAGTGTCAATTGTTAACACACAATTCCTCCCTGGCGAAAAATGCACCTCCCAACATAACCTAGTAGTTAACAACACCATTGTTAGGGCTATACAAACTTGGAGACAGAAGGCGACCTGGAGAAGAAGGATATGGAAGTTAAAAGAACCCTCGGCTTGTAACAAATTCGAAGGTATTTTGCTTGATGCTTACGACAGTAAGGAAGAACAAATAGAGACATTCAATATACAGGAGTATTGGGAGTTCCTGAAAGATAATCTGCTGAAGGCAACAGACAAGATCTGTGGCTAGAACAAGGATCCAGAGAGGAGTGACTTGGTTGTATAACAATAAGGTAGACGTTCCTCACATTCACTTTGCATTTGGTCTTCTCTTAGATCCCCATCTTAAAAGAGAGACAACTGTCCAGGGTTACACCTAGATAGACTGGGTGCTCACAGTATTCAAGAGAGGTTCCTGACCAGTTAACCTTCAGTTGGCGCTTGGCTTCACAGTTTTGTAAATGGAAGGCACACACATGCGTCTTGGATGGATTTGCACGCAGGTGGTTCTCTTCATAATGTGTTAGCTCTTCCAGAGCATTGGAGAATCTCTCTTCCACAGCTTTGAAATCAGTGTCTTGTGCACCTATGCCAAGATCGTCTGCATAGATGAAGCGGCGGATGTCTGCATTTTTTGGTTGGTTGTTGGTGTAGATGTTGGAGAGAAGTGGTGCAAGCACAATTCCCTGTGGGAGGTCATTCTTGAGTCTTTGCCATCTGCTTTTCTTCCCTCCTAGTTTAACAACATCATCCGCAAGCTCACTGGCACAACCTGGGGTGCAAACCCACAGACTGAAGTCAACTGCACTAGCTCTCTGCTACTCAGTTGCCAAGTATGCATGCCCAGTATGGGAGTGAGCTGTCCATGCCCAGAACTAGATCCTGCCCTCAATGCTAGCTGCCGCCTCATCACAGGCTACCTGAAATCTACACCTATGGACCGTCTGCATATCCTGGCAGGTATAGCCCCACCAGAGATACGATGAAGTGTAGCAAGCAAGTATGTCAAAAACATACTCTCTTTGGCCATGTGCCAGCCAAAAGCTGCCTTAAATCCAGGAAAAATTTCATAAAGAGTGTCACACCCTTTGGAACATCAAGCATAAGTAGTGAAAGAGTCACTTGCTGGGAAGAAAAACTTAACTTCCCATCTGTACCAACAATGGAGCTAAAGGCGAGTGAGGCACTGCCCCCCGGAGCAGATACAAACTATGCAGTGTGGAAATGCCTCAACCGATTAAATCTAGTGTTGGTTGTGCAAAAGCCAATCTGGCAAAATGAGGATGTATGTGATTGCGGCATCGAACCACAGACTACGCAGCACCTGATATTACCCCTGCACAGGATTGGACTTGGCAGAGTTTAATGAGAAAGGACAGCAATGTGTTCAGCTGTGGCAGAACCACATCTAGCCGGCACTTTGTAGTGGACATAAGAAGAAGTAAGGTAGATGAGACAAAGCCAAGTAACAGGCATGGAAAAAATGGAAGAATGGAAGAAGCACGGTACACTACCTGGAAGCTAGGACACAAGATGAGATGCAGTTCGGATTTGTGCCAGGTAAAGATACCAATGAAGCCCTCTTCCTTGTAAAGCAAGTATAGGAAAAATTCTTAGCTAAAAGTAAACCGCTCTACTTGGCATTTGTTGACTTGGAGAAAGCTTTTGACAGAGTCCCCCATTCCATAATCTGGTGGGCTCTAAGAAAACTAGGAGTAGAAGAGTGGCTTGTGAAGGCTGAACAAGCCAAGTATAGAGGAGCAGTCAACAAAGTTAGGATAATAATAACTATAGTGAAGAATTTAGCGTGCATGTGGCCGTCCACCAAGAATCTGTTTTTGGCCCTCTCCTGTTTATTATTGTCCTGTAGGCTATAACAGAGGAGTTTAAGACTAGCTGCCCATGGGAATTCCTGTATGCAGATGATCTAATGCTTATAGCTGAATCTATGGCAGAACTAGAGAAAAAATTCCAAATCTGTAAGCATGGTCTAGAATCAAAGGGTTTTAAAGTTAACCTGACAAAGACTAAAGTTCTAGTAAGTAGAAGGGAAAACAGGGCCCTTCAGTGTGCAGTAGATGTAAGTAGAAATTCCATTCTCTGTCCCAAATGGGTACACACAAGATGTAGTGGGATTTCAGGTAGGCTAGCTAAAAATATAGGTTTTACATGTGGCCATTGCACAGGAACAGTAAGCAGCAAACGCCCACAGGGTACTAGTTCTATCAAATTCTGGGAAAGTTCAGTAGAAGTGGTAGACAGCTTCTGCTACTTGGGTTACCAAATCAGCAGTGGAAGTGGGTGTTCTGAAAGTATTGTAGCCAGAGTTAGAACAGGATGGAAAAAGTTCAGGGAGCTACTGTTAGTCACAAAAAGTTCTCAAAACGAACAGCAATGTTACAATTAGTGAAGCCTGGCCACTCTGTGCAGAGGACCTGAGAAGATTGGAAAGAAATGAAGCTTGCATGCTTTGATGGATGTGTAATATACATGAACTGAGAGAGAAACTGGGCATAAGAGGGATCAGACTTTGATGGATGTGTAATATACATGAACTGAGAGAGAAACTGGGCATAAGAGGGATCAGACTTTGATGGATGTGTAATATACATGAACTGAGAGAGAAACTGGGCATAAGAGGGATCAGAATTTGATGGATGTGTAATATACATGAACTGAGAGAGAAACTGGGCATAAGAGGGATCAGAATTTGATGGATGTGTAATATACATGAACTGAGAGAGAAACTGGGCATAAGAGGGATCAGAATTTGATGGATGTGTAATATACATGAACTGAGAGAGAAACTGGGCATAAGAGGGATCAGATGTAGTGTGCAGGAGAGGAGACTGCATTGGTATGGACATGCGTATGAAGGATGACAACTGTATAAAAAGGTGCAGAGAGCTCAAAGTTGATGAGCGCTATGCAGTAGGAAGACATGGGATGAGGTGATAAAAGCTGACCTTGCAGAATTGCACCTCACCCACATCCCTAGATCTACCTCCCTAATCCCCACCCAAGTCCCCATCCCAGATTGTGAATGTGCAGGCGTCACAGCAAAAAGCACTCAGCCCACACAATATATATGCAAACAACAGTTTAATTTAAAAATTAGGCTGCATGGATTCAATGATAATATTAAAAACATGTGGGAGAAATATAGGAAACAGAAAACTCAGAAGAGACAACAAGTACATGGACAATTCCCATTAATCGGCTATCTTCTGGGGATCATTATAGTTTTGGAAACTATAATGATCCCCAGAAGACAGCCATCCTTGGAGATTTCTTTTGTGTGGTTTTATTCTCTTTTCCAGTTTTTTCGTTTGTTTTTGACTGATCTGACACACTATTCACTCGCCAACAACTCCTTTTTCCGAAAACGGAGGCAGGGAATGAAGGGGACCCTTGGAGTTACAGAGAAGCACTTCTCAGCCATTTAAATTTATAGAAAAGCACCCTAGGACTTTCCCAACCTCAGAGATTTCTTCAGTGAGAATAACAGGCAGAAAGGGAGGGGACCCTTGGTGTCACAGATAAACACCTTTCGGCTGTTTAAATTTATAGAAAAGCAATCCCTTGATACTGAAGTATATTTTGAATTTTCATCATTTTCTGCTGTTGTGGAAAGCGTTGTAAACTTAATTAGTCAAGTGTTCTCCAATTTCGAAATACACTATTCCAATGAGGAGTGGCTGTATGAAAGAGCAATCCTTGCTCCCCAAAACATCACAGTGAATGCCATCAACAAAAATCTCTCACAAGTGATCTCTGGAGCTAGCCAGACCTATAAATCTATCAATAAAGTTATCGAGGTCTCAACAGCCTGGAACAATCTGGTATGCTGTCACACAATCTTAAATTGAAGAAGTGCACAGTCATCATGCTTCTCAGAAACCTGGATCAGCCATGATTGTGCAATGGGAGGCGTATGGTTGTAACTGAGCTACAGCCTCACATTATCAAAGCCAAGATCTTCACTGGATGTGGTAAGAGAGAAATCACATTTATACCTAGAATGCCACTAATACCAACAGATGTCCCTTTTCATTTGAAACTATTGCAATTTCGCAGTGAGAGCCAGTTACACAATGACTATTAACATCTCCCATGGTTATCACTCGTTGTCACTCGCCATCTAGAAGAAGACTGTTTATCACATGGTCAATTGTATATAGGTTGTTCTAGAGTAGGAAGCTCCCACAAATTCTTCATATATGTTCCAAAGAAAAAAGTTAAAAACATTGTATATACTGAAGTTCTGTAAATGTTTTATAATTTTTGTAGAATATATTTTCCTATTATTTTCTTTATTACTTTCTTTATTTAGATGCCTGATATGAATTTTAAAAATTATTATGCAATATTTGAACATCTTTTATTTCAAGGAAAATGGGTATTATGATAGGTACCTTACAAATAGATTTGAGCACAGTACAGATTGGGGTGAAGGCCTGTAGTGAAGTCTCTACACACTTTCCCACGATGATTTTTCTTAGTCTGTCACATATAACCACCTTAATACTGACCTATGACCTCAGAGCCCCATAACTTAGTCCTTCAACCAGAGAATGTTATCTAACGGCACCAGTTGAACGCAGGGAGAACTTTCCCTTTGGAAGATCAGTCTGCTTTTCAACTCTTTAGAACACAGTCTGCTTTCAGACTTAGCAACAGAGATGTTTCGTCCAGCTTGCAATATAACGACAAATACACCAGCATCCTCTCACCAGCCAGCCTTGCTGGGGTCGACACTAGCTGAGAAAATTTTACCAACACAGGTGAAGTGAGTTAAATATTATTGCATTTGCACACATGACACAATACAACTATTCTACATATGTTATTTATATATATATACGCCATGCTTTCCAGCATAGTTACGTCCCTTTACGATCTGAGTTCAAATCCCGCCGAGGTTGACTTTGCCTTTCATCCTTACGGGGTCGATAAAATAAAGTACCAGTAATGCACTGGGTAATTGCTGGCCTTGTGCCTAAAGTATAGACAGTTATTTATATATATATATATATATATATATATAATTTGGGAGGGTCATGGTGCCAATAAAACACATGCACCTGTTGGTTTTTCACTTCAATTTATTACAAACTACCAGTCAGTTAGTTTAATAACTGGATAGTTGTTTATTTGTTGTTTATCAAAACTCTTTTGTCACATATTCTGTGACCTCCTCAGTGACTAATTTGTTATTTTGTTTCTCTCCTTTGTTCTGTCGTACACCATCTTGTTTTTGTGACCTGTGAGCTGTGCATTAACTGAATGGGAGTTTATGATAAATTGAAATAAAAATCAACATGTGCATGTGTTTTTATTGGCAGCATGACCCAAAGTATAACAATATCTGTTTCAACACATGTTTTCAAATAAGAAATCTTGCGAAACAAATACAAAACCGACGTATATATATATATTGTTATACTTGGGGAGGATCATAGTGTTATAATATTGCCAGAAATAATTGTTTCTACTTTTGGCACAAGGCCAGCAATTACCCAGTACATTACTGGTACTTTATTTTAACGACCCCGTAAGGATGAAAGGCAAAGTGAACCTTGGCGAGATTTGAACTCAGACCGTAGAGGGACGTAACTATGCTGGAAAGCATGGCGTCCGACTCTCTACCGATACTGCCAGTCCACAGAACACACTCACTGTTTGTTTGATTTTGACAAAAAAACGGTTCAGTACTATACGAACGCGTCAGACAAAGATATGACGGTAATATAGACAACATAGAAATTAAAATAATATCTAAGCATACAAATGACTCAACGTCCACCGATGCTGCCAATCCATTGCTCTTTTTCATGCCTACATGAAAATACCTTTCAACTCCACCTTCACTATTTTGAAGGGAGAGAACTCAGTCACAACAGTCCCAACTAAATACCACAGTGTTTAGTCGTAATTGAGTTTTTTCCCTTTAAATCACTTTAATTGCACACGTTATCGATATAAATAAACGAACATTCTCGATGGTGGAATTCCAGCTGCTGTTATCAGCAGGCTAATGACTGAAATGAGAGAAAGAATAAAATAAAAAGCCATTTTTTTTTGTTACTAATTTCTGATCACAAATCTTGTGGGTATCTATGGATTTTGGTGATGACCATTACATGCGAAGTTTTTGGTAACTGAAAGAAGTTGGATGCCGTTGCTGTTATTTTCTCAGCGCCATGTCTACGTAACACTTGTTCCTATGTTTTTCTTTTATTCCTCTTTAGTCTTGCCTTAAAGCCATCCATAAGGATGATCTTATCTACTTTTCCTATTTTAATCAATGCCTGATCTAATATCTGATAGAAGCAGTGTTTGTCCTGACTATCAGATGGCAGAGTTGGTGCATAAGTACTCAGTAATGTGACAGACACTCATCAATGCTAACCAATGTATCAGCCAGTTTAGATAGCTGACTGTTTCTCATAGCAAAGTTGACACCATGCTGGTGATGTCTACATTGGGGGCTACCCTACCAAGAAGAAGGTTTAACTCTTGCCAAACTTATGAAGAGAGACTCTTGAAGTAGCCTGTTCTCCTGAGTACTGTATTGTCTATATATATATATATATGTATATATATATATATATCATCATCAAAAGTATATATTGAGTTAAAAACTCACAATAGTCCCCTGTAATTAATATAGCTCCAGGAAAGAGTTTTCCGAGCCCTATAATATAATAAAGAGAGAAAAACACAGATATACACATATATGCGTTCAAATCATAAGGAACGTATACCGCCAGGGTGAAGAAATTACTAACTATGGATAATACGATTTGCTAAACTCAATTAAAAGGATAAATTAAAAATACAAACTGGATTATGATAACTATCAACACCCAGACAGCTTTTGGTAGAACTGTTTCGTTAATGGTTTCTAGGAAATTTACGAATTAGCATTGGGCATTACATGCCATTTTCATTCGTAAGTAGCATATAATATTTCGTTAAAAATTTGGTTTATTTAACAGAGGACACAAGACTTACTTACTTTTAAGCAGGACCATTTTCGGACCATTGAGGAAATGAGGAGGACCTTGAAATTTTTGTCGTCGCTCTTTTGACGCTTCGTGCTTTCATTACGTGCAAATCCGGACCCTGTGTACGTTGACGTAAAACTCACGTCTGTGATACTTCTACTAAGACCCCTTTTGTTGCACCTACATAGCAGTATGAATGCCCTGCGCAAGTACGCCGAACAGCGGTTGTGCTAATTCCACGTATACACCAAATACACATATATATATATGTGTGTGTGTACATATAATTATATATACATATATAAATATACACACATATATACATATATAACACACACATCCACCCGTAAATACACATATGTTCAGCAAACGTACGTATACCAAAACCCTATGTACACATATACACTAATAACCTCTGTCATTTTTGTTCAACAAATTTATTTACATTATTCTTAACTCCGAAGCTGAGAATCATTCGGTTTCCTAAATAGATTATTAGTCCAATGACTCCATTTATACCATACACGTGGTTTTGTCTTTGCGTGTAATTGTTCTCATCTCTCCACATAACGACGTATTATCTTCGCTTTTTTCTGTTCATTGCCAGGGAACGTCTTCACGAACCAAACTATAGTCTTCCTGTTTTCCTTCAGTTGCAACGTTTTTCGAAATATTTACTTCTGCGTCCACAGATTCATTTTCTTTTAGTTTCAGAAGATCCCGTTAAGGGTGAAAGCAGCGATTCTTTGCTTAAACTTTAATCTGTTATTTTAATAAATATTTGCTCTATGGTTTTTATATATTTGATATATATATTATCCTTATTGAGCCCTCTTCGGATTTTAGTCTTCACATTTATTATTATTACTATATATATATATATATATATAGTATATATATATATACTATATATGTATATAGTATATATATACATGTGTGTGTATATGTGTATATGCATGGGTGCATGTGTATGTATATGCGCAGGGACATAGAAATAGTCGTGCTGGACACCCGATCGCGCGGTTAAACCACTGGGAGTGAAGGACACCTACCCTTCTCAGGGCATTCTTCTAGGAGAAAGCAACTAAAGAAACTGGGATAACTCCGATATAAAACCTGCAGCTCAGTAGTTACCGATAATGTTGATCTTTTCTTCTTTTCGGGTTATAGCTACTGTCGCTCAGAGAGTGGGATTGGCTCAGTGCACAGTCTTTCGTCACTTTAAAAAATATCTTCACGCACAGGCATTGCACGATAGAATTAATTAATTATTATTAATAATGGTATATCGTGCAATGGCCATACTCGATAACGAGGGAGCAGCCATCATATATATATATATATCATCATCATCATCATCACCATTTTACGTCCGTTCTTTCACGCTAGCATGAGTTAGACGGGTTGTCCTGTAGTGGGCAGTGTCCAGTTGGCTGACCTTGTCTTGCTCATACTGGAACTGATTCTGGCTTGATTTCTACAGCTGGATGCCCTTCCTAACATCAACCTCATTTACAGTGAGTGCTGGGAGCTTTTTTTCCGTGGTGTCTACACGTCCACTTTACAGTGTGGGCTGGGCGCTTTTTTACAGCAGCACCTCCATGACCACTTTGCAGTGGGAGTGGGTGGGGGCATATTAATATATGTATATAATATATATGATATATATGGCACCTTAATTTGAGTGGTTTTGGGCTGCCATTTCTAGCGGCTCATCCCACCCAAGCCACTGGTTTACTGTCTCATACACACATTTCCTTCTCTCTCCCACGTGTTGCAAGAGTCGTTTGGAATGTATTCACTTACCACACGCTGATGAACCTGGGTGAGTTCAATCCAGAGACTAATTTTCTGGCGAAACAATCTCTCCGAGTTTGTACATGTGTGATATATAGTTATAATGGTGGGTTTCATCATTCTGATTTATATTTTTTATTATAATGTATCTGTCTCACATTTCTTAGTTTATAGGTTCCATATGCTAGTAGTATTCCCTGTAACTTGATAAACACACACTCTCTCTAGTGTGTTTTCTTCTCTATATTATATTTGAAGAGCCCAGGATTCTTTTTCCTTTGAGTTCATGAATTACAGGGACTAACGCGAGTTTCTGATTCCATTACTGCATTTTGATACACACACACACACACATATATATATGGTATATATATATATATGATATATATAAATGATATATATATATGATATATATAATATATATATATATATATATATAATATATATAAATATATATATATATATGGTATATATATATATATGATATATATATAAATGATATATATATATGATATATATAATATATATATATATATATATATATATATATAATATATATAAATATATATATATATATATGATATATATATATAATATGATATATATATATATGATATATCTATCTAGGGCAGGTAAAATTCCCGAGATCCATGGAAGAGTTCTCTCCAGCGATCTCTGTCCCTCATTATCGCTGCCATGTCCTGTGTCTCCAACAGACTAGTGTCTGTCCTTAGGGCATCAACAAGCGTTAACCTTGGTCTTCCTCTTCCAGTGTGTCCATGCAGGAGCTCCCACAGGAGCACTGAGTGCAATGTCAACTCTGGATGTCGGTGAGCATGTCCAACTAACCTCAGTCTCCTCTGTGTCACTTTCGAGCTGACTTTTATAGGATTTATATATATATATAGGATATATATATTATATATATGTATATGATATATATGTATATATATATATATATATGTATATATAATATATATATATATCCTATATATATATATCCTATATATATATCCTATATATATCATTTCATTTTACGTCCGCTTTTTTCCTGCTTGCAAGGGTGGGACGGGAACTGATTCTGGCTTGATTTCTACAGCTGGATGCCCTTCCTAACACCAACCTCATTTACAGTGAGTGCTGGGTGCTTTTTTGCCGTGGCACCTCCACGACCACTTTGCAGTGGAATGATAGGGACCCCAGTCCCTATCATCTCATTTCTACAGCTGAGTAAACTGGAGCAATGTGAAATAAAGTGTCTTGCTCAAGGAAACAACACATCACCCGGTCTGAGAATTGAACTCACAACCTTTCGATTTCAAGGCCAATGCTCTAACCACTAAGCCATGTGCCTCCATTTATATATATATGGAAGCACATGGCTTAGTGGTTAGAGCATTGGCCTTGCAATCGAAAGGTTGTGAGTTCAATTCTCAGACCGGGTGATGTGTTGTTTCCTTGAGCAAGACACTTTATTTCACATTGCTCCAGTTTACTCAGCTGTAGAAATGAGATGATAGGGACTGGGGTCCATATCATTCCACTGCAAAGTGGTCGTGGAGATGCCACGGCAAAAAAAGCACCCAGCACTCACTGTAAACGAGGTTGGTGTTAGGAAGGGCATCCAGCTGTAGAAATCAAGCCAGCACCAGTTCCCGTCCCACCCTTGCAAGCAGAGAAAAAGTGGACGTAAAATGAAATGATGATGATGATGATATATATATATAGGATATATATATCTATATCTATATATATATAGGATATATATAGGATATATATATATATATATATATATATATAGGATACATCTCTCCTCTTCCGACCACCGCAATTGGATTACCCACACGCGAAATTGACTTCTAACCAAATCTCCAAACATCCGTGGAACTTACCAACTTTTCAACCATCTTCTTACACCATCACCTATATAACTCACCCACACACACAGCCCCCCCAAAAATTTTTTTTATCCACACGCCACCCACACCCACAACACGCTTAAACCACACACACGTGCTTCCCACCACATATTTACACCCTCAGCCTCCTGATTCCTCTCCCCCCACCCCCCTATCCACACACGCACAGACACTCCAACCCACAAAAACACCCCCCACACACACCTTCCTGAACATGCAACCCCGTTCTTCCCCCAACCCTCACTTTCACATACACACACACACACGCACACCTAACCACACACACCACCTTCAGCCCTCCCCGCTCGGACACCCCGTCTCCCTCTCCCCACTCCACCCGCCACCACCCCTACTCACCCACACCCTTCCACCACCTGTTTACCCCCCTTTTAATTTCAGTTTATTTTGACCATGCCTTTATTTTTAAATTTTCTCATTCCTTGTATCATGATCATGCTTTATTTGTATTTATTATATTTTTTGTCTTTATTTGTTAATTTTTCATTCGCACCGTTTCCTTTCGCTATATGTCTCTCCACCACTCCCCTACACACCTTTTGAACTCTGTTCCCACACACTTCTCACCTGAAGAAGGGCTTATGCCTGAAACGTCGTCCCCCACCTACCCCCCACTCTCCTGAGCGTGAATTTAATAAACATTTATTGTACTGCCTCTCTGTTCTGTCCCTGTTCAATTTTTCATTATAGGATATATATATATATATATATATATATATATATATTAGAAAGTGAGGTTTTTTTACAAAATGAAAAATAACCGAGGTGTCCTACACGAGTGAAAGTATAAAGGAAAAAAAGATGAAATCGAAAATGCAACTGGAGTCTTATTTAAAAAAAAATATATATATTTATTTAGTTCCTTTACCGGTTTCGCAGTTCTTCTGCTTTTCAAAAGTAGAGTTGAGATGGAAACCGGTAAAGGAACCAAATAAATATATATATTTTTTTAAAAATAAGACTCCAGTTGCATTTTCGATTTCATCTTTTTTTCTATAGAAAAGCTTCTACAGGACTAGAACTGTTTCATTCATGAGAAATCATCAGGAGGCCCTGATGATTCCTCACGAATGAAACAGTTCTAGTCCTGTAGAAGCTTTTCTATATCAAAACATTTATACTCTGCTATGTATTGAGTACCTTACTTACTGTGGTTACCCCTGATTGAACCCGGAATAACTTATATATATATATATATAGAGGATATATATATATATATATATATTATATATATTATATATGCTACGAATTATATATGCTGCAAATTTTTCTGGGTGGGAAATGATGATGGGATGGGTGGTGTAGGTATACTACTAGCTGAGAAGTGGGTAGATAAAGTAATCTCAGTGTACAGGGTAAATGCAAGAATCATTAAACTCAGACTAGTCCTGAATAAAACAATTACCACAATATTTTACAAGTCCCTAATGCACACTACTGCTCTAACAGACGACAATGACTTCCTAATCATTGCAGGAGATTTTAACGGACACGTAGGTAAACACTGCGACGGCTTCAATAGAGTACATGGAGGCCACGGGGTTGGCACAAGAAATGAGGAAGGATTCAGACTTCTAGAATTCTGCGACGCCAATGACATGTCGATATGTAACACAAACTTTAAAAAACCCGACAACCACCTGATCACCTATAGATCAGCGGAGCACTCTAGTCAGATAGATTTTATCCTCATCAGAGGACGTGACAGATGGACGGTCGTAAACACAAAAGCCTTCCCTAGTGAGGAATGTACATCCCAACATAGCTTAGTTGTCAGCGACCTCACAGTCAGAACTAGACGAACCTGGAAACAGAGGCCAACCTGGAGAAGAAAGATCTGGAAGCTGAGAGACCCCTCAACCAGTAACAGATTTAAAGATATTTTACTCAACACCTACGACAGTAAAGAAGAACAGATAGAGACATTCAATGTAGAAGAGAACTGGGAGTTCCTAAAAAATAACTTACTAGAGGCGACGGATGAGGTCTGTGGCTGGAGTAAGACCTCAAGCAGGAGGAGAGTGACTTGGTGGTGGAACAATAAGGTAGATGAGGCAGTTAAGGCCAAGAGACAGGCATGGAAAGAATGGAAGAACGGGGGGAGCAGGGTACATTGCATAGAGACCAAGAGGGAAGCTAGGCGACAAGTATACTTAGCTAGGAGGGAAGCAGAGGATAGAAAATTCAAGCATGTTTTGCAACGTGAGGACCAGAAACAGGAGGTGTTCAAGATTGCGAGGCAGTGTGTCAGAGAGAATTGTGATGTCATTGGAGAGAAGTGTATCCGGAATGATAAAGGTGAGTTTGCCCTCACAAGTGCTGAGAAGAAAGATGCATGGAAGAGTCATTATGATAGATTACTAAATGAGGAGAATGCATGGGAAGAAAAGACCTACCCCAAGTAGACCCTATAGAGGGGCCAGCAGTACAAGTCAGCAGCAACGTGGTAAGTAAGGCAATCAAAGATATGAAGAGGGGGAAGGCAACCGGTCCATCGGGTATAGCTGCCGAGATGCTGAAGGCATCTGGGTCTGTAGGTCACACTATAACCACACGTATTGTTAACCAGGTAATACTAGAAGGTGTCATACCAAAAGATTGGTGCAGTAGCATCATTGTCAACTGCTACAAAGGTAAAGGTGATGCACTAGATAGAGGAAACTATAGAGGTATAAAGTTGATGGACCAGGTCATGAAAGTAACAGAAAGAGTTATAGCACAGTTGATTAGGGACCGGGTGAAATTAGACGAGATGCAATTTGGGTTTGTACCAGGAAGAGGCACCACTGATGCCCTCTTCCTTGTCAAGCAGTTACAGGAAAAGTACCTAGCTAAAAGTAAGCCACTCTACCTGGCATTTGTCGACCTTGAGAAAGCCTTTGACAGAGTTCCACGTGCTGTAATCTGGTGGCCTCTTAGAAAACTAGGAGTAGATGAATGGCTTGTGAAAGCGGTACAAGCCATGTACAGGGGAGCAGTCAGCAAAGTTAGGATTAGCAGTGAGTATAGCAAGGAATTTAGCATACAGGTTGGGGTCCACCAGGGCTCTGTTCTTAGCCCTCTCCTGTTCATCATAGTCCTGCAGGCAATAACGGAGGAGTTTAAGACCGGATGCCCATGGGAACTCCTGTATGCTGATGACCTCGCACTTATAGCTGAATCTATGGTAGAACTAGAGAATAAATTCCAAACTTGGAAGCAGGGACTAGAAAGAAAGGGTCTCAAAGTCAACATGACAAAGACTAAGGTCCTTATAAGTAGACGAGAAAACAGAACCCAGATCCCCTCAGGGAAATGGCCTTGCTCAGTATGTAGGAAAGGTATAGGTAGAAACTCCATTCTCTGCCCCAAATGCAAACAATGGGTACACAAGAGATGTAGCGGGATCTCAGGAAGCTTAATTAAGAATGTAGGCTTCACATGCAGCAGCCGTGCTGGGACAGCAAGCAGCAAACAGCCACAGGAAACAAGTACCACCAATCTCTGGTAGAAACAGTAGAAACAGTAGACAGCTTCTGCTACCTAGGTGACCGAATTAGCAGCGGAGGTAGGTGTTTAGAAAGTCCAATAACTGGGGTAAGAACGGGATGGATGAAGTTTAGGGAACTACTACCACTGCTAGCTGCAAAAGGCTTTTCCCTCAAAATGAAAGGCAGACTGTATGATGCGTGTATCCGAACAGCGATGTTGCATGGTAGTGAGACCTGGGCGCTGAAGGTGGAAGACTTACGTAAATTAGAGAGAAACGAAGCCTGCACGCTCCGATGGATGTGTAATAGTAATATACGCGAACGACAAAGCATAAGAGGAATCAAATGCTGTGTGCAGGAGAGGCGGTTGCGTTGGTATGGACATGTGATGCGTATGAAGGATGACAGTTGCATAAAAAGGTGCAGAGCACTAGAAGTCGATGGAAACCGCAGAGTGGGGAGACCCAAGATGACCTGGGATGAGGTGATAAAAGCCGACCTTACCCAATTACACCTCTCAAAGGCGATGACACACGACCGTGACCTCTGGCGTCACGCAGTAATACAGAATACCCGACCTCCCATGGGTACAAGCTGAAGCATATAGACAATATGCCCCCACACCCCCCACTGGAAGGTGGTCGTGGAGGTGCCACGGCAAAAAAGCACCCAGCCCACACTGTAAAGTGGACGTGTAGGCGCCACGAAAAAGCACCCAACACTCACTGTAAATGAGGTTGGTGTTAGGAAGGGCATCCAGCTGTAGAAATCAAGCCAAATCAGTTCCTATATGAGCAAGGCATGGTCAGCCGACCAGACACTGCCCACAACAGGACAACCCGTCTAACCCATGCTAACATGGAAGAACGGACGTAAAACGGTGATGATGATGATGATGATATATATTATATATAGTAATAATAATAATAAAATTTGAAGACTAAAATTCAAAGAGGGCTCGATAAGGATAAATATATATCAAATATATAAGAACCGTAGAGCAAATATTTATTAAAATAACAGATTAAAGTTTAAGCAAAGAATCGTTGCTTTCACCCTTACAATGATATTAAATAAATGGAAACCATATATGTAAAACCATATTTATTTTATTATATATATTTCAAGGGTGCCAAGACAACATTGGCACGCTTTCATCAGATAAAATACAAAGTTTGTTTTATAAATAGAGACATACCCATGAAAATCATACCTTATCAGTTGGAAATTCACTGGATAGTGGAAATATATTAGGGATTTTTCAAACTTATGTGTGAATATGCAAATGAATATGTAAATAATTGAAAAACAACCGTTTATTTAAACGACTATGGAGAGAGAGAGAAGAAGATAAGAGGAGAAGGATAAAAGAAGAGATAAGAGAAGGATAAAAAATAGTGCGAGAGAGAGAGAAGAAATAAGAGAAGATGAATAAAACTCATACAACGTTAATTTTGGGGAAATATATTCAAAGTATATATCTTAATAGTACATGTATTTACGATTATTAGTTGTTTAAAATTTGTTTATAATATAATATTTTCTGTTATAAGTAAATAAATAAATAAATAAATAAATAAATAAATAGATGGGTATATCATGTTATAGATAATTGTTCTAATGAGTTATGAGGGATATTGGTTTTGTATTTAATGTAAATAAATATTAAGTTAAATTAAATTAAATTAACTGAGTTAATAAGAATATTTATATTTATATGATTTAAAATGGGAAGATACAGAACAACTCCGGTTTAATTTATATATTCGTTAGTGTGAGACTATTTAGTCAAAATAAGTATAAATGTTGAAAGATACATTTAGCCAGAATCAGTTAGTGGTTATAAATCTATTGAAAAATATTGAAGAAATATTGATAAAGTATTGAAAAAATATTGAAAAAGTATTGAAAAAATATTGAAAAATTTGAGAAAATTAAAAAAAAAAATATGAGGTAAGTAATTTTTAAAGAAATAAAAATTAAAGAAATAAAAATAAAAATAAAGAAATAAAAATTATTAAAATTAAAATAAAAATAAAAAAAAAAAAAAAATAAAAATAAAAAAAAAATTAGAATTATATACGTATATATTTTATGAAACTTTAAGAAGTGGAATTATAGCAAATGTTATAGATATTATGATTTAGAGATATCAATATATTAAAACCACATATATTCTGAAACTACATTGCCCAGGGTACTTGGATAAATATATTTCATTTTAATCAAAGGGTTCCCTGGGGGTACAAACCCCCACTTGCCCCTGCTGAAAATTTTTTCCCTTCGATTTATATGAAATTTAAACCATAGGTAAATGATAAGATATGATGCCTATTCACAAATTTCAGCAAATTTCAATAATATTAAGACACCCTAATGGGGGTTAAACCCCCTATAGTGAAAATTTTGGAAGCCTATAACTTGAGTATTGGAACCTCTATTATCACGGGGTTTTTCTATTAATTAAATGTAAATCAACAAAAAAAGCACCTCTCTTTTATAGTAAAATTTGGCTAATTTAGACATTTTATCTATGGCAAAACAACACTAGAATTATGACAACAAAAATTATTAGTTAATGCCTCTACTTTTTTAACATTTCCCTTTATTTTTTCTCCATAAATTATATCACCGATTTAAAATCAATCATCATTTTCTTACAAAATAATGTGTGAAACGCAGCAAGGTGCGGGCAATTCGGTTAGTATATGATATATATATGATATATATATATATGTATGTAAAAGGTAAACAGAAATAACAAGACAATTAGTACAGTATATGGAAGGGATATATTAGATTAATGCTTGATATAGCACGAAGAGGTTCTTAGCGTTTCGGACGCTAGTCCTTCATCAGAAGAAAGAATGAGAAATAAGATAGATTGAGGGGACGGGCAGGTTGGAATTGGAAAAAATGTCTTTAGATAAAAATAACAGGTCCATTCATGTTGACATCTCTTGCAAAACTCTTGGTTTTGTGCATGATTTATTTTTTAGAAAAGTGGAAATGGAAAAAAAAACATTTTGTAAAAAGAGTTATACTTGTGCACATGCGTAAGCATGTGTGTGTGTGTGTGTGTGTGTGTGTGTTATTATATGTCCATACGAAGCTAAGAAGAAATGTGTGTGTATATGTGAGTCAAAGAGTGTGTGTGCATGTAAGTACAAAGCTATGAGAAAAAGTATGTTAATATAAGGGTGTGTATGTGTATACACAGAGCTGTGAAGGGAAAAGTGGAGTGAGCATATAGTCGGCCTGTATTAGTTGTAAGAGAAGATGTTAATGATCAAGAGAAAGCGATAGGAAACTAGGGGTGGTATAATGGACGGGGTATTAGAGAAATTGGGGAGGTGAGTTGACTCCAAGAGGGGAATAGGACCCAAGGCGGTGAATCAGATTTTGATCAGTCCTGGTGCGCGAGGCCTGTGATCTATGAGGACACCCAGGACTGAAACATCTAGTGAAGAATGACCAGGTGAACAGAAATGATGGGCGATAGGAGTATCCAAACCAAGTCGTATGTCCCTCAAATGCTCAGCAAAACGGTCCGCCATACGGTGTCCCGTTTGTCCGATATATAAAGACTCACAAAGGGAACACCGGAGGGCATAGACAACGTGGGTGGATGTGCAGGTGAAAGAGTGGCGGATATGGAAAGACCCGTTAGAGCCTGTAAGAATGGTGAGGGCGAAAATGAAGGGACAAGTGTTCAATTAACACTTAACATTTAATATTCTACGATACTATTTCATTATAATATCATCATAATTTTAAAGGATTGTAAATAAAACGAGTAAATCAGACAAATCTGGAATTCCGTTTTTTAATACATATATATATATATACATATATATATATACATCATCATCATCATCATCATCATCATCAACGTTTAACGTCCGTGTTCCACGCTTGCATGGGTTTGGACGGGGGTAGTCCCACTTGAGGCAAGAGTGGTTGTCTTGCTCGCATAGGACTGTCTGGCAGGTTTTCTACAGTTGGATGCCCTTCCTAACACCAACCACATTTACAGTGTGGGTCTGGGAGGTTTTTACCGTGTTGCCTACACGGCCACATTACAGCGTGGACTGTGTGTTTTTTTGTCGTGACACCTACACGATCTCATTTGTTTCGGCCCGGATGGCGCGGCACCAACATAACTTTACATAGGACGGGGTGGTGTGGATGGGGTGGGGGTGGTGGTGGTGGGACGGGGTGTATTTTGTTAGAGATGCCTACTGGCAAGGCGGGTCTTCTCTGTTACTGAGTACCGCCAAAGGTCTCGGTCCAGTGACATTGTCTTGGAGAGGTGTAAGTGTGTGAGGTCGGAGTTTATCAGCTCGTCCCAGGTTTTTCTAGGTCTGCCTATTCCGTGGCTACCGTCTATCTTTATTGCCCTGCACTTTGTTATACAGCTATCGACTTTCATGCGCATCACGTGTCCATACCAACGTAGCCTTCTCTCGAGTAAACAACATCTGATCCCTCTTATCTCTAATTTTTTCCTTAGTTCGTTTATGCTTTGCCGTTCACGTATATTACTGTTACACATCCAGCGGAGCATGCAAGCTTCGTTCCTCTCTAGTCTGCGTATATCCTCTGCACACAATGCCCAGGTCTCACTGCCATGCAACATTGCTGTTCGTATGCAGGCATCGTACAACCTGCCTTTCATTTTTAGGGAGAACCCTTTAGCAGCTAATAGTGGTATAAGCTCTCTGAACTTTTTCCAACCAGTTCTGACTCTAGCTACAGTACTTTCAGAGCACCCTCCCCCACTGCTGATTTTATCGCCCAGGTAACGGAAGCTGTCCACTATTTCTATAGAACCCTCTGCGCAATTGAAAGAGCTAGTATTGTGTGGGCACTTGCTGCTACTTATTGCACCAGAACACCGGCCACATGTAAAATCTATGTTCTTAGTTAGCTTACCTGTGATCCCACTACATCTTTTATGCACCCATACTTTGCATTTAGGACACAAAATGGAGTTTCTACCTACGCCTTTCCTACACACCGAGCACGACCATTTCCCAGAAGGGACCGCCGCCTTGTTTTCTTTCCTACAAACTAGAACTTTGGTCTTAGCCAGGTTAATTTTAAGTCCTTTTGACTCTAGGCCGTGCTTCCATGTTTGGAATTTCTTCTCTAGCTCGGCCATTGATTCCGCTATGAGTGTCAGGTCGTCTGCGTATAGGAGTTCCCATGGGCAGCCTGTCTTGAACTCCTCTGTTATAGCCTGAAGGGCAATAATAAATAGTAGGGGGCTGAGAACAGAGCCCTGATGGACGCCAACTTTTACGCTAAACTCTTCACTATATTCGTTGTTAATTCTAACCTTGCTGACTGTTTCTTTATACATGGCTTGTATAGCCCTCACAAGCCATTCGTCAACGCCTAGTTTTCTAAGAGCCCACCAGATAATGGAGCGGGGGACTCTGTCGAAGGCTTTCTCCAAGTCGACAAAAGCTAAGTAGAGGGGTTTACCTTTAGCTAGGTACTTCTCCTGTAGTTGTCGTACTATGAAAAGAGCGTCTGTGGTACTTTTGCCTGACACAAACCCGAACTGCATTTCATCTAGGTCAATTCTCTCTCTGATTAGTTGCGCTATTACTTTTTCTGTGACCTTCATGACCTGGTCGATTAATTTAATGCCTCTATAGTTACTCCTATCTAGGGCGTCTCCTTTACCCTTATAACAGTTAACGATGATGCTGCTATGCCAGTCCTTCGGAACAACCCCATTCTGTACGACTTGGTTAACTATGCGGGTGACCATGGTGTGTCCCACCGTGCCAGATGCCTTCAGCATCTCAGCAACTATTTCCGAAGGCCCAGCCGCCTTACCTGTCTTCATATCCTTGATTGCCTTACTTATTATACTCCCCTCGACTAACACTGCTGGTCCCTCTATTGGGTCGACATGGGGGAGACTGTCTTTCTCCCATTTATTCTCCTCATTTAGTAGCCTTTCATAGTGACACTTCCAAGCTGCCTTCTTATCAGTGTCGGTGATGGCAAGTATGCCATCATCGTTAAGTACACACTTCTCCCCGACAATATCACGGTTTTCCTTGACGCATTGCCTAGCAATCCTGAACACCTCACGTTTTTGGTCATCGCGTTGTAGGACATGCTTGAACTTTCTTTCCTCAGCTTCCCTTCTTGCTAAGTACACTTCTCTCCTAGCTTCCCTCCTGGCCACTTGATAGTCTACTCTACTTCCCCCATCCCGCCATACTTTCCAAGCCTGCTTTTTGGCCTTAATTGACTCCTCCACCTTACTGTTCCACCACCATGTTACTCTCCTCCTGCCTACAGGCCTGCTCCAGCCACAGACTTCGTCTGTGGCCAACAGCAGGTTTGCTTTCAGAAATTCCCACTGTCCCTCTATATTGTCCGACTCTAAGTGTTCTTCCTTACTGTCGAAAGCATCAAGTAATATGTTTTGAAATTTATTTTTGGCTGTGGGGTCCTTTAGCTTCCATATTTTTCTCCTGAGGATAGTCCTCTTCTGCTGTCGAGTACGTCTCGACCTGACTATGAGGTCGCTAATTATCAGTCTATGTTGGGAGGTGCATTCTTCATGGGGGAGGGATTTAGTGTTTACAACAGACACTCTGTCACGTCTTCTGGTAAGGATATAATCTACCTGGCTTGTGTGTTCCCCGGATCTATAGGTGATCAGGTGATTGTCACGTTTTTTGAAGTTAGTGTTACAGATAGTTAGGTTATTTGCATCACAGAATTCCAGGATTCTGGAGCCTTCCTCATTTCTAGTACCAAACCCATAGCCTCCATCCAAACCCATAGCCTCCATACATATATATATATATACATATATATATATATATATACATATATATATATATATACATATATATATATATATACATATATATATATACATATATATATATATATGTATATATATATATATGTATATATATATATGTATATATATATATGTATATATATATATATGTATTAAAAAACGGAATTCCAGATTTGTCTGATTTACTTGTTACTGTGCTCATAATTGTTTTGGCATTGATACACTGGTTGGATGCCCTTCCTAACACCAGTGCCACTTTACAGCATGGACTGGGTGCTTTTATATATATATATATATATATATATATATATATATATATATGTATATATATATATGTATATATATGTATATATATATACATATATATATATACATACATATATATACATATATATATATATATATATATATATATATATATATATATATATATATATATATATATACATATATAAAAGCACCCAGTCCATGCTGTAAAGTGGCACTGGTGTTAGGAAGGGCATCCAACCAGTGTATCAATGCCAACACAATTATGAGCACAGCAACAAATATATAGGAACAACAAGAATATGAAGACGTGGCATCTCAGAGTTGCAACACTTAATGTTGGCACTCTCACAGGTAGATATGGTGAAATAGCGGAGATGCTGGAGAGAAGGTATGTGGATGTGTGCTGCGTGCAAGAGGTGAGATGGAGAGGTGCCTCTGCGAGACTAGTCGCAGGCAAACATCTTAGCTATAAGCTTTTCTGGGTAGGTAAGGATAATGGGTTAGGAGGAATAGACATTTTCCTGGCTGGGAGATGGATCAATAAGACAATAGAGGTAGTTCGAGTTAATAATCGAATAATTAAGATTAGATTAGTTGTAGGCAGGAGACTACTGTCAATCATCTCTGCTTATGCTCCCCAAGCAGGCCTAGGCAAAGAAGAGAAAGACTGCTTTTACGAGCAACTTTTACAAACAATCGCAATGACAGAGGATGAAGAGATCATTATGCTAGCAGGGGACTTCAATGGTCATGTTGGACAGCTCCAGGATGGTTACACTGGGGTTACACGGTTACGGCTCAAGAAATGAAGAAGGAGTGAGACTTCTTGAATTTTGTGATGCAAGTACATTGACTATTTGCAACACTAACTTCCAGAAACCTGCCAACCACCGAATAACCTACAAATCAGGCGAGCACATAAGCCAGATTGACTTCTTACTAGTTAGGCAGCGGGACAGGCAGATGGTGTCAAAAACCAAGGCATACCCTGGGGAAGAATGTACCCCACAGCATAAGTTAGTTGTTAGTGATATCTCAGTAAGCAAGAGATGGAATGAGACATACAGGAAAGAGCTCCAACCAGACAGAGAGTGACCTGGTAGTGGAACAGCACAGTAGATAGGGCCATTAGAGACAAAAGACTAGCATGGAAGGCTTGGAAAAAGGGTGGGAGTAGAGAAGGATATACAGCCGCTAAGAGAGAAGCTAGACGTCAGGTGTACTTAGCACACAGGGAGGCTGAGAGTAGGAGGTTTGCCAATGTTCTGTGACAGGAAGATCAGAGATGTGCGGTGTTCCACATTGCAACGCTGTGTGTCAATGCAAATCAGGATGTTGTTGGAGATAAATGTGTCTGGAATGATGCCGGTGTACTTAGTGTCACAAATGATCAGAAAAAGGAGGCCAGGAAATGTCATTATGAGAGACTGATGAATGTGGAGAACGAATGGGAGAGAGAGAAATTACCTTCAGTAGATCTGACAGAGGGACCAGCTATTGAGATTGACAAATACAGGGTCCAAGAGGTGGTTAAGGAAATGAAAAATGGTAAGGCTGCTGGACTGTCGGGGATAGTTGCTGAGATGCTGAAGGCATCAGGGGACGTAGGCACTAAACTGGATGCATGCATCATCAATCAGGCTATATATGGCGGTGTCATACCCAAAGACTCGTGCAGCAGTATTCTCATAAATTTCTACAAAGGTAAAGGGGATGGTCTGGAGAGGAGCAATTATAGGGGTATAAAACTGATGGATCAGGTTATGAAAGTGGCAGAGAGAATATTAGCACAACTAATTAGAGAAAGGGTCAAACTAGATGATATGCAGTTTGGTTTTGTGCCTAGGAAAAGTATAACAGATGCCCTCTTCTTAGTGAGACAATTACAAGAGAGGTTCTTAGAGAAGAATAAACCACTATACTTAGCCTTTGTTGACCTAGAGAAGGCCTTTGATAGAGTACCCCGATCTGTCATCTGGTGGTCCCTAAGGGAACTAGGTGTTGAGGAATGGCTTGTGAAGACAGTGCAAACTTTGTACAGAGGTGCTGTCAGTAAAGTGAGGGTAGGAATGGAGTTTAGTGAGGAATTCCAGATACAAGTAGGAGTACATCAAGGTTTGGTCCTCAGCCCACTCTTGTTCATTATAGTCCCCCAAGCCATAACAGAAGAGTTTAAGACTGGCTGTCCATGGGAACTTCTCTATGCTGACGATCTGGTTCTTATAGCAGAATCAGTAGAGGAGCTAGAGAATAAATTCTGGCTATGGAAACAGTAGTTGGAAGCAAGAGGACTGAGAGTGAACCTAGCTAAGACAAAAGTGTTGATGAGTAGAAAAGAGGACAAAACTCTGATTCCGCCAGGGAAATGGCCATGTTTGATATGCAGAAAAGGAACTGGCATAAATTCTATAAAATGCACACAATGCAGATCCTGGGTACACAAGAGATGTAGCGGGATAGCAGCAAACTAACAGGGAAATTAGACAGTAGAAGTTGCATTGATAGACACATTTTTCAAATGTAGGCGGGTGCTATAGAAGTGGTGGATAGCTTCCGGTACCTAGGAGATCAGATTAGCATGGGAGCGGGGTGTTCTGAGGCCATAGTATCTAGAATAAGGATGGATTGGAAGAAGTTTAGGGAGCTGCTTCCTCTGCTGACGAAGAAGGGTTTCTCCCTGCGTACAAAAGTCCGGTTATATGATGCCTGTGTGAGGTGCGCGATGCTGCATTGTAGTGAGACTTGGGCAGCAACTGCAGAGGATATGCGACGGCTGGAGAGAAATGAAGCAAGCATGCTCCATTGGATGTGCAATGTCAATGTGCGTGAACGACCCAGGATGGATGTGTTGAGAGAGAAACTGTGTCTGAGAAGGATAGAATGTAGTGTGCAAAAGAGTAGACTGCGGTGGTATGGACATGTGATGCGCATGGAGGATGACCGATGGGTGAAGAAGTGCCAGGAAATGCCAGTTGAAGGAAGACGTGGTAGAGGTAGACCACGAAAAACATGGGCGGAGGTGGTGGGAACAGACCTCAGATCGCTGAAGCTCACGGTGGAGATGACGAAGAACCATGACAAGTGGACAGATGCTGTGCTAAATAAGACCCGGCCCACCCTTGCAAGCAGGGAAAAGCGGACGTAAAATGATGGTGATGATGATATACATGATATATATATATATATATATACATATATGCTATATATATATACTACAACCTATCCCTCTTATACACAGTTTCTCTTTCAACACATCTATGCTTGGTTGTTCATGCACATTGACATTGCACATCCAATTTCAGCATGCTTGCTTCTTTTCCCTCCAGCCGTCGCATATCCTCTGCAATTGCTGTCTCACTACCATGCAGCATCGCACATCTCACACAGGCATCATATAACTGGCCTTTTGTGTGCAGTGAAAAACCCTTCTTTTTTAAGTCAAGTATTGTGTTCTAAGGTCTAATCTATTATTTATTTGTGTCTGTTGAGTCAACATATAAGCAAGGCTTCCTTAATTTTCAAATTGCCCATAATTCTCTCTCTGGCTTCGATATTGAGTGTTATATTTTTCTTGGTGTTTTTGCATTTATCAATATAATAATGAAATTATTGTGTAAAGTGCTCAGGTGCACTACAACTCGTCAATATAGTACATAGAATAATACACAAATGTCAGGGAAGTACATGTGTGTATGTGTTAGCTGTAGTGTTGGCGGATCTCGGGAAGCATGGAGGCCTTAAAGGATGCAGTGTCTCGACAGCTAACAACTGATGCAGGTAGTTTGTTCCATATATATATATGATATTGTTATATCATAGATATATATATATATATTTGTTGGTGATTTTGCATTTGTCAATATCATATATCATCATCATCCTTATCTTAAGTCTGCTTTTCCTTGCTTGCAAGGGTGGGATGAATATTTTTCAGCACAGCACCTCTCCATTTGTCATGCTCCTTTGTCATCTCTTCTGTGAGCTTCAGTGATCAGAGGTCAGCCCTCACCACCACTGTCCATGTTTTTTGTGGTCTTCCTCTACTGTGTCTTCCTTCCAATGGGATTTCTTGGCACTTATATATATCATATATATATATATATGATATTGACAAATGCAAAAACACCAACAAAAATATAACAGCAAATATTGAAGCCAGAGAGAGAAATATATATATATATATATGTGTGTGTGTGTGTGTGTGTGTGTGTGTGTGTGTGTGTGTGTGTGTGTGTGTGTGTGTGTGTGTGTGTGTGTGTGTATGTGTGTGTACTGCTTCTTCCAAATTATTGTGACACTCATTTTTCATTTGTTATTGTACCTTTATAATCTCCATCACTCAGCTTTTTACTGTTTTTTTTTCAACAATAATATAATATATAAATACACTTATCTCATGAACTTTATTTTGATCCTTTATCCACCATTACTGTATCACCTTCTTTTATCATAAACCTTTTCTCATTTGCATCATACACCAATTGTTTATTGCCTTTTCAAATTTTTCATTTTAATCGTTTTTTGTTCCTTCACCAATGTAATTTAGGTGAACCCTATCTGACCATCACAACAAAATCTCTGATATCTTTCTCACTCCATTGCTGTTTTTACTTTCCAATCATCAAATAATGACATGTGCTCTATTTTGGTTTACACCTCTTCATTTGATTTACACCTCTTCAAACACTCTTACACTGCTCTACTCCCAGACCCCCCTCTCTCGATATATAGCAACATACCACAATAGGCCAGTTTCACGATTGCCACTGAAAGTGAGGGATGTTCCCCAGGACTTGAAGATATTCATAGAAGTTAATGAGGACTTACCAGAACTAATATCAATAATGACTTACTGTAAAGATTTAAATTATTTAAG
>OZ024743.1:186182254-186189754 GCA_964016885.1 Eledone cirrhosa
GCTTTAAGCTCAATTGCACATGGGATACTTTTTCAAATTGATATAAATATACATATATATATATATATATATACATATTTCATATAGAAATGACTCCTATAGGACTAAAACTGTTTCGTTCATTTGAGATCATCTGAAATGAATGAAACAGTTCTTGTCCTGTAGAAGTAATTTCTTAATGAAAATTCTTATAATTTAAATATAACAACATTTATTTTGGTTACCTATCATTTAAATAATATTGAATAATTATGTAAGTTACAGCATAACTCCAGCCGTTATCATTGTTATCTATTAATAAAGATATTAACATCAGACCTGACAACCTCTAAAAACCCAAACAGGGAGTACCATGAAAAAAAGTGCCCCAAAACGGGGAGAAATGAGGCAAAAATGCGGAGATTTTACATAATGAAAGCTATACCCATTTTCACAAAAAAAGACATCTCTCACCCACCCAAAGGGGCTGGGAGATCTTCCAATCTGACGGGGAGTGTTGACAGGTCTGTAACATTATTATAATAAACTGCATTTATTTATTATTGTTTTTTCATTTCCTAATAAATTAGTTATAAGTTTCTCATCACCATTAAATGCAACAATCTTTGAAGGCATTCTATAAAATGATGATTTTTACACAATTGATATACACTTTGTTATTATAATGAGAACATTAGCATTCATAGCCAGTAACTGTATTTTTGGGGTACAAGAAGGTGCATCAAAAGATTCTTCAAACTCTTAACACTTTTTCTACTATACCAACCAAACCTATTACTGGTTTTATACATCACTACAGAAAATGGTTATTTCACTATTTACTCAATTTACTGTGTATCGTCTTACATAGATGTCAGGAATAGATAACAAGTCAACAGTGAATGCTATCTGCTGTAGAATGGTACCCGGTGGAGATCTATAATTTATTTGCTTATTACAACAGAATTCAAAGCCAAATAATACCTTTTAGAGGTCACTTATTTCTTATATATAAGTAGTGTATTAATGAAATAAAGATAGATCATCATCGTGTGTATATCATAACTTATACACTGTTCACTTTCCTGACATTTGTACATTATTCTATGTACTATACATGCACCTTTGATGAGTTGTACTGCACCTGAGCACTGCACACAATCATTTTCATCATCATCATTATAGGTGGTGGTTTGGCAGTATCGGTAGAGCGTCAGACGCCATGCTTTGCAGCATAGAGTTATGGTTCTTTAAGTTCTGAGTTCAAATCCCACTGAGGTTAGCTTCGCCTTTCATCCTTATGAGATTGATTAAATAAAGCACCGGTAATATACTGGGGTCGATTTAATCGACTTTCCCCTCTCCCAAAATTGCTGGCCTTGTGCCTAAAGTAGAAACAATTATTATTATTATTATTTTATTTTATTTAACGTCCATTTTCTCTGCTAGCTAGTTGAACTAGTTAGTTGAACTAATTAGTTGAACTAATATATAAATATTTTCAGCAAATGAAATTTAGGATTTGAGTTTGGTTGCTGGTTGGCATGGCTTTATTTCTTGTTCCTATGACTTTTTGAGAAGGGAAGAAATAAATTCTCATTTTTCCTCACTGATAACCTAAGAGAGATTATGTAGATTAATAATAATAATAACTCTAAATGATTTATATCTTATGAATAAATTATAGCTCTGTGTGTATGTGTGTGAGTGTGCATGTGTAGGTGTACATGTGTAGGTGTGTATGTACATGTGTGTGTGTATGTGTAGGCGTGTATGTACAAGTGTGTATGTACGTGAGTGTGTGTGCGTGTCTAATTGTTTTAATGTTTTGCCTTATTTTTGTTTAGATGATATTTTTTGTTAAGAAATTTAATTTTAGTTAAAACTAATAATTGTCTATCAATTTTAAACAATAATGGTTTCTGATTTAGGCACAAGGCCAACAATTTTTTGGGAAGGGAAAACCGATTAAATTAACCCCAGTACGTTACTGGTACTTTTTTTTATCGACGCCATAAGAATGAAAGGCAAAGCTAACCTCAGTTCTAGTCCTATAGAAGTCATTTCTATATGAAATAACCCTATACCTTCTCTACTAATGTATTGAGTACTTTAATTAACTGTGGTATTCTTCTGTTTCTTTTGGTAGGTATTTTTTTAATTAAATATGCTCACCTTTTGATTTTCGAATTTGATGTAAGCTTTACTCAACAGAATTTAAGCTTATTTAAAAACAAAAACAAATCATAAAGACCTTAAATTAACCATGCTTATATAAAATATAAGCATACTTTAAATGAATATGTTGCAAATGTTCCTGAATATTCATGATGGCAGTCACACCTGTATATTTTCATGTGCGTAAAGTCAACTGGCCATCTCCCAAAGGAATATTCATAATCCAGAAAGATTCTGGTTGCTGGATGTTTGATATTAAATGATATTTATTAAAAGAAACATGATATGTTGATGTTGAACAGAGTTTCCTTTACAATTTCAAATCCTTGTTAAATATAACATTTTAAACAGCAGCAGCAGTAATATAAACATTCATATACATATGAATATCACACACACACATATATATATATATATATATACACCTTTCTACATACTTAAGATATGTATATCGATGTTATTTTAAGCAGAAATACATAATTTTTTTTATCTATGTATGCATTTAAGAATGTGTGCCTATCTAGTTCGTATATATAGTGTTGGCAAGGGATTGAATTTGGAATCTGTTGAAACAAAAACTTACACATTTAAGATGATATATATTATTTATTTTAATAAACTAATAATTTAATATTAAACCCTTTTATAGTAAGCAATGTAGATTAAATGTATGTATGTTGGTGGTGTGAATTTAGGCTGCAAATGATATATATAGACTGAATTATGGTTTACCTGATAAGTCAAATAATGGAATCATTTTAATTGTCATACTCATATATCAGAGTGGCACTAAGCAATAACATTCCATACAAAGAATAAAGGGATAGGCCATATCTCTGTAACAGTGGATGGACACTTTAAGAAAACAAATGCAGAAACACGGTTTCTGAATTAATTCAACTACTTAATTTTTAAAGTAATAAATTTTTCCAACTTTTTAAATCACTTTATTTAAAAATATTTCCTTACTAGTGTCTCTCTGCTATCCAAGTATCTCATCCTTCAATTATTTCCTCTCCTTCATCAGCTTGTAAAACCACAATATTTCAATTTATCTTATAATCTGTAATTTCTATTGTATATAGGTTCCCTCTCTACAGCTCTCTGGAGCACCCATTTATATATATATATATATATATATATCTTTCTTATTTATTTAATCAATACACTTAGCTAACCTCTGGTGGTCAGATAATAGATGATTATAAATTTTGCTTCAAATCTTTTTCTCCCTTCCTGACCCTCTCTGAGGACTTGGGATACATAACCTTTCTGCTTCCATCCCATACCTGCCAGGACAAGCTGCAAGCCCATTTCCCTATCAAGAGGTGGTTACCATGTAACATTTGAGATAAGGAATTAGGTATGTAGACAAAAGCAGAAGGAAAATTGATTTAAGATGGGGAGAAGCAGACATACCCTCATTAAAGTATATAGTAGCTCACATACACCACTAGGATAGTAAGCCTTAAATCTAAATGTTGACCTCAGTTCTTGTTTTTATATATTTGTTTACTTGTTGCATTAATGGTTTTTGATTTTTAATCCTTTATTCTTTATTTGCCATCATTATGTTGCTCTCTTGTGAAGGTGCATGGCTTAGTGGAGAGAGAATTTGATTCACAATCACGAGGTTGTGAGTTTGATTCCCTGATCAAGTGATGTGTTGTGTCCTTAAGCAAGACACTTTATTTTGCATTGCTCTTTCTGCCAGGAATTGCAACCAGTAGATAGTATCAGCAATTGAAAGACGAATGGAAACATTGTTTCCTTGGTCTGATTTGATGATCTCCACTCTACTCAGTAAGTGTGCGAGGTCTGGGATCTTGTCAATCAATTCCTTTCTTTTTGATCTGTTTTTATTGTTTATATATTTCCTTTTTTAACCTCTGTTATTTATCAATGTTTATCAGGGATTGGCTGGTTGGTCTACATAAGACCAGGTTGCTGTGACCATAATCATTTGTAAAATCTCCCAGGGAAAATGAACAAGCATCAAGTCACATGTTACTTGGGTCATAAATATGATTATGCAATCCTGCAATACAATTATGCAACATGTTGAGTCAAATGACAGAAACATGTAAGGGAGTAATACATCTATTGTTTTTCTATCATTGTTATATGCACACACAATGATGTTTGTTTTTCTTGAGAAAATTATAACTATGTGTAAAAAATAATGCTTACTCACAATCATATATACACAAACAAATATATATATATATATATATAGTATGTGTGTATATCAATGTTGTGTGTTTAAATGTATTCATGCACATACACATATTAGAGATACAAGATGTATCTCCGAAAGTTTTAATGGTTTAAATAATAATAGTAGTTGTAATTATTATTATTAATATTTATTATTATTATTTTCATCTATTTGTATATCAGAATTGAGAACTACAAGAAAAAAAAAAAAAAAATTAGATTTCTCTTTATGAGATCTAAAGAAATTGCCAGAAAGTATTTTCTCTGGGATAGTAGCACTTCCAAGCAAGCATTTCTGATTTCTAAATTGTATTGATACTTGGTTTCATTTTTAGTCACCTAATGCTCAAATTACTACTGGTATCACATTTGTTGTGCTTTTTGACATTACTGAACACTCTAATATAAGTATTGGATGTTAGTTTTCAGCTATTCTTAATGAAACATATTGTGAAACCCAGTCACAGTATAAGTTCTTAGCAGCTCTATCATTTTTAAAAAAAAATACAATAGCATTTATGCTTGTCAGTTTTCCTTAAATGTTTTCAACTAAAGGATCAGTTAAAATTGATATTTGCCAATTGAGTAATCCTGACAAATATTGACTTTATAGGGAGACTGAGGTACACTCAATCAATGGCCATAAAAAATGCTAGCCCAGAAGAATTATAAATACTACCATAGTAAAGTATGCTCAAATCTCCATTGGAATTCAGGCTAAAAGTAAACATTTCAAGATTGAAATAGTTATAGTATTTAGTTTTGCCCCTTTATAGTATGAGTTCAAATTTTGTTGAGGTTGACTTTGTCTTTTGTAATATTTCTCTAGTATAAAAATACCCTAGTTACATATTGAAGATCAATTCAATTGACTATACCTTTCTCCTAGAAATTTGTGATCCTATGTCAATATAAGGAATTATTTATGTTGATAGTTATGACAAACAGTAACAGTAGTTATAAAAATGGGCACTATAGTAATAAAATATACAAATGGAGAGAAATAAAAGAAATGGGAGATGCACTGATAGGTAAAGAGGATTGGAAACATCCTAGAGTGGAAAGAAACCAAAAATGTTTGGATTAAACCCTTCCAAATATGTTATAAATATTTGCTAGTAGAGTTCAACAAATTTATCATTGAAAGCCCTACATCAGTTCCAAAGTTGATTACCATTCCTAAATTCCAGATCTGAAGACACCTCCAGCCTAAAGAATTACACATTTGTTTTATGCCTGGTAATTACATTGAAAATGTATTATCAAAGAAGATATATATATTCATTATTGGTTAAGCAATGACCTACAATTAGTATCACTGAAAGGCTGCAGAAAGGGATTCTGCATCTGTAAGGACCAACTGATGACCAATAAATAACTTTGAAAGTTGACAGTGTGGAAGGATTGCAAATTGTGGAAGGATTACACTGACATCATGGAAGGATTATAGAAAGCTTTTTGACAGTGTCTTTATGACTTGATCATTAAAGATTTGAAACCTCTGTATAAGCCCATGTATATGTCTATGAATTTTTATGTAAGTATATGTATTTATCTGTATGTTGCCGTTTGTATATAAGTATGAATGTATGCATGTGTGTGTGTGTTTACACAAGTAATATAACCATACTTAACAAACCTTCAATAAGGTCAGTTTTCTGGACCGCTCAATAATACTGGTAAAAGACATGTAATATACATTATTAATTAATTAATAAGTGATAGAATTAATAATAATGGCTTCAAATTTAAACACAGTACCAGAATGACTGGTAGTTTATTCTATTAGCTTTGGAAGGGTGAAAGACAAAGTTGACCCCGGCACTATTTGAAATTAAAGGGGTGAGCACAGTTGGTTAAATTAATCCCAGTATTTACTTTATCAAACCCGAAATGGAAAGTCAAACTTGACAGTAATTGAACTCAGAATGTAAAGGAACACAAAAAAATACTACAGCACATTTTTACCTAGCTCTCTAGTGATTCTGCCATCTACCAATCTAATAATTTTACTAATAATTTCTAATATAAGAACATTTGGGGGAGAGAGTATAGTTTATTATATCAAACCTCAGTCCTTAACTAATACTTTATTTCATAGCCCCTGCAAAGGTGAAACACAAATCTGACTCCAGCAGGATTTGAATTCAGAATACAAGGTATTTTTTTCAATATTCTACTGAGTTAGCCATCAACTGCTCGAATAATGATAATTGTTTCTACTTTTGGCACAAGGCCAGCAATTACCCAGTGCATTGATGGTACTTTATTTTATTGACCCTGTAAGAATATAATAATAATAATGGTTTCTTATATAAGCACAAGGCCAGCAATTTTTTGGGAGGAGAAAGTTGATTAAATTGATCCCAGTTGTTTCTACTTTAGGCACAAGGCCAGCAATCTTTTTAGGGGAAGGGGAAAGTCGATTAAATCAACCCCAGTGCATGACTGGTACTTTATTTTATCGACCCCGTAAGGATGAAAGGCAAAGTCAACCTCGGCGGGATTTGAACTCAGACCGTAAAGGGCGTAACTCTATGATGCAAAGCATGGCGTCCGACCCTCCACTAGTACTGCCAATCCACCACCATTAATAAAATAATAATAATAATAATATGAATAATGATAATAATAATTGTTTCTGGCACAAGGCCAGCTATTACCCCAGTGTATTACTGGTACTTTATTTTATCGACCCCGTAAGGATGAAAGGCAAAGTTAACTTTGGCGGGATTTGAACTCAGAATGTCAAGGGCCATAACTCTATGCGTCCAAGCATCGCATCCGAGACCTCTACCGATACTGCCAATCCACCACCCTTAATAATGATAATAATAATAAATTCTAACACATGCAGAATGCCACAAATTTGGTGGAAGGGATCAGTTAGTTAAATTGACTGGTACTTTATTTTATTGATTCTGGAAGGCTGAAAAGCAAAGTTAACCTCTGTGGGATTTGACATTAGACAGCATCAATATATTTTTTATCATTTAATAAATATACTATATATATATTATAAATTGTGAGATTCAAAACCAAAGATATATAGCGTAAGATCATCATCATTGTACAATATTTCCTGTACATGTCATATTCATAATTTCACATCAGTATTTATTTATT
>OZ024743.1:186194754-186197254 GCA_964016885.1 Eledone cirrhosa
CAAAATAAAGAATTGCCTCCTGAAAATATTGGGTTTCACTGGATTCAGTCAAGCAGAATACAATACATTTTGGTGGAATGCATTGAAGGAAGGATAACAATATTGGTTTGGAAGGAGTAGCTATAATTCTGACCATAAAGATATATAAGGAGATGTTGATTGGACGCCAGTGAGTGAATAGTTGATTACAGCAAGAATAGTATTCCTTTAAACAAAAGAACCATTTGACTCAATACTATGTCATTATAGGGAAATATTTTCATAAAAACAAATATGCTTTCTGTCATAAGGTTCAGAACTTAGTAAAAGGAGAAAAATCTAGTTATCATAAAGTATTTTAATGCACACATTAGTAATGACAACACATTTAAGATATTTTGTTAGCATTATATACTTGAAGAGTATAGCCTATAAACTGAAATTGGTACAGCATATTTTGTTGATTTTTTTTTCTTTGCATTGAGCACTGAATTATGTGTCAGTTGTATGTTTTATATAAATTATAGAGGCTAATTGATTCATAATCTCAAGGCAACAAACATTGTTGTTTCACTTCAGGTCAGCCCTGATCAAATAAAGATGATCAAAGATCCAACAACTGTGATCATCTTATCTTTTCTGCAGACAATAAATTTAAAATTACAATATTCAACATGTCTTTCATTAATTAAGACAGCATGGTGAGATTTAAGAGGAATCTGGTTGCTATTTTCAGCAGATCAAGCAGCCATATAATGAGTCCTTCATTGAAAAGCTGTTTGATTAAAGACAGCTTCTTGAGTAACATAGAAATTTATGTAAAGGTTGGTTTAACAATCTTCCAGAACATCAAAGGTATCTATCTATAAGAACACTTAAAATATAACTATTACACTAAAATGCCATACTAGTCCATCATATTTGTTTAGTAAATTGAGGAACTGTCTTGATGGAAAAGTGCAAGTAAAAAAAAATGTTAGTTGGAATGAAATCAATATGTGATGTCACAGAGATATTAACTGAAGATAAAAAAAAGACATTAACCTTTGAAAGCATGCAAGTTCATTAGACAATAAGTTTCAATATGTATATAAAGAAAGTCAGTGGAAAACAAGACAAGAGAAGAAAAGTTGTAAGTTCTTTCTCTAACCAACTGTGTACCAAACAGAAAGATATCAGAATTACATTTAACATTGTATAGAAAATGACAAGTGAAGTAATTATGAGCAAAGACTCCCAGGAATGGTGAAAACCTTTCAAGAGAAGGATACAAGCTAAAAGGATAGGCAGAACTCCTGCATGAGGCTTTAAATAGATGAAGGCCATCAGTTAAGGTCAATATTAAAATGATGAGGATCTTGATATATCTACTGAGATTATCACAGTATCAGAAGTAACAGAAGCAATAACAAGGATGATAAAAATCACAAAGTTCCTTGACTCAATGGAATAAAGGTTGAAATGTTAAAATGACAGAAAGCATTGTAATATGGCATGATCATAAAGGAAAACCCCTAATATGGGAAATTATTTGTATAATATATATACAAATAAAGAAAATATCTTCAATATTTAATAATGATTTTTAATTTAAGCACAAGGCCAACAATTTTGTAGAGAGGGGAAAGTCGATTACATCGATCCCAGTACATGACTGGTACTTTATTTTATCAGCCTCAGAAGGATGAAAAGCAAAGTTGACCTTGGCGAGATTTAAATTCAGAATTTGAAGGGCAATAACTAAATGCCACAAGATATTTTGTCCTGCATGTTAACAATTCTGCCATTCCACCACCTCTTCAATGTTTAATAATGGAAAGAAATACCACTTCTATAATTTCCTAGAAAAGTGTTCAGTTGAATAATCAAAGTTTTTGAGAGAGGATTAGATGGTGAACAAACTGGTTTCTGTTCACATGTTGTCTAAACTGAGGAAATTATCACACAGAATATACAAGGAAGTTGGGCAAACTGTTTTGATAAATTTCATAAACATTTTATCTAAGGTATTTAACAGTCTTCACAGACCATTATTATTTTGACACACTATGGTACACCATATTTACTGACAATGAAATTATAAAAAGATCATTTATATTTTAATTTGGTTACATTGGTATGAGAAAGCTGAATGTATTTCATCCAAAGTGGCTCAGAAAAATTATGAAGCTCTCCTGGGGAGATTGGATTATAATTGAAGATTTCCTGAGGAGAGCAAAACATGACTGCGTCGTGAGATAATTTATGGAATGATAGCTCCATCTAGCTGGCCACATTCTCCATCTACCTGATCACTGGCACCCGAAAACAGTGATGACTTGGAATCCTCCAGGATGCAAATGGAAAAGGAGCAGACTGAAGATCATCTGACAGCAGGCATTTTAAGATGATTTGAAGGCCATTAACACCACTTGGAACAGATATTAAAGAACAGCAGTGGATCAAATGTATTGGAGGAAGCTTGTTGCCCAAAGTGCTACCCAGTGCAGGAGGGCCTAAGTCTAAATAAGTAAGTCTGCTT